>OY292396.1:20145669-20682229 GCA_958496205.1 Idaea biselata
TTTAAAAGGGGCTCCTATACAACAAACGTGTTTTAAAAACTACAAGGGAATTCTAGTACGATGTGAGGTCGCTTCTGATTGGTCGAGTCAAATCGAGTTGGTCATGGAATTCAAAATTGCTGCCCTATCTGTCAAATATACTAGTCTGCCTTCACTGACCAAAGAGTTTCTTATAAGTTTCAGATTTTCTTTGAATCAAAGTTGTTGTAAACCATTTTAGGCTTCCGTACCCAATTGTGATAGTGGTACGGAACCCTTCGAGCGCGAGTTTCGCACTTGGCCGGGTTTTTTTTTTTATCAACAGTTTTTAATAAAATGATACTAACGTGGCTGCCTCTGTCCTGTAGGATCGTCGTACTCCCACCGTAAGTGTCGGTCAGCTACCGTGATGACGTCACGATGGCGCAGCGCAGCCACACTCACCGGCGCTCCGTTCACTAGTGTAGCTGCACCTTCTACGTTGCGGATCACTGTCTGCACATCAGTAGGAAAAGGAAAGATTTTAGTTCAAAAAATTTAACAAAGACCAGGGGTGCACTTTAGAATCCTACGTCACGAATATGTATAAAAAAAGACTTGTAGGAGATAGAGGAGAAAGAGGACTAACCATTATTGCTAGTTTTATATTGAGCAATGAAAAAAAAATTTTTCATACATTTTTACTTGAACTTCGAAAAAAATATACGGATCACCCCGACTTGGATAGGTTAGGTTTATGTTAGAACATGATTACACGCAGCGCCTAATACTATCTATAAATAAAACTAAGCTGCGAAGACTAAGCTGCTGCCAAAGCTGCGAAGACTAAGCTGCTGCCAAAGCTGCGAAGGTGAGTGTCTGGTGCTGCGTTTTGTCACGCAAGGGCTGAGGGGCTGCTGCTACAGCTCTTGCGTCGCGCTGGAGCCCACACATATTCAAATTTTAGCGAAATTATAACCTCTAAATTATTATTATATTTATGGTATTTTTTAAATTACGCATCTGCTCAAGGGGGGAAGGTCTTAGGGGGGTTGTACAACACTGCCAGTGCAACCAAGACCAGTTTGTGTGATAAAAAAAACTGGCAATAAAAACTTAAAAAGCCGAATACAGACACACCACTTAAAATTTAAGGGGTACTTAAATAATTGAGCAGCTTCTAAATTTCAAGTAAGTAATTAAATAAATAAATATTGCACAACATTACACACAGCGCAATCTAGCCCCAAACTAAGCACTAGGCTTCTACTATGGGTACTAGACAACGGATATACTATATATTATACTTTTTTTTTGTAAATACATACATATGATACATAGAAAACACTGAATATCCCATGTCTTCGGACCGTGGTGAATCCTAGGACATGTTGGTTTCCTCACAATGTTTTTCCTTCACCGTAAGAGCGATGTTATTAGCGCACATACCTTTTTCTTAAAGAAAAAGACATTGGTGCGCGGTCGGTCTGGACTTTGACTAAACTTAGTATGGGACTTTGACTTTGAGCTGGTTGTTTAAGGGTTAAGTAGAACTAAATTTTGCATAGCGTAGCATTTCTGTATTCGGCTGTAAATGGAATAATTTTAAAATAGAGATGGCAAGTTTAGATTTTACACAAGTTAAGTTGCGGTATACATACCTACCTACAGGTAGAAAACTAGTACAAGAGCTGGTGTGTACCTGTGCATTATGTACGGCTATGGTAGCATGGTGTGGAGCGACCTCAGGCTGCATCACTCGTATGTCACAAGCCTGGTCGCAGCCCAGCGTAGCCAGCCCGCCGTGCAGCGCAAACGAGCGCATTGCGCGGCCCAAGCGGTCTAGTACTATCAGGCGACCGCCCGCGCCTGCCTCCGACACAGACATCTAATAAATAAATCAATATTGTACAACTTATCACATAGTGCCAAGTCCCTAGTGATAAGCTGCCAGATAACCCCAGAACACAATTAGGAACAAACATTTAAAGACAACCGGGAGGGACTTGCAGTGGCCAAACTGGAAATCGCTCAATCCCCTGCCAACCCAGGTTGGTTGCTGTTAGGAAAACATAGCAAAGTGGTTTTTTTCTGGTCAAAGCACTCTGTATGATTGTGGAAGTGCTACCCAAACAATGGCGCATTTGACGGTTTGCCTCCTGTTAGCTGCTCTGTAGCCGACCTTAACAGTGCTACAGACAAGGCAGTAACTGTCGCCAAGTAACAAAAATTGTAAATACATGTAATTGGTAATTGAAAAGGTGCCTTTCCAATTTCTATCCAGAATAGATGTCAGGATAGATGTTGTGAACGTTTCGTTTCCTCAACCTTGAGTTTATTCACACCAACCTGTTGAAGTTTCTTATCAACCTTCTAAATATTGCGGATCAGTGGTCTCAAATAATAAATTGATGTGACATAGTTCTCTTAAAATATATTGAAATCTTGCGTGCTTCTGCACAGGTATTTCTAAATGATCTAAAAAACCTACTGTTGCCTACTGTTTACAAAGGGTTCTTAAAAATCATAGACCATCAAAATATTGATGGCAGATAGGTGTAATAAACGTTATCTTTATGTAGCTCGGCTAGGCAGCTGTGATAATGCCTCCAACGCATTGGATGTCGACCGTATCGTGAGCACATCGTTCCGTCAACAGAAACTGTTTTGTATGCAAGCTGGCATCATCAATACACCAAAGCGTCTCTGCAATCTGACCCACCTTTGTTAACAGATTTTACTGGCGAACTGCTATTGCTGGCACTTTACAAGAATTCTTAGGACACATACACCACTGTTTCTTCAGTTTTCAGAACAAATTCACAAAAAAACTTCAAATCAAAGCGTTTTATTTACACAAAAATAAAACACGACAGGTCAAAAAAATGTCGTTACCACGCCGCCAAAATAATTATGGCGGGTAGAGCAAGGTTGCCAACACAATTTTTAGAAACCGTTTACATTCCGATAATAAAATCAGTAAAAATATTATATAGCGTAGTGACAGTATATAAATGATGATTATAAGATTTTATTTCTACTGTCATTATTGTTCTGCTATCCATTATATGATGATGATTCAGCTAAATAATCCGTAACAGTCGTAAAACCATATTTCTTTTCCAGTTTCTGGCGTACTCCATAATGTTAAAATTGTGACGGTTATTTGTCAAGTTGGCAGCACTGAAGCAAAAAAAAACAATCAACTCTCACGGTCTGTCACTGTCTGTTTTTCATTCATTTGAATATCTGTCAACGTCATTTTCGTCAAATTTTGTTGGAGGATTCGTGTCGCGGGTTTTCGCTTTTTATCAATTTTTAACAGAAATTACTAAAATTTATTTTGCGTCTAAACGACAAAGTAAGTATGACTAATGACCCGTTTTTATAATATTATGATTCCTTTTGCTACCCTCCATTCAACTCTGTTTCTTTGGTTATGATTTAAGACTTCTAGGTCGTACCTAACGTAACATGGCTCCAGCTGCTCCAGCAACGAAACCGAGACCTGATGAGGATCCTATTGGGATCAAGGCCGTGTTACTAGGCCCTCCCGGCTCGGGGAAGGGAACTCAAGTGAGTAAAAATTCGACAATATTACCTTGAACTTTGAACTTAGTTTGACCAATAATTTCTCGATTAACTGCCTTTATTTTTAATAAGTACATACTTAGTGTATTTAAAATGTATATTATAAGATAATTTTGCTCCTCTTTGTAGTACCTAGATTTATGATTCTACTGACTAAAATTTGAGATTTATTATTAACTGCTTTGTACTTTTCAGGCCCCTTTACTAAAAGAGAAGTTCTGTGTCTGTCACCTATCCACAGGTGACATGCTCAGAGCCGAAGTAGCCTCTGGCTCGGAGCTCGGTCGTCGTCTCAAGAAAACAATGGACGAGGGCAAGCTAGTGTCCGATGAGATGGTGGTAGACATGATTGATAAGAACCTCGACCAACCAGAGTGTAAAAATGGCTTCCTGTTAGATGGATTCCCGAGGACTGTGCCACAGGCTGAAAAAGTTAGTTTGCTATTTGCTTCACTTATCACTTACTTTTCCTGTAAACTTTGTACAGAGTTTTATAGTAGATTTCCTTCCTGTGTGTTTATTTATTTAGTTCTAGAAAACATACACTTTTTTTGTGTTATGCTAAAATGTAGAGTACACTAATTAAAAAAGTATCTTACTTGTATATTACTGTTTCTACAACTTAATCTACTACTACAGAACTACGGAATCAATTGTAATGAACCTTGGTATCTAATCTAAATAGCTGGAGTTCTGGAAGCTATATTTTACGACAGTAGTCCAGCATTATTCAGAGTCATGTTGTTTAAACTGCAAGGTGTGGCTCTTATCCATATCACAATTAAGTAAGTGTTTAGTGAAGATAATTTGTAAAGAAAAACAAGTTGACCTTTGTAGTAGTTACATAAATAGATAACATTGTTTATCAATAGGTACATTTTAATAATTATGAAGAACATAAAATTTTATATTATGTCTTTTTTTCAATAACTATAAATCAGATTCATTTAGGTCAGAAAGTGGAAAACTTTTTGCTTATATTATTCAATTCAATTCATTTATTGTTGTATTATTGAAAAATTGATTAACTTTATAATAGCATTTCTGTATTAATATCCTTTTAAGCATACTGACCCAAACTCGTCAGTGTTATCAATATCTCTAATTGACAAAGGTAGTTTATTGTAAACATTTGGTGCCACACAAAACACACTCTCACGCAACAGTTGGGTCTTACTTATCACAAACCTTAGCTGGTCTTTATTATGACCATAATTTAGGTCTTATTTTTAAAAATTTAGGTACCTACACAATATTTTATATCCCATCATAAGAAATTGCATGACCGAAACTAGATGACGCTGTTAGTTTCTTTATCAGCGGTGACAATCTTCAATCTCCATTCCTTTCTAGCGGTATTCTTCTTCTTATCATATAGTGGTGTGGCTCACCTAGTTTTTGAGTTTTCAAGGTTCACGCCCTAAGGGCTTTAATATTCCAATATATCAACTGCATATCTTACCTACTTTCCGAAGCACGGATGGGATCGAGAGAATGCCTTTTGCCACACTTGTCACCACGCCAAGCGTTTTGCTTAATTCTAATGACAAAGCAAGATCGGCGAATTCTAGTCCATGAGCAGCCCAAGCGACGTTGGTTTCTAGTGGTTACCTACGTGGACCATTGGGTTTTTTACTTATACCGAAAAGCGCGTCATTTCTGACGAGAGACAACCTTTGATTCCATTGACTGACAAAAACTATACATATTTCAGTTGGACGATCTCCTCGCAAAACGCAAGACGGCCCTCGATACAGTAATCGAATTCGGCATCCAAGACAGCTTGCTCGTTCGTCGTATCACCGGCCGACTCATCCATCAATCCAGTGGCCGCAGCTACCACGAAGAGTTCCACCCGCCCAAGAAACCCATGACCGATGACGTGACTGGAGAACCCCTCATTAGGCGTTCGGATGATAACGTCGATGCCCTAAAGAAACGTCTTGCCACATATCACGCTCAAACCGTACCACTTGTTGACTATTACATGAGAAGGGGTCTGCACTGGCGAGTAGATGCTTCTAAATCTGCCGAAGACGTCTTCAGTAAAATCGACAACATATTCAAGAGTCGGATCTTCAGCAGGCAAAGGGCGTCGCAGTAAATGTAAGTGAAAATGTTCATATACGAAAATCCTATGTCGTGGTTTGAATAGACTTGTTTTTCTATTACTATTGTGGAACTAGTTAACTGTTTTTATAGACTATTTTTCTTGAATACAATGGACTGGAATCATGGGTATATTGTTTCATTGTCTTAGAAAATCATCAATCAAAATGAGAGAATTTTATCTGGGTTAACTCTTAGTAAACTCACTCTGTTTAATCATTTTGTCAAGGTATTTTAGATGTCTAATTTTACTAGAAACATTTTATACAAGGAGGAATGTATCATCAAAACCAGTACCCTCGCTTGCCGGGCTAGTGCATAATGGTTAGCGCACTCGCCCGGCAATCGAGGGGCACGGGTTCGAATCCTGTCGTGGCAAGATTTTTTATGATGCATTTCTCCTTGTATTAAATGTGTCTAGTAGAATGCCTTGAGCAATAAAATAAGAAATATTTGTCTAATTTTTATCAATAAAAAAGCTAAATATTAAAATTAAAGATTATTAATAAAATATTGCGCTGCAATTTCGCGCGCAACTTGTCTGATTCCTTTAGCTTGGGAGTTAGCCAAGTTTTATAACATTTAATAATCGTTGAAGTATATTTTATTTTAAAAATAGTAGTTCATGTTTTATTGACGACGCTGATGATGGTTTAAAAATAGTAGGTGGTAGTTAGCATTTTTTTTCGTAGACGCCGACGATAGATCCGGCAAGAGGGAGACTATTGGCACATATTCTATAACTAAAATGTCTCAACAACACTTCAGAATTGTTAGATTTTTCATGTTAGAATACTTCAAAAGTTTTAGCGAAAGTTTTCGAGCCGTTTTCAATAAATATCTAACAAGGGTGTGAAGCGTTGTTCAGACGTTTTAGTTACAGAATACGTGCCCAGATAAGTTGAAAAGAAAATAAAGTTCTTCGCGGGCGTGATGAAAGCGCACAAAATACGTCGTCAGTACCTTACTGAATATCTATAAGAATAAGAAATCTATTTATTATTAGAGAAGATATTTGGAGGTAGAGTGGAAGTAGAATAGAAGTATTAGTGGTAGTAACAGTACTCATGGGTTGATTGTTAGAATTCAAGTAGAGTTGTTAGAGTACAACTACTAGGTGGTATATTCTACAAAAGGCAAAACTAGCTGACGGTACCTAGATATCCTAAGAGTTGCTGATGGCAGGGACTTGATCACAACTAGTAAAGTCACTAGGGGGAAGAGCGGCTTTGGGGAAAAGCGGCGAACATCAATTTAGCGGACTTACTATTGTTACATTGATAAAATACCCATCAAAAACTATATAGGTGGATATTTTTCCTAACATGATTGGCGATTTAATTAATATAACAATTTGTAAATTGATTGTCGCCGCGCCGGACTTCCCCCTAGTGACCTTACAGGGTCCCGGACTGGCGCAGGCGGTCTATAATAGGTTTAAATGAAACAACGATTGATTAAGTACTTACATTATATTTTATTGAATGAATAAGTAGTTGTATGTAGTTTGGCCCAGAATGCACAATTCAATACAAATTCAAGGTCATAAGCTCGAAGAAAGGCAAAGAATTACATAATACCATACCACCTATTTCAGGTTACAATTTCTATGTATAATATAACCAATCTTAGAACTTTGCAGTGTCCAAAAAATCAAACATGGTAATTCTACAATTACAATGTTTGAGACATGTCTCAGCTCTGTTCATTTTTTTTTCGAAAACGGTTTAACAATTTTCGATAGTTTCGCATTATGCTAAATATTTTGAAGTGTTACGGATTTCCTGCAATCCAATTCAATTCAAAATACATTAATTCAACTTTTTGATGACTAAAAATTCATGAACCGCCTTTCAAAATAAATTGACAGGGCTGAGACGTGTTTGAGTTGGACATTCTAATTGTAGAATAGGTGCCCAATTCCAATATATTTCAAAGCCAACCTTACACATTATATATTTTAGTTTTTTTTTTCTAAGAACAATTTGTACGAATGGGTATGACTAATAGATATTATAATACCTATATTGATAGTGAAGGAATGTATAATTCAAGACACGTTACTGTGTTGAAACGACTTAATAAATGGTCTACTTTAATCATCTACCTATAGCTATGAAGGTTTTAAAATATGTATAGAGATTTAAAAAATCATTAGCTTACGTTTTCCTAAATATTTTTCGGACTCTAGTTTGGACTAACGATTGTAAAATATTCTTAACAAAAGGGTAAACACATCTCCCCTTATAACAAAACGGAGTCTAAACTTAAAACATAGTTTATTGACGGGATTTGAACATTTTCGATGGGATGCCGGTGAACAAACATAATAATAACGTGGTGAACGAGTTTACTGAGGGTTTACTACATTTTACCATAGGTATTATTCGACTCTTTGACTACCGGAAGCCTTCCGTGAAATGATCTTGCCCCACCGGTCCTAAGACCAAGGTATTTAACCAGTGTGGCTTGCCTATACTCGCGTATGGGTTCAAGACATAACCAACCGATCATTTAGAAGCAAGTCCACCAAAAAAAGTGGCACAAATATTCATAAAACGAGTTTGCAAAAAAATCGACTAAAGCAATTATCTTCCTGGGTGGTTTAAATAAAAGAACCTTGAGAGGGTTAAAACAAGAGCTCACTTAACTCGCTCTGGCCTTAAAACTATCGCGCACCAATCAGGCCGATGTCGTTTCTAGGACGGAAAAGCTTTCTGAGTTGTTAGTGTTTTCTGTTCCTCCATGGAGCTAGCCATGCTAGGCATTACGTTGTTAAACCGGACACTTAACATCGGATTCCGACGTCGAACAGAAGTCTAGTTGATGTTTATTTTTTGTAAACTAAACGGTTAAACTAGGTTTACACTTAAAACTTCGTTCTGTAATAAGGGGTCCAGTTAATATAAAATTCATCTTCATCACTAATTATTTCACAGCCGTTTTGAACTCTGTCTGGTGAAATAAGACCGAAATACGTTGAAGAACGTGGTAGATAGTAGATACTTTAACTTAAAAAAGGGATCATATATTACTATACTTACTATAGTTTATTTTATAAGTCAATGTTATTAACGACTTTGCATACAACGCCATCTAGTTGCAAACTAAACAAATAATCATGTAATATGTGTGCCAGACGACGCCTCATCAGGTGAGGTGAGGTGAAATGCAAACCGTACAAAAACAAAAATTGTTGTCAAAGATCAGTGAAAGTTAGAGGGTAAAGTGAAAATGATGATGCGGAAATGAAAAAATAAAATAAAACAAAAATAAAACGATCAAAATTTCATGTATTGTGATGTCGAAGATAACATTATACATTTTTTTACAACCATGCAGGTACTGTGGAAGGAAATATAGCAAAAGAAATAATGCCATTGACAATGTAAAAATACAACTTAGATGTAATATTAGGTATAGGGCAGTCGTTATGCAGGAAGGATATCGTCCATTACCCCCTCTCTCTACCTCCTATTTATTTTTAGCACACTTGCACTGTATATTAGGGCGCCTCACAGCGCGATTTACGCTAGAGCAATCTGTAGAGACAGAGAGAGGTTAATGTACGAAATTCTCCCTGTTAAGCGTCTGTCCTATAGCCTATAATACATTTTACAAAATTAAGAAATATATCGACTAGCAACAAGAGACAACTCAAACGTGAAAAACTTATTTGAAATTAGGTAGGTGCCTCATAATGATTACAAAAGAATATTTTCCAAAATTCAATGCTCCCGGTGGGGTTTGAACTCAAACCCCTGCATTATCGTCGTTCCGCTCTATCCAATTAAGCTACGTGTGCGTAAACCATCGAGTTGAAATTAAGGAAAACTTTCTTGTAATAGTAGTGGTTTTAAGTTTTAACACTTTAAAAATACAATCTTAAAATAATTTTGCCAACATACACAATTATAACGAAAATGATATGTGATCACAATTTACATAGGCAGGTTAGGTAATAGGTACCTACCTATTGCAAACAAAAAACGATGCATTTTATTATGAAAAACAACCATTGTTCTTTATCGAAATATCGGGAAATAAAATACATAATAAAGCGATTTCAACTGATCTATTCGCCTAAGACACATAGTACACTGTTACGTTACAATATCTACCAATTGAATATCCCGCAAGTCGCGCCAAAGAACATCATTCTAAAATGAAAAAAAAAAACTTTTAAACATTTCTAATTAGTATAGGTCCTAATAGTAAAGATTCTTCAACAAATCCACAGTATCTGGCATCAAAATAAAAGTAGGTATATTAAAACATCAAAAGCTCGTCTAAGATAGAAAATAAATAACTATAATTACAACATATAATGTGTTTATTATGTACATAGTCGGAGTGAAAGATTCGCCTAACAACTTCCTACGCCACTACTTAGCTTTGGATATAATATTGACAACACGTCTATGGCTAACACTAATTTATAATAAAGCTTTTGTTTAGAACAACATTTACATATAATTAACAAATATATTGTTCGACATTCATCTTAAAACGAGTGGGGTGTCGTTATTCCTGCCTAGAAACTGTATTGGGTTAGGTAAAGAATGTACACTTCGCAAAATGAGCATTCGCAGTAGGTCCACTTCTCAGAAGATGCAATACTTTGTATTGTATTCGATTAAATTGTTCCAGGAGCTGCATATTATACAATACAAGCATTTGCTTAGCAACTGCAGTTAGCTGGGTTATTAAACTTTCATAGTGAACGAGGCTTCAGTGGCTTTAGAGACAGCATTTTTTTAATCTATAGTTATTTTATGGTCGTTTAACAGGGACATTATTTTCGCGTGGTTCGGCAACTGAACCGTATGTACCACGTCTTTATATTAGTTTTTGCATATTTTGGTAAGTAGGTAAGTAGCCTAAAAAGTCTTCATCAAATAATTATTTGATAAACTTAAAAGTGTCCATTCTGCACAATTGCCAAGTGCTAATTTTACGAAGAATTAAAATAAAATTATTCAAGTGTAATTTTCGAGCAGTGATAGGTCACTGCTTCGCAGAATGTGTGTAGGACGAGCGACCAAAAGTGCACAATTTGCGAAGTGCCAATTCTGCGTCTAACCCCCAGTACCGAGAACTGGTCAAATCTCATCAGCCGGTATTAATATTTAAAACTGATATCAAAAGATCTCCGAACAAATGAGATCGAGGAGGCACTTATCACTTCCTACTGACCGTAACTTAAAGTGCAGAACACACACAGCGATAAGCAGCAAAACTACCATCATCATCCGAGCGTTGTTACCGGTTGCATCTCTCTCGAGAGCCCGGGGTCCGCTTTCCTACTTTTACGTCTCCACTTCGCACTAAGCAGCAAAGCTACCGCGGCCGGTCTATGTGACATGTTGCTTAGAAAATAGAACATTACAAAACCACCCGACCCCAGAACGCTCCGACAGAAATGTTCCGTCTCTTTTTCTCGTCGTCTGAGAGAATGAAACAAAACATTTTTGTCGATCGAAAAATCGTTTCTCTTGCTCTTTCCTACGGCTACTGGTTTCCGATATGTGTGCTTTGCGCTTTACCAGCTTAACTTAATTTCGCTATGCTATTGTCATGTTTTCAGAACGAATCCCAGGTAGTCCTTTAGAACTAAATCTTAGAGTAGGTAAAGTTTAATATGGAGAGGTTTTAGGAGGTAATTTTAGAAGCATTAGGTAAATGTGGAAAGGTAAATGGATCCGTTCTACTATTACATCTAAGAGTGCTGCTTGCACTAGCGTCTGTAAGAGGCGGCCTTCTAATTAAAACGATACTTTTCCAAAATACTGTTAGAACCCACAATGAAGCCGGAACTGAACTTGGCTGAGCTGAGCTGAAAGCTTTTCTCAATATCCGATGACGACTGGTCTTTGTGATTCAGTTTATTATAGCATCTGTCGTGCGTGAGTTTATCAGGAACATACAAATTTTGGAAAAACATCTTTTAATTTAAAATTCCCCATAAGGGTGGGACCAGACGAGCGCAAAATTTTGAGTTGTGAGTCGCGTTTCTTCGCGAATTCACGCTCGTTTGGCCATACCCTAAAGGTGAACGTCTGCACCGAGCACAATGCAGACGACAATCAAGATTGTGGTATGCTTCGTTGCCTTGCTGCTAGTGCGCAGTAAACAGACGTTCACTGTGGGTTTAATACTTTAAGATACGATATTGAGGCGGCCTTGAGATTGCAGGCGACGTTGGTAGCGGTAGTGTCCACACCAAGTCGTGGTGGTTCAGTGGTCGGTGAGACGGTCGTGGGAGCGGCTCGAGGAGCGCGAGGTCTTGCGCTGGTCGAGGTACGCCGCCGGGGCCCAACCCTCGCCGACACCAGCTGGAAAATATAGGTGAAGACTTAGATATTGAAGCCTTTTAGCTGAAAGAGTAGAGCTTTGGAAATTACGAGTATAATTCACGTTTACCTGAAGTGTTTTCTTATCTAATATTATAAAGAGGTAACGTTGGTAACATGTATGTATTTATGTTGGGGGTAATCTTCGAAACCACTCAACTGATTTTGAAGAAATTTTTATATTAATACATTGTATATTAGGGAATAACATGGGCCACCACGTATCATCCAAATGCTTTTATATTATACTCAGATACTCACAGATTTTATTATTCAATCACAATTGCTACAGTAGGTATGGGTGGCCTTGAGCATTGTAGATTTATTTATTGGAAGCTTTCAAGTCGCTTTTTGCGAATTTGATGTTTTATGCCGAGTATTTCTAAACTAGAGAGAAGAAATGCCAGCGAATTCCAAAGTATTCTGTCTAGAGTGGAATGGCCAAGACGGAGCGGTCTTCCTAAAGTGAATAGTACGTGAACTTACCAGCCAGCCTGACGTACCACCAGCCAGCACAGCCGACTTTGAGCAGCTCTGCTTGCTGTCCCTCCCGTAACGAGACCTCGCTGCCTCCCACGGCCGTGTAGTCGGAGAGTGCTACTAGTGAACACCCCACCGCCTGTCGTCAAATATTTATTGCATGAGACTGTCCATTTATGGAGTTATATTATACTGTGTGTTGTAATGGTTTCAAATTGGCTCATGTAGGTAACTGACATTGTCGCGTCAGTTTTACTGGATGTTCGTATAAGTATTATTTTTAACATTTACTTGTAGATAGTGCGTATGCTCTATTTACTCAGTGATCGAATATTTAACAGATAACATACCTACACATAAGGTTCGTACTTAATTATTTTTAAGGTTCACTCTTTTACTAAGGGTATCTGCATACGTAACGTTTCCCGTACGGGACGGTAATTTATACATAAAAAATCCCGTCGGGGCGATGATAGGGGTTACGGGATTTTTGTATGTAGAAATTAGCACGTCCCGTAAGGGAAACGTTACGTATGCAGAGACCCTTAGACTAGTGTATTCCGTCTGTATGTCATCAGAATACAGCTTGGTGATACAGTGATAGCTAGGCCGTTGTTGGAACGAGGTTCCTTATTTCCCAGATGATGTATTTCGGCTGGCGCTTTAATTTTAAATAGGTATGTACTAGATATGACATTTATCTGTAGAAGTATACAGGGTGAACCATTTAAATGGGCCTTCAGGGGGATATCCTAAACTATAGGAGATAGCGAAAAATGCTGAAAGGAGTCGCGTCCCCGATTTTGACAAAAACTAAATTGGCATATTTAGATTTTTGAAAAATTCGAAATCGAACCTTGTCTTTTTGCAAAAAAATAAACATCCTATATTATTACACGCTACGCATCACCATTACAGATCATGTTCTAATTTTAAAATCCACAGTTCAAAGCATAAGCTTTGATACTTGTTGGAAGTAGTGATGGATATCACTGTTAGATTAGTTTTTGGTGTAATTAAATATTTTTATTAAAAAATAGGCATTTGTCTTGATTTACTATATTATGTTTGTTTCCAGGATTTGATCTTTATCAACAACACTATCGATCGGTACAATAATATAGGTAGTTTATTTTTTTGCAAAAAGACAAGGTTCGATTCCTGGCTAGGGTAATGAATTTTTCAAAAATCTAATAATGCTATTTTAGTTTTTGTCAAAATCGGGGACGCAACTCCTTTCAACATTTTTCGCTATCTTCTATAGTTTAGGATATCCCCCTGAAGGCCCATTTAAATGGTTCACCCTGTATATTAAAAATAATAACTAACGTTAGGTATGTGGATGCTATGTGTCAAACGTTCGATCACTGAGCAAACATAGCAAAGTGAATGTACTGTCTATGATGATGTTGAATATAAATGTTATGGTAAGTAGTTCTTTGTTTCCAACGTAAAAACTCTGTTTATTAATAGTCGACTTTATAAAGAAAGTAACAATCCTGGTGTAGGTGTGTTACTAGATTGATGTAGGTACACGTAGAGCAAACAATAATTATATTTTGTGAGTTCATAATAAGTATAAAATCTAGACACACATCGATCACATCAATTGCATGCTTATAATTCATCATTAGTCCGACTGCCGCATCCATATTCGTATGAAGATATTTCCTCCTCCATCAACATACTAATATGAACGAACATACCGTCTTTCTACCACTCCTTATAGCGTTAGTTCAGTTAGTAAACTATACTTAGGGTCATTTCATACTAGCACAGAGTCGAAGCGCACAGAAGCGTCAATCTAACTGAAGTATTTACAAAAAATATCGGATTGTTTTTGAAAACCAATAAAGATTATTTCATAAATCGACCCTAACCTAAAGTGTGCCGAAAACACAAAAAAAAAACAACCGCCGTAACTCCCTTGCTCTTTCAACCCTATTATAATGCAACTGAAGTTAAATTTTGTTTCAAATGCGCTGGTAGATTTTAATGTATTTCTTGCTTCATTTAGAAAAAAATATGTGTATTATTCTTGTAGATCTCCAATCAATCTAAACGTTAACTTTGCAATTAGATAAAGGTCTATTGGCAAAGTTAACATTTAAATTGACGCTTCGATTCTAGACACAGTTAGTATGAATTGACCCTTATTTTAGTTAAGCAAATACGCCAAAACATTTATCATTTCTGCAGTGGGATATGTAAAATCGAATTTCTGGCAGTCGGCTAAACCATGCAAGTAGTAAGTAGTAAATAGGCCACAAATCGTTGATATGCAATATTCAATAAAATTGTATATGTTTTTGTATAAATTATCGTACACATAATACTTATAAACATATAGAAAGACAAAAGTTGGTAAATATTAAGTAGGTACATAATATAAATATTATTTTCTTTGATTTTGACGATTGTAACGGTTGTCGGTTGCTAAAAGATAGATGTTTCCCATGATACTTACGATGTTGGTGAGGAAATAGAAAACAATATCGGATAAAAAATTTAGTATGCTATGATTAACTGCTGACCTGGCGGCATTTCGTATCGCCATAAAAAAATTGACACCGGCAGCACTAAACTGCCATCGTTACATAACTGACTGGAGAAAAAAAAACAGATATTCGTAGTGTCCGACTAACATTTTGAAAATGAAAACCTATTATTTTTCCAGCAATCCCAACAATTATCGTCACATTTTAACTAATTTACAGAAAACCTTGAACAATGAAACACCTAAACCTTTCTCTTGAATCACTCTATCTATTATTGAAAACCACATGGAAGTCCGTTCAGTAGTTTGTAGGTAGTTTTTAAGATTATCTGTTACAGACAGGCCGGTAGAGGATATTGTTTTATAATAAGTATGTAGATATAGAGATAACAATGTCTAATGGTCACAATACGACATCAAATGAAAACAGTCGTACTTAGAGTGCGTTTCATCTTTACATTCCTATGCCGTCATGTTGGTAGCAAAACAAATGTGCAAAATACAAAAAAAATAATGTGCTACCTTGAATTTAGGGGGATTTGTATATAAAGAATGAATGAACGAATCTTTCTGTATTCAAGGTTTAGGGTATAGCACATTCAAGATATTAAGGCAAGACTTTTTTGTTTTGCTACCAACATGACGGCATAGGTAATTAAAGATAGTGCGTTTCATCTTTAATTACCTATGCCGTGCCGTAGGTTCTTGTGAGTGAAGGAAGACTGCAAGTGTTTTGATTTAATATCCTATAATGTGGTCATAATTAGACACCGTATATTTCTATATCAGGAACCTATAGCCGTAATAAAATTTAAAATAGATATTATCTATAATAGATACATGTACTGATAGGTTATAATTACATTTGATACATTTTCACACTTAAAATAAGCTAAGTATATTAGAATAGCACGTCCAAAGCATTGTGAGTGGATGATGCAAGCTGAGATGCTGTGCCTTGTAGTGCTGTTGATTTTTCAACATTTGCAGATATTTCATAGGAAGTGTCGTGTACTAAAAAGTTAATATAGGTAGGTATATTTCGTAATATATTGATTTAAGTAGATAGGTATATATTTTTCAAGTAGGTAGGTATAATGTCATTATGAATACTTAGAATACGTATGTAGATCTACATAGTTTAATCACTAATGGGCACATATCACCAATCGATGTGATATATTTAGTCGAAGCAAGCGCATATTTCAAATAAAATAATAAGCACACGAACAATGAATGACATAACAAACAAAACAATGACTTACACGATAGTTAATGTTCAGCGATTACAATCGAAATATCCACGTTTTCTTTGGTTACTTTAAACTTTGGATATAATATCAGTCTCTTTTCATTCATTATGTACAATTGTATCGGGCCGTTAACTTTAATACTGTGACACGTAAAACGTGGAGTTGGCCTGTGTAGAGCCCGATACGGAAAAGAATTGTACCATTCGGTGTATGGTACCGTTGAGACCGACGGCCTCCGTCACCTGTTGAACAACACAACTTAGAGCAAGGCTGCCATTTTGTTAAAACGTCGCTACAAGATGGCGGCCGCCAACTGTCGTGTCACCTCGCAACTTGGTTTAGTGAGGTGTTAGACAGTGCACGGCAATTATTTCAGTGCAGTGTCGCTAAATCATAGTTAAACTAAAAGCGATGATAAGTTGCTAAATTAATTGATGCTGTGACAGCGTGATTCCTATGAAACTAGGACAGTACAGTTGGTGATTAAGTTTTAAATTCAGAGAATTTGTAGCATGTACTAAAACTATGGCTATTAATAGCGAATACTCCAAATTCTCCTAGCGATATTGATATCTCCCAATGAAGGCTTTTTATTAGTTTTCATGAGTATTAATAAGGGTTGCCAAGTGCCAGGGAGACCAGCGTCATGCGCTACCCGTGTCTAATTAGCCCGCATTCCGTAATAGTATTTTTACACTTACATATTATATGGGTCACTTTCAACACTGCAACCCAAAATTAGTTAGCATTATTATATGACCCTAATTATTGGCAAGCTACCCAAAATGTGATAAGCTTCGTTTATTAATAAGTTAGTAAACATTAGATTTGTTTAAAATACACTTTTTAAAAAAATATTTTTACACTTCCCTAAAAAGTACTTTCAGACGTCAAAATATTACTATTTGACACACTCCAGAACGTTCAAAATAAGCAAAAAACAATGATTCGATGAATATCTTAGAGAAAAGAATATCATCCGAATCTCCACACCCTTCTAACCCCACACAAACAATGAAATCATCAAAGTACCTAGTTGCATTTTTTTGACTAAATAAAATTCAAAGTTCACAAATCCACGAATCTATTTCTTTTGACAGTTTCCATCCATTTGTCAAGCAGATAAATTTAAGTATACAGTATAGAAAAGTAAGGAGTCACACATATGAACATATTTAAGTCACAGGTATTTGACGATAGGCACACCCTTAGACCAGACTAATAAAATAGAAACCTGTCTTATAAAATTAGAATTTCGACGAAGTACCTAAATAAATTTTGAAAATTCTTAGACACTGACTTCCACCACTGACCTATTGTAAATCAGCTCTCATAACAGGCAATCTATTCTAATTTTCTTTTAGATAGATCTTAATTTTGTGAAGCATAGTAGCTTACCGGCGCATGTTCCGGTTCGTCATCGTCGTCATCCGAAGGGTCGGTAGACCAGCAGGGCTCGTCGTGGTTGTCGCAAGAGGCGGTGCGAGAGTTGGTAGTAGCCGTCCGGGAGGGCACGGCCGGCGCAGTCACGTCCCATGAGTTCGCTTGGATAAGCGTTCTGGAATGATCAACAAGTTGCTTTAAGTTATTAGGTATTGAGGGTAATTGCTAAGTCTATTTGGATTTCTGTTGTACAATTGCAAATCAGATCTTCATTCAAAAACACAATGGCCTAAGTCATATCGTTATATGGATTCGTCTATGTTTCGTATTGTACGCCCGCCGGTGTAGAAATGGGTGACCCGTTAACTCTTACTGCCATTTTCAATCGAACGAACGGGTGGGTATCTAGCATGATACCTAAAACCGCATTGTTGCTTACGATCTTGTAAGATAAGTGGTCAATCTCTCATTAGCGTTAGCAGCAAATAACACTCGCTTGATCCTATCGTCCTACGCTCGTTAACAAGTTCCCATAACCTCAACCTGTGACCTAACTACCTCGAGACAGAGTTCGGTGGAGACCTGTGTTGAGCGGAGTACTGCCGCACTCGTTCCCCCTTCAGTTCCTTCAGCTGATCGAGTAGTACTCGCTTGATCCTGTCGACCCACGCTCGTTTTTCTTCTACTGTTGGAGCTGTGATCGTGTGGACCTCGCTTCGACCCTGGCGCCATACTTCGAACTTACGGACGTCATGTTTGACAGATTCTGTCAGTCCTATTTGTGACATCTGAAAGAAGATACGTTTAAATCAGGAGCTGTTGAACGTTATTGGTTGCAAGCTAGAGCTTAAAATATAAATAAATGAATAAGTATAGACATTTTATACAGCATCATCTAGACTTGACTACTAGACTTGTATTATAGTGGCCAGATAATAGATAAGTACCTACTTTGTTTAATTATACAGATTTGGTAATTTCAGGGAGTTAAAAAGGGCGGTATCTAAACCGCTCAAGCTACAACAAAGCTTTGCAGACTTTCTTAAAGTTCTTAAAAAAAATATCCGGAAAATGTCCGTCAAGTCGGTGAAGTCCTACAGAAAATCCTTGGATTTATTCTTTAACAAATTTAAGAACCTAGGGTGTTCGAAACTAACCTGTAACTCATTTTTGAAGTGATACGTGGCCTTATTGTGACTATTCTTAGTTGCCGGTTTACAGAATAGCATGGCCTTCTCATACAGGAATATGTGTCTCCGTCGCGGCCGTATTCTTAATCGGAGGTCACGTTTGTTCTCTGACGATACCATGAATGAACCTTGCATTAGAAGTTCGCCTTGCTGGCTTAAATCCACCTGAAAAAATAACAAAAAAAAACACATTTTATAAGTATAACTAACTAAATAACTAGTAAGGTGGGTACTTATTAAAACATTGTAAATATTGTATTGTTGAAACTTACAGGAACTCCCGTAATTGCAATCTGATGCATTGAATCGTTGACACATTTGAGAACGACGAGCATACAGTCTAATGCTTGTTGTAGATTTGTGGTCATTGATCCGCATTCACTATACCTTAACAGATCCTGGAATGTAAATAAAAAATGTTTTGTAAGCATTCACATGCAAGGTGTTCCCTAGGGTTCACAACTTGGGCCTGTCTTTAACACTATTTACATAGATGAGTAAATAGTATTAAAGACTATGACATGGAAATCTGCCTTGCTTCTGCCTTCTGTACGCCAGTGTGCTAGTCTGAGCTATTGGTTCGTTTGAACGCAATTGATACAAGAGCCGCTAATATAGTCAGAAAAAACTCCTATGTTTTTTGACCATTGTTACATATCAGTCATTATAACCATTTCAGTAAATTGGTTAGTCGGACTAAGAGGATTTCTCAACTATCGTTGTTTAAAGGTTTACCTTCAACAACAGCTGGTATTTGGTTATCCTCTGTACTGGTTTGAGTAGATAAGCGGCTAAAGGCAGCTTGTGTCCGAGTCTCAGCTGACAGGCTTGTAGGAACAGGTGTGTATCGACGAGGGTCTCCCGGAGACGCTCCGAGCGTGGGATGTTCTGACAGTAGTAGCTGTATAGTCTGAAGAACGTTTCTCTCTGAGGACGCAGAAAATAATACAAGTCATTTAAACAGGCTTTTAGGGGAATATTCTAAACTATAAGGAGATAAAAATTAATCTCATTTTTCGGTTTTTATCGCTTGGTGGGTCTCGAAACGATGAGCGTTAGCATTGCTAAAAGTAATAAACACCACGCCATTAGAACCGAAAAATGAGTTTAACTTCTATCCAACATCGCGGAAACAGAAGGAAAATCTATAAGGAAATAGCTCAAAAAGCTAAAAGGAGTAACGTCCCCGATTTTGACTGAAATAAAAATAGAACTTTTGGATTGTTTATTAAACCTTGTCAAAAAAAAACATCCTATAATATTGCGTCAATCGATAGTATTGCTGATAGAGATCAAATCTCTTAAGCATTATTAGCTTTGCAGGCTAATAAATTTACATATTTGCTTTGAAAGCTTGAAGTCATGTTTTTTTTACCTTTTCAACAAAGCACAGTGCTACTAGTTCAGTCGCCGATATAGATCGTTCAAGATCCTTCAGGAAGATATCCTGATGGAATGTGAAGAGCTCGTGCAGATTCCCAAAGAGGACATCTGCTTGTCCAACCAGAGCAGCAGGCAATAGATGCTGGTTGTCTGGCTTTTCTATTTCTTCTTTATATCCCTGTAACAATACCGAAGAATTTATTAAGTAATCATTAATATTGTTTTAGTCCATGTATAGTCCTAATAAATCTTACAGAGACGCATGAACGGCTTCGAGCGTTATTGTAAGACCATTAGATAATGCAATAAACTTTCTCAATGTTTTAATAACTATTTACTTTTCCCTCCGCTAGCTATAGTTAGCATTTTTATGTGTTTAATATGATAATATTGATAAAGGACGACAATATGTGAGCTGACATTAACACACTCTAAAACCAAAGTAAAGTTATGCTAATGTAGGAGTTATAAAAAAAAGTTATAATACCGACGACAGTAGAGTTGAAACCTCGCTAATGGTATCGCACCATTCTTGTAAGCGACGATCGTAGTCTTCGTAAATAGCTTCGAGACATTTGCATTCCGATGGAGAAACATTTCTATTAGCTTTCCAAAACTGAGACTTCTTTTTCAGATTCAGTAATGTTGTGGTTTTCCAACTGCTTAACGTTTGGTTTCTGTTTAAACTTTGTGTCTTCCTTTTATCAACGTTTTCTTGACATTTCTTGTCTTTCTTAGAAGGGTGTATGTAACTGTAGTGATTATAGTTATTTCCAGGTCTAGTGCATTTGCTTGGTTTCCTAGACAAAGTCAAATGTAAGCTTCGCATGGTATTGTTTTGATTGGTATCTTTACACATTGTTTCCTTTTTGCTGTAATGCGAGCTCGACGAGCAATGGTCACGGAGCGTGTGGTTCCATTCTTTCATGATTTTCTTGTAATCCTGGATGATTGTGGACAACAGTTCAGATTCTTTAGCAGGAGAGGTCATTGTATTTCTGAGTTCAGAACAACTGGACGATTTGTACTGAGAGTCTTTCGGGGTGGTCAACCCACTACTTAAGTACTCAGGAGTTGATATTCGTACGTCGGAATCGGTGCATCCGTACAGCGGATTCTTTACAAACTCTGTCGGTAAGTCGACAACCGTGGGCGCAGTCGTGAGCGACTCCGCCGTAGTGTCTTCTGAGGCAGTAACCGCGTCGGAATCTGGTAAATAAGTTAATTTTTCTTCTGTTTTCAGAGTATACTCATACCCGGGCAACGGATTACCGTAAAAGAAGTTTCCGATAAACGGCTCCATGCGCACAGGTTTGATGTTGCGTGAAACACATTTGACACGTTTATTTTTTCCTACATCACTCACAGATTTCTTGCACTTTTTGATGTGGTTCTCTTTTTCAAAGAGAGGTATCTGATTCGCGTAATCGCTGAACAGGGTGGAGTCGGATGCCGACCTAGTTAGCCGGCTTTTCTTCCGGGTTGATTCGCACTTTCTGTAATACCATGAATATGACGTGCCGACGCTGACGTTCGCGGAACACTTATGGAGGTCGTATTTTCCATATTTCATGGTAGAACGACAAGTGTGGCAAGCGATGAAAGGTCCGTACTGGTGTGCAGTTGCCGATCAAGTAGTAATATCGTTACGCTCGATGTGCCTCTGCAGTTGCACTGCATAAAATGCACTAGATTATGATTGCAGATACGAATTGCGTTGTCTATGCGGTGCGCACGGGCACTACTTACATGACTGTGACACATATGATTTCCAGAGCGCGGCGGTCGCGATGCCGGGAGATATCGCGCTTCAATGGTACTATTTACATTATGTATCGAGCTAATGTTCTGTGACGTGATCTACAAGTATTTATCATTCATTATCTATTGTTTCTACTACTACCTTACGTAGAATGTGGCGCGAAGCCATGCGTAGTTACATGCAAATTTAAAAAACTACGAATACTTTCGAAGTCCTTATTTAGTGAGCGTGAAAGTATTCAGTCGGTAAAGTTGATACCTACTAGCTTGTTAAGCAAGGAACCAGGCAGAGGAGTCGATGTCGATGCTTGTTAATTAATATTGTGACAGCCCTAATCTGGGTTTCTAACCAATGCATAACTAATTTAACTTTGCATATCGACAGCAACGATAATCACGTGATTAGCACTCGGTTCCAACCCAACTTTCTTTTGATAACTCTATCTATTGCCTTGTGCAGTTATATGAAGCACGCAAGGTGTAATCAATCATTTTAGATCACGTGTCGGATTCGTCATGAATCGTTTGCATTTGGCTTGATCGTCATATCCTAAAGCAATAAGAGATTTCCCAGAGGTAATCCCGAGTTCCCAACGATGAGTCATACCTAGGGGTATCACTGCGTAAGCACCGTTAGCACATAGGTATACCTATGGTTCTATTTGATTTGTGACTCACCGTGAGTATAGATCCCAGCTCCTGTACATAAACCCGTTCTGTCTGGAGCAGTTCAGAAAGGACGTGACCTCGCCGCAACCGCCGCGCCTCTGCGTCCTCACCGCCAGAACTCTCGGATCCTCCTGATGTTTCCATCTGCAATTAACAAATGGATATTATGTTATTTTATACTTAAAAGAAATAGCCAGCATAATATGAAAAAATTGGGGACCTGTAACACAAGTTTAATAAAAAAACCTAGTAGCTAATGTCACTGTTTACCTAATAGTTGGATCGATCGTCTCGCGGCGCCTACTATGCTAATGTTTACACGAATTAATTTTTAAGTCTAGCATTTTCTAAGTCATTTATTATTGTGAGGAAGTAAAATAAATAAGTAAACTTCTTAATTTCAAATCATAGGTTGCATAAAAACTTTAGCATTAGGTAGGTATGTTGGTTTGGTACCAATTTTGTAATAGTTCGCTATCTTAAAACATTGCAAAATTATAAAATTTCAAAGTCGCGTTAGGAATGATAAATACATCCTTCCTCATACATTACTTAAGCACATTCACATAACAACCAACGTACGTACCTATATACGCACAGGTAGGTACCTTCCTAAATTAAAATCACTATCAAATTAATAAAACATTAATATTACCACGTGGGTTCCTGCATAACTTTCTATTTTAATTCTTAGCCGGCTTGGATTGAAAGTTATCGAATGGCTGATAGATACAAGTTGGTAGGTAGGTATACGAGTACCTACACGAGTAGGCTTCGATCATCGAGTACGTGAGTATTTCGTGGATTGGTAAAAGGGTTTGTTTCTTGTTAAGTTTGGTTTTTGTGTTGCTTTGTAAACACGAACAGAACTAGTGTTGCCGTTCGATAGTTGTAGCAAATCAATAGTACGATAGGCCTATCGATAATGACGATACTAACGATAGTATCGATAGCTCCATTAGTATAATACTATCGACACACAACAATACTATTGATAGTAATGAAGTTCAATATCTAATGCGCTAACAATACTATCATAATACGATAGTATCGATAAGTACCATTGCTGCTGAATATTGCAAAAGCAATCGATATACTATCAATAGTTTCCTCCTGTCGATAGTGACCTTTCTTTCAATAGTAGGTATTGGTTGGAGTACGTTGCTATTGAATAACAGCCTACCATCGATAGTATTGCAGTATACCGATACTAAGTATTGTACCAAACTTAGATACTATCGATAGGGCTATCGATATTATAGATATTTTTTGACGTTAGCTATCGATCGTCAAACTTTCGATAGTTCGGCAACACTAAACAGAACATGTCATTTCTGAAGAATTATAGACAAAGCCTTCAATGTCAAGAAAACTTTGAGTATTTATCTTCTTAAAACAAGAAACAAATTGCTTACGAAGATGCGGAATAGAATTTTAATCTTAGCTAGAAAGATAAAGCAATTACTTACTTACTAATGTGATTATTAACTACTTACGTCGTCTATAATTACAATTACGAGTAATAAGGCTAACGGAACAAAAAGCTCACTGATTTGTCTCAAGAATGTTGACTACAGAGGAATCCTCATTCACAGACTAAACGAGGAGAGAGTTGTATAAATACTAAGTTGATAATTGTCAATTATAATGGCGTTTGTAGTGAGAGCATTTATTAAACTGCATTAATTTATAATAAACTAACCGCCTTTTATATGCGATGTATGTACAAGGGATGAATGGCTAGGGATGCTTTGGTTTTTTTACCGTGATATTTAGTTTTTAGTTTTTAAATATCTTTATTTTCATAATACCGTAAATAATAAATATTTACCGTGATATAAAATCTCTCTAAAGTTCCAAAGGTGAAAGACAGAATCGAAACATTCAACACTTATACTTACTTACATCATTTATAAGGAAGGGGGTTAGTCGGTTCTTTATTATTAACTGATGAAATGGCCAGACAGGAAGCCAGTTCTCATAAAACATATCGTGGTAAAGGTACGTAGGTCCATGCACGAAACATCTCATGAACATGGCACTTGAAACAGTCTTGAAATACTCAGCCAAATAATGCCCTATTAGCCTTAAACGTGGAGTAAGGTCGGAGTAATTTTACTTCCTTTTGTTTCTGTCTGCCAACTTTGGAACTTCTTGTCACGGACATGTTCAAAAGACATGTTCTCACTACTCCTACTATATGTGTGTGTAAAATGATAATAAATATCACGGGTTACGTGTTAAGTATAATTTTATCACAACATGTAACGATGGAAACTTACAGGTTTGTGTTGCTCTGATAAATCCTTCACTAACTTATACCCTGTTTTTAACACTGCATTTATTGTTTCCATTTTCTTTTCACTTCACGAATTCATAATAACAAACAAATACTATTTCACTTATAGAAATAAAATAATGCACCAAAAAGTCATTCTTCACGTTTTTGTAATGATAAAACTTAGCTGTTCCTAGAGCAAAACATTAGTTTTAAAATTGTGTTAAAATTTTTGAACGTAACGTGTAGGTATTGAGCACATGGTTTGTCTTGAGTGTAAGAAGGAACTGAGCCTTGAGATGGGAAGGGCATACGTTGGGACAGTAAAAAAAGCTGTTGCCTCCATTTCTGAGTGAACGACTGGTAAGGAGCTCTACTTATTTTTTTTGAATGTTTTGCGGCTTCAACTGCTTTACCTACATCTATATTATCCTTCTACGAAAGTTTAGATGTTTGTTAGTGCTTCAATCACGCAAAAACTACTGAACCGATTGCGACGAAACTTGGTAGGTATACTTTTTATCCACATATTTCCGGGATCGGGACTTAAGCGGGTAAAACCACGGGGCGCTGCTAGTTAGATATAATACAAAGTAGAATCCGGTTATAAGGACGCCCAGGGGACTTGTGCTATTACTAAATGAACTGTCATTTCTAACACCTAATCATTGTTCTAGAGACGACACCCGTTTCGGTTTTAAAACATTCGCATTGAGCACAAGTTCTGTAATGTGTCGGTTTTTCTCAATTGTGGATAATGTTTTAGCCCTTCGCCATTATTACATTTGACTCGCCAGATTCTAACTAAACGTTTTGTATAAATAACACTTTGTTTTTGAATGGTAATGGAGAACAACTTTTTCCTTTACAGAAGCTATTTTTGTTCACGTATATCTACTAAACCCGAAAATGGGGTATACTTACTCCCGTCAAAATACAATCAGTGACGTGCAAATGCGCCGTGCGAAAATAACTTCTTACTCACGCGTGTCGTCGCGCGTCGTTATAAAAGGATAATTTTGTGTGAAATTCTGGCGTCGCGTCGTTGAAGGTGATCGGTCATTATAAGCGGATTTTTGCAAATCGGACGTACTTTCATAGTGGGTCATATAAAAACCAAACATATGCCTATACTTACATTGGTTACTAAAAGCGCTTGGTTGTTTTAACCGAAGTCTTATTTCTTTTTTATTTAGGGCAAGGAAATATTTCTACTTTTTTGCCAACTTTGGTTCGGCATAAATTATCGTCTTCGAAACATATATACCTACTATTAATTTACTCTAGATCTAGTTTCAGTTGTGTCTGTCATACTTAGTCAATAGGTAATAAATAATTAATGATGATACGTGATATTCGTTAATAAACGAGACGTTTAAAAATATCAGAATATTATGTAAGTAATGTAGTGGGACAGATTTAAGAGCGTATGCCTCGGTTACACTCTTAAACTACGGGATCCTGCTACGTCGCTATTTAGACTGAGGGAATGTGAAGCCTAGATAAACGATCTGGGTTAACGATGCAGTCTGTCATTTGGTATAACCACAGTTTACCTAACAGTTGGTGGGCCTCGACGCTGTAAATAACAGACTGATTTTATAGCTATCTAGTTAAGAAATCTATGCCGAATTTGCTGAGTATGTAGGACGTAGGTAGGTATAATTTTAATTTACGTCATTAATGTACAAAAAGAACAAAATACAAAACTATCAGCATAGCATAGCATACAAAGTTATCGTCATGGCCTAGGTACCTAAGCATTATTAGCTACATATGGCATTGTTAGACGGCATCGTTATCTAGACTTCAACATTACTTTCTACGACCTCGAACAACAACACGTTGTGAAATGTATGTAAGTAAAATACGAACAAAAACAGATAAACTGATTGTGTTTCATTTTATTGGTAATTAAATATTATTGCTGTCTAAACGCAAATAGTCGAAATTTTCTGTAGGCAAAGGCATTGGGTATAACTATACATTGATCGTAAACAGACATAATTATGGGTTTGTATTTTTTGATTTTTTAAGCCGGATATCTAGAAATTTTTAAGTAGAGCACCTTACCAGTTGGGGAGTCCTTCGAATAAAGGGCATCGTGCAGTTATGTAAGGGATAAGTGGTACAAGTTGCCCCTGTGTGAGTGTATCGATGTATGTGTTAGTAGAGCACACCTGCCGCCTGCCGCACCGAACTACAACCGTCTCCTACCTATTGATCTCCTCAGTACGTTTGTATGTCCAACTGCGTTTGTCTATTTCAAAGAAACATCTGTGGATCCCTTTGTTTACAAGATTTGTTTCAACCACGTGCGTCTTGTGAAAAATTTTGAATGGGAAAGCTGTTTTAGTAATGTAACGCTTTGTATCATACAATAGGTATTTTAAAGCCATGCATTTTCCGTATAAAGTAGAAGAAGAAACTTGTGATTGATAGTTAGCGAAAATGTGATAAAGAGTTGCTTTCCATTTTCACTTGATAATGTTTCTTATTATGTACGTTTTTTTCCCTAGCTATAACTATTTTTCTCATTACTTTAGGTACTTAGCAAGGTAGCAAGATTAAACAATCCTATTATATCTTAGTTATTGACATTAAATTCTTGCAATAATATTGCAAGCTGCACCATAAATCGGCACTTCAATCACAATTAATCCATGACCCCGACGACGAGCGCACTTGAACTGATTGACCATAATAATGTTACGCGTTCAATTGCCGCCCCACTGCAACAGCCGTGCACTGGTGATTCATTAGGTACATGGTATAAAATAAGCACTACGTTTTATGAACTCAAATCTGATATAATAATGACCTTGTGAGTAGGGTTACCAGATGAAAAAAACAAAAGTCCTGAGAAAAGTCCTGTTTTCCACCAAAAAATCCTGAGATTTTTCACACTCTGTTTTTTTTCCCCATACTTATTTACAGCGTTATTTAGTAGGTGTTAATTTTATGCAATTATTACCAAAGAATGATTATTAGAAGATACCAAATGATTCTGACCAAATGGTTAATTTTAATTGTACAATTATTACCAAAGGATAAGTTACTAAATATTAGGTACCTATGGTAAAACTGATTAAGTAGGTATCTCTTAGCAGCACTATTTATTGAAGTACTTATAAAATACAGTCGTAAAGATATGCTGATTGAATTCAAGAAAAATGCACCAGTAGTAGGTTTCTAATTAGATAAATAATGAATGATTATTTTTAGTTTGTTTACTTTTTACTAAAAAAATCTTTAATTAAGTTGGTATTTTGTTGCAATTTCTAAAAATCCTGAGATTTTAAGAGATTTGCGAAATCCGCCCGCAATCCTGAGAAATGTCCAAAAATCCTGAGATCTCAGGACAAATCCGAAGATCTGGTAACCCTACTTGTGAGGCGTCTCAATGAGGGGTCAAGAGACTATGGGACTGGGACGGGTTATTGTTTCAAAGGGGAGCCTGGCAATCCAGAGGGGAAATGACGCCAATTTCTTAGGGACGCCGAACGATGTCTGAGAAGCAGCTGTTAAAATCCTGTTCCTTGTTATTGAAATCAGCTGTTATTGTTGGCGCAACCTGGTGTTTTAGTTTGTTTTCCTAATCTCTAATATCAAACGCAGAAATTACAAAAACATCACATAAATATTATTTTAATGTAAGTAGGTAGGCACCTTCTTATAGTTATGTGTGAATCACGTTGAGAGGAATTCCTGGATAACGTGATATTTTTATAATCGGAGGTCGGCAATTTCCAGCCAATTTACATCGTGTCGGGAATGTGGTTATATATCGAGGACTTCCTTGTTCGTTGATATTTATGCTGCTCGGTTATTTATATTTGGGAAAACAGATACATCGACACCTCTGGGCTCAAAGGTCGTAAGGGACATTTGGGCGTAAAGGACTTGATGACACTAACTTACTTAGTTTTTAATTCTCTATCGATCTGTATATTCGGAGTAGCGAAATTCGCAAAAAAATGGTCTTTACGACCCACCTATTTTGGCACGCTAAACAAACTTTTCCATAAAAATGGGTATGTAAATAACACTTAGTTACAAAAATGTGCTTACTGTGGTAGTAAAGCATATCAAAGTAAAGCAAAGTCTTATACGACCTAGAGTGTTTAATATAAGTCACCTCAAAAATAGGTTGTAAAGGACATCGTCTTTGCAAAGTGTCCTTTACACCCTTACATTTCGAAATAAAACATACACGTGTGTCCCTTACAGCCTTACATTTCTAAATAAAACATGACACGTGTGTCCTGTACTACCTAGTTTTATTTTAATTATGTTCATCAACTAAGGCTTTTGGCCTTAGTTGATGAACATAATTAAAATATCAATATAACTGAGCAATTGTCCCATATTTGTTGGAAGGGGATAGTTTCTAACTATTCAACAAGCCCTGTTTAAAATATGGCAACCGAGCACCTCTTCAGAAGATGTCGAAACGTACAGGACCACCAAAGTTTCACAAAAAGAGCAGTAGCCAGAGCCAGAAAGAAGTTACAGTCACTGTATAATAAGTTAAATAAATGAATATTGCACGACGTTACACACAGCGCAATTTAGCTCCAAACTAAGCACTAAGCTTGTACTATGGGACTAGACAACGGATATACTACATTATATACTTTTTTTTTGTAAATACATACATATGATACATAGAAAACACCCAAACCAGATACAAATATTTATTTTAAGCATAAATACTTTTACCCGGCGGGAATCGAACCCGCAACCCCCTGCATCGCAGTCGGGCCTTCCCCCGACGCGCCACTAAGGTCGTCGTGAGTTGGAAAGGCAGAAGCTTATTTATTAGATACCTTGTTTGAGGATCAAAGCGACGCAACATAGAATCCAAGACGTGCCGATGAGGCTATGCGAGGACCTCGTTGTGAAGGAAAAATGGAAATCTTACTCTGCCAAGTTGTTTTATCAGCAGAAAAACAGCTACATCCATCAAAACTTCACAGCATAAAGAATCGGAAAGCTGTTGGCATCGATAGAGTTCTTATTAACACAAGAACGGCGATGGGTTCTTGTTGTGTGAGCATCTTAACTAACATTTTAACCCCATCCGCGAGACCGACGACATCCATGCGCAACGGAGACTGAGTGTTATAGCACCAGTATCAGGGCAAAAATTAGGTGCATGAGTATGGAAGTTATCGAGGTATAAAGATCTTACTCCACACCATGAAGCAAGAGTGTGTGGATAATTGAGATGTTAATCGAATCTCGGATCCGACAGAAGTGTACTGTCTCGAAGGGCGAGTATGGTTTCCGCCCAGATCATAGTCCATATCCTGTTTTGTTTTTAATCTTTATGGAGAACGCCTTAGATGCCTTCGATACGAACTGATGTTGGTAACACTAATTATCCCTTCCCTTACAGTCAGAGTTTACCTGGAATTCGTCCTAAGCCCGTTCCTGTTAAGAGCAATATCAGATGAACTGACTTCGGCCCCCATAGCTGCTCGCTCATGTAGGTATGCTGATAATATTGAGCTGTCATTAGATTAGGAACGGCTACGGAAACGCGTAAATACGTGGAAGGAGTTGGTCGCAAACATCTGTTTGCAACTAAATTTTAGAAGACTGACAGACACTTGGAATATCACGAAATCCACATCTGTCTGCATAGACAGTCATGTTCAGATATGAGCAGATATACCCGTTTAAGTATTTGGGTATGCCGGTTAAAGTGAAAGAACATGTCTATGAAACCATCATTAGATCTGTCCTTTTGTACGATGGGCCAGTGATTTAGTGACATAAACAGCAGTTGCGTATCACGGAGATGAAGATGGTGCGCTGGATGTGTGGAGTGATGTGGACATGGACAGATCGCGTTACGAATTTCCGCAACTGAGGCAGCCTTTATGTTCGAGACATTACCTATTAATTGCTTGATGGCTGGTACGATCAAGTGTAATGCAACTAGTTACGTGGAAAACAAATATTAGGCTATCCGCCCGGCCGTGGCAGATTGGGAAGTCACGAGAAATACTGGATTGACGTCGTAAATGGTGAACGCGTGCAAATGGCTTACCTGCACACGCTTCCGAGAGGGATGCAACAGTGAAAATCACTCAGTTAATGATGGTTAAACTTAAATTAATAATTTATCTATACAACGGGTGATCCTTAAGACCCCAAAAAATGTTACACTTGCCGATTCATCCCTTATTTTGTTCAGTTTCGTGCAGTAAGGTGGATTTACGCCCTTAGGTACTGACATAGGGTACAAATTTGTGGGGTGCAAAGGACACTTATTTTGAAATTTATGGTCGTAAAGGAAATTTATTTCGGTAAATACGGCAATAGGGTAATTGTTCAACGCTGTCTTAGAAAATACTATAAATTCTAAGCACTTTCTTCCTAGGTTTCATTTAAATAGCTCAAGAAACGAAGATGCTACAGCAAAAATAATTTTATTTTTTTAGTTTTTTGCTTCTCCTGAAAAGTCGCATTTTGTCCTTTACGACCTTTGAGCCCAGAGGTGTCGACATCTCTCAAACATCAGCCTATCTATTTAATTTGGTCAGTCATATTGGAGAAGCTCATGGCCTAGCTACGCCCTACCTTGTATAGTCGTGCGGGCAAGCAACGCCTGGCGCGGTCATTAGGTAGGTACTGAATGGGCGACTAATATGTGCTGCAAAAAAATATTATCTTTATCTCCTCCGTGCTTCGAAAGGCACGTTAAGCAGTTTGGCCCGCTTGTTTTCTTCGATAACAGTCGTTCCTGAACACTCTAACACTGCGCCACACCACTACACGAAAAGAAGAAGTTATTATGATCCTAGAGTTCGCAGCTATTAAAAATATTTCTTTCATTATGAACTTTATGACTCTCGATTGAATCAATTCAATGAAGACTGCAAACTCAAGAGAAAGACCCACAGCACATTGTGAAAAGATGTTCACTATACCTACAACTTGTACAACTTGTTTTTGTAATGTGTTTTGTAAATTTTTGGTGCAATAAAGTTTATATCTATCTATCTTGTCAACACTAGTAATAAATCACTCGTATGTCGTTGCGTAATTCAGTCCAGTGGGTAATTAAATGCACGAGTGTCTATTATTTATACGACGTTGGATGTCCCCAAAACACACTGCTGCTGATGTTCCATCGCGGGTTTACGATTCAATTACTGATGGCATTTTCATGATACAAACTTAAATTAATGGCTGTGATTAATAAACATCTCTTTGTTTCGCAACTAGTCTTGATCAATAAAAAACGACAAGTTAAATGTTTTCATTTTCATTCGTATACCTAGTGCTGTGTCTCAAGTGTAAAGAGTTTTCAAGTCGCCCTAAGACTTTTAACTTGTCCAACGACTGCTTTCAGAGAAAACAACCGTGACCAACTGCTTAACGTGCTTAACCTACCTCTCTTCCGTGCTTCAGAACTGTATTGAACAACAGGTGAGATGTGAACTAAAGGGAAAGGTTCGAACGAATGGACCGACTTCTGGAGAACGTCCTGCAACCTATATTTAACACCATAAGGTACAGCTAAAACGCAGCTGTATACTTTATGCATACCTAAAAGAAAATGGTATGTTTTTTAGTTTTATTTTGTGTAGATCTCGCTTGCGTACCATATCCATATTTTAACAACCAACCTACGTCATCGAAAATCTTATCAGAGCACCTGCTGGTCGAGTAGCACTGCACACTGCACAGTGCAGGCAGACATTGCAGCACGCACGTGTCTAATCTAAGATCTTGCAACTGGCACGACCTCCCGTTACACCGTTATAGTAATCTGTTATATGGAGCTGTGTCGTAGGTGAATGGAACTTCATAAAGCTATCTTCAGTTTAGTTTTTACTAGGAGCTGTGTGTTGAAGTTTGAATCTGTACACAAGTACAAATAAATAAATAGACAAATTACCTGGTTTCATTTTTTCCAAAGACTTAACATGGATCCTCGTATGTAAATCAAAAATAAAAATTCAATTATCTAACTAAAGTGTAACTAAGCTACCTTAATTTATAAGTGTTAGTCATAAAATCACATAAAGTCAGTCGTTTACAACTCACTGTAGTTATTTTCCATGATAACTCCTCTATGACCTGGACCCAGCCGACATGAAAACTCGCCACTCTTGGACTTTGCTGCACTATCGCTATATCATCGTCTTTAACTAAATCACTTCTTAGCGTCACTTCACTATCCTTCACATCACTATCAGTTCCATTTCCATTCTCCTCAAACCCGGGATTAGGAGTCCCAGGATCAGGGATCCCGGATTCTACATCTGAAGACGACATCGTCTCCGAAATTTAACATTCGACGTGTCTAAAATAGAGCATCTGCTCCGATTGTCAAATCAAACTAAAATGTTTAGTTGTTACTAAGTTATTAACTGCAATTAAATAAATAGTGACAGTTAGGGGTAGGTATGATAACAATAATCGTGTTATTGATAGGAGAATGCGGTTAACTTAATGAGGCCAAAGACTATTCCGGCTATTAAAGTATTTTAGTTTATTGGTCGAATGAGAAAGACGTAAGTTATTGGTTCATAAAGATACTAATTTACGAGATATATAATTATAATTTACAAAGAGTAGCAAAAGTTATTTAGTTTAGTACTCTTTGGTAGCGCCTACCTAGATATCTAAGAACCTTGATTTCTCTGAATACCTAAGTAGGTAACTAGTAACTCTACATAATGACGTAGGTAATTGGCAAACAAAGTTGAAAACTTTGTTTGTCAATTACCTACAATTACCTACTTTGAATCAAATAAAAATGCCAAAAAATCACAAAGGATTTAAAATGCAAATTGTCCACAACAGTCTCTGTTTCGAAAGTGAATAACAATTATAGATAACAATGGCTGAACGTCGAGAAATCTGTCTTCATCGTATTCAACTGAAGACGTTGAAGTCGTATCGATTTATCAGGAAGTAAACAAAAAACACAAAGAAATTGTTTCAAGAACCATTGACCCGAATGAGCTGATGGTGATATGTGACGTTCAAGTATATACCGTTTCGAGGAAACGATGCGATGATACGTCGTCAGTAGCGATCACGGCAACCAATCGGCCAATCGAAGTAACCGGTACTTCGGAAACCGCCGCCAACTGGGACACTGTAGAAACTCGAAACTTTAACATGCAGAACAACACAACACAACGACCTTCAAATTTAAATAAAATGAAAATCCGATAGTCGAATACAACAGCACAATCTCACGCAATGCGATAATAGAAAACTAATAAAACGCTGCGTAAGATTATTTTTTTGTATTTGGTATATGGTTTCCGAGGCCGAATGAATACGAGCAGAAAGGTTAATGAACACGAACCTATTTATTTATATACATACCTACCTACTTATTTACGTGAGTAGCTATGCATCCGCAAATTAAAACGCAATTGTAACACGGTCATTTAGATTAGCGAAAAGGATGTTTCAACAAATAAATCCTAGTTCGTAAATGGATAATAATAAATAATTTAACCAGGTTTTTGTTTACAGTCTGCATTCTTAAAACACCGTTAGTTCCCGTTCCATAATCGCTGTTATTGTTAATTAAGTAATTAAGTCTAGGTTAGATGGCACTGAATAGTTTTGAACCATGACCTTAGCTAACACTCACGCCTGTCTAGTGACAACGAACTTCTAGCCAGGAGGTTCACTTTCACATCTTAAGCTATAATAACGTTTCTACCATACATAATATTTAAGATAAAGATATAAAATTGAAGTTGGCAAACGAGATTTTGTTCTGCGTTACAAATGTTTACCAAAATGTTGGTACGTAAGTACCTATAAACGTCGGAGTTTTTATATTTCATGTGCAAGAGTAATAAAAAGAAAGTTGATCGATGGAAAAAATATACTAAAAGCTGCTAAGATTTAAGAGCGAATTAGCCGTTCAGTTTATTAATTAGATTAGAATTTATAATTGGACGTAGACGTAGTTAGATAAGATTTCTATGAGCACCGGATGTTTTGTAATACCGCACGCAGTCTTGAGAACCTTAAAAATGCGGCTAATTATCATAATTATTACCGAATATTAGCGACAGATATTACTGGTGTAATGAAAGGGATCGACGCAAAACGTAGAGTGAATAACATGTGCGTGCATAGATAAGAATTTCTTATACTTGCTTATGAAATTAAGAAATATGAGCTCACGTAGACTGGTAAAACTTGTTTGCAGCCGCGAGAGAGTGATCTTTTATGACATCAACAATTATTTTGTCTCCAAAACTTAATGAAATCGAACCTCTCTCCAAAGGCTAGAGCTAAGTAATGTATTGGTATTTGTGTGCACCGCCAATGACAAAGAAATTTTCCAAAAAACAACCAATTTGGTCTTAGCTTCCGGAGTGTGATCTCGAAAAATTCTCACGTGTGTTCACTTTCACTCAAGTTATACATTTTAATACAAGATAGTATACGTTTACATGGTTTTGCCATTTGTCTTTCCGTCAGTGCTGGCGTAAACATGTCGAGAGCATTAGCAAGGGTCTCACGCAACATCGAGCACGGAGGTAGGTATACACATCCGTTAGAAATGAACGCTTCTGAGGGAAATGAGATGTGCCAAGTACCTATAAACAATGCGTTCAATAAGTTGCGGTACACCAACACGCACCATATTACAAAGCCCCGTTGTAATAATAAAATTGATTATCCATTGCCTCCCACAGCACCCGTAACACCTTAACAGTGAAAGACAACAGTTAGGTTAAGACTGTTGTAGATTAATGTCATAAAAACATGCTTCGTCAAAAAAGAACATAATTCCATTCGAAGTGCAAATATTAACCGTTAGGATTTCTGAAACTCAAGAGGTTCTTTTCAAATATTTCGTAGCTATTTAAAGTCTTTTAGTAAATATAATGGTCGTATTGATCGGGGTACTAAGGTCTGTTATAGAGTTAAAATTATTTGGCGAAGTCATATGATAACCTAAAAAGGAAAATAACGATCGAAGGTCAATGCTGTCTTAAGTTGTATAAAATTGATAGTTGGCAGAGGTGAACCATACGGCTGTTACTTTCACCTGAACAGTATTCCGTTAGCAGTGAGAGAGAACCGAAGTAGCAATTAACCGCAAGGTAAACTTGTAATCTTTATAATAACTGAGCTTAACTGCGGGATATGGATTCTAAGTGGAATGTTAGTTAGACATGAAAACATGATTTTTCTTTAGAAACATTGAACAAGTTTCTGTAAAGTTAGATACGTTTACATATTTCGCTGGTTTGTGATCTTGTACAATATAGTTTTAAGTGAATGATGGATGATGTATGAAAAACCTATAGATCTATGTATATAGTGGTTTATCGTCTTTACAATTAACTTCAACATTCGACAAAGAAGCTACATGACGTAAGCCACACAATAATAAGTCGTGATAAAAATGACTTAATTTCTGTCAACTTAAAGCTTGTCGCACTCTTTAGGACAACCTAAAGGTTAAAACAAAACCAAACTTTTAAATTTAATCTAGTAGGTGGCTAAGATAGAGCTTCTCTTCCAAAACAAAATAGCGCATAAAAAGTTAGGAAAAGAAACCGCAGACCGCTGCGATAGAAGTTATAGTGCAGACGAAACAAGTCGAACCGCAGGCTAATGGATGTGGGAGACTGAACACTGAAGACGACAACCCGTCAACCGGGAGCAACGACCGGAAATGTGTAAACAAAACAAGACAGAAATAAAAACAAGAGCAGAAGCTAAAACCAACCATAATCGCTACTTCAAGAGGACACGCAAAATGGCAACAATATCATAGACATCGTTATATTTTCCCGGGTCTTAATCGCGTATTAAGTATTATTTATTCAGACCCGGGAAAATATAGGTAAATATGTTAATAAACCGTGTGAATTTAAAAAGTTTAAATATCATGGACATTATAATATTACCCATGCAGAAAAATAATCAGCAATAAAAGTGGTTAGAGCAAAGATAATCATTCAATATTTGATTTTCATTTTTAGACTAAAAGTGAACCTAGTACTTATACTATTAAGAATCGTAAAATTACATCATTTTTGTGTTTTGGAACTAGGTAAGTTCTTCTACGAAGTCGTGTTATCTAAGAATTAGCCTTTGTTAGACAGTGACGCAATCAGCGAATTGTCGAGCTGAAAACCAGTAGCGATGTTAGTGATGCATATCATTATCTTTTACAGCCACACAACTTTATGTCTTCATTCCTTTACAAACCCGAGTCGTGTTTCTAACTCCTTGTACGTTTTACGACTGTCACAACTCAGCCTTTGCCTTGTTAGTGACACTCTATTGACTATTGTAATGTAATGACTGCAGAAAATTATGCATTGAATATTGAGTAATAATTTATGAAATGAATATCGTGGGACAACGTTAGGTATAGCAACAGGTAGGTGTATTCGCTTAGAAACTTATAAATTTCAAAAGGAGTTTGATGAACGCGAAGCCAAATAAGATCTTACAGCACAATAAGTTAAAAATTAAAAGGTAAGGTACATTTTGGTACCTACTTTTCAAGTTTTCGCAAAAGTCTAAATTTATTAATATCTTTTTATATTGTTGACCTAGAATCATACACCTAATAGGTGCACCTTAAAACTATACACCTCTGTATCGGGTATAAATTTAGAGTCTAGGTCTACCCGTTTGTGAGAAAATCGGTGGAGACACAAACAGAGATAAGCAAGTGACTGTTTTTATAGCTTTTGAGGTACGGGAACCGTAAACACAAAAACACTAGCATATTTAGAACTTTGGTGAACAAGAAGTAACGCATTTGCATTTAACTTTAGACACACATACTAATGACCATTCAGTTTGCTCCTCAAACATTATGTTAGCGCCTCTGTGGACGCTAAACACTCAACTCTTGTTTACCAGCAGCTAATCTTTAAACTAGTTAGTTTATTTGTAAATCTTTTTGTTTTATGTCAGAAACACTTTTAGCACCGTTTTCCCGTGTTACTATTTAAGTCTATTATATTTCGATCGAACACTAACGTTTCTCGAATGAAAGTATTTTATTACATAACACTGTCACTTAATTAATGAAATCTAGAACATTTGTCAAAGTTTTTAATATAAACTAAATAGCTAACATGAGTGTTAACGCGCGCTTGCTACTGAGCGGTTGAGGAAACTGTTGTATCCTGGATCTTATTAATTTCCTGTAGGCAGTGCTGGTTTGTAATCCAATAATAGATGTAATTATAACTAGCTTTGGCCTGCGGTTTCACCCGCGTAAGTCTCGATCCTACGGGAATAATCACAATTAAAAGTAGCCTATGTTCTTCTCCAAGGTCTCATCAATCTCTATACCAAGATTCAACAAAATCTGTTTAGCGGCTTAAGGTACGAGTTGGTAATGGATGACATGAGGCGGCAGCGGACGACGTGTCGCGGCGACATTACTGGTTTCTATGTATTTATTTGAAATTCCCTACGCTTGCTTGGCTAGCTTCGTGTCGCTGACTACGTAGCGAGTAGCGTATACATAGAAACCGTAGTGTCGCCGCGACACGTCGTCCGCTGCCGCCTCATGTCGCCCGTTGCTAACTCGTACCTTTAGACGTGAACGTGTCGGATGAAAACGTGTCAGATGGATAGAAACAGACAGACAGAGTTACTTTCGCATTTATAATATTAGTAGGGTATGGTGGTCACGAATGAACCACCTAAAGTTTGAAGGGGTGTAACTTATTTTCTTTAAGACTTTCACTTATACAATTTTATGAAGATTGTTCGAAATATATCTAGAAATCATTTGTTATTATAGAAAATGAAGTATCTTCAATGGTTTCAGAGATAAACGGGATTTAGTAAAAAATGGAAAATGGTTCATAGTGTACCACCCGTGGTACTAATTGAACCTGGGGGTGGTATCGTTTGAACCGTATGGTACTGATTGAATGATAGTTAAATATTTCTAAGTTAATTAGTATTAGTAAGTAGGATTCTAAAGAAATAAAATATCGCAATTATTATTTAGTAATTTACTGGCTTAAATCGAAACTAAACCTTTGGTATTTTCATAAAAGTAGTAGAATAACTGCAATTAACGACAAATGGATAATAAAAACAATTCTTGAATTTAAACCATTAATTAACCACCAAGTAATTTAGTAAATCTAATAAAGAGACAAGTATTTCGTACAAACTAATAAAATAAAATAAAAAATCTTACTAAAAAGACCATCAGCAATGAAATTAACCGAAGCTTTAGACCGATTTTCTTAGGTAAACCATGGTTCATTGAGTACCACATCGATATGGTTCAAATTGTACCACCCTTATCTAAACAGGTTTGAGGTTCTGTAAAAACTTGTAGAAACGATTTTAGTTAAAGACAATTACATGAGTAGAAAGGCAATAAAACGTTTCATTACACACAATAAATCAAATTTTGTTATATATTACAGAAAGTAATTGAGTAAAGAAAACTCATATTGTTTTTTATCTTTTTAACACTCAAAACGAAAAAAATGCCGTAACTCATGCGTCTCTGTCACGTGTTTAGCAGTGACTGGAATGTGGGGGGGTGCAACCCAAGGCACGTATTTTTGTCATTGTAGCACAACGTTGCGACTTGACATTGGTGAAATAGAAGCCTGATTCATTTACCCTGATTCAGTACCCCTGGTTCATTGATGCCTACCTGACCCTAGGGATTATTTTGTGGTTAAATTATATAGTTGAAAAGTCTAATTCGACAGCCAGCAACTTATACCTAAAAGCAAAAATATTCAAATGTTAGGTAACTGAACAAAAAGGTCAATGAATGTATCCAATTAAAGATAAAGTGCGTATGATCGGCCATTTTAATTATAGGTTTATGTAACCGGAGGTTGAGGATGTTAATTTCTTCTTTGATTTTGTGCGAATTATTAAATGCGCAAAAGATTTGCGGCGCCGATCATTTACATGAAGCTCGATACAGAGCTACAATAAACCGTTCAATTTACTGCTCATTTAAATTTACATTTCAGTTGGTTTTAGCACCTGGGTGATAAAACCTATGTGAAATTATGTCGAGGTGATTTGATGCGACAAAACATCTCATCCGAGCGATGTTCTCGGTTGCATCCTTTTTTAGGCAAAACATCCTAAATTAATAACTGAACACAATAGTTGTAAATTTTCGTCAAATGTCTGCATTTGAAACAAAGGTACAGTGGCCGGCAAACAAGTTGGAAAATTTTGACGTGGAAGGGGAAAGTTCACGCACTATCGAAGCGGATATTACATGCGACTTCTATGAAAAATCGACTTTTGTGCATCTGCCATTTTATTTCAACATGTTTGCCAGGAACTATATGTTTTTTTAAGTCATAGATGTACTATAACTACTTATAAGAATCTACGTATCCACGACGCAGCTTAAAAGGCCGTATGATAATTTGGTTATTAGAAATTCGAAAACGAACACATAGCTCGATCTCCCGGCATCTTATGTCGGAGACCGGAACAACTGGCATACGAAGTAGACCCATAACAAGTTTCTTTATCAGATGTTAGTATGACACAATTTTATACTTGTAGAATCGCTTTTGCTTTTGTTTAAACAAAGGTAGATTAACTAACCCCGCCATTTTGATACATACATATGATTTTTTTTCATACATACATATGGGTCAAAACAAAAGCCTTCCTCAGCATGGAATGTACATATTCTTAGACTAGCATCGACTCTCGATTTTACTCGCGTAAGTCATGATCCCTTAGGAATTGCAAGAAAATATTTCTTAGTGGACAATATTTCTATGGGACCAGCGCTTTGGGCTCTGCGTAGATATATTATTCAGTCTTTAAGTCAATCAGCAGGACTTTGAATTTTATATATAGAGGAATCAAGAGTTAAGATGATCTGTCGTTAAAATCATAATCAAGTAAGTAATTAAGTTACCCGCTATTGTGTTCATTACAATGTAGAGCAATGGTCCATTGTTAAAATAACTGACATTTCATGGTCCATTCACAAAAAACTGTAATGATTTTAAGACTTCTTCTTTTCGCGCCTATTTTATCTGATTTTAAATTATTTGGTCCTAATATAAGTCAACAAGTAAGCAGTTCATCGCAATGTTCTTTGTAAAAAAAATTTTAGGTTTATGGCTTTTCTCTTTAGATTTATCTTATGAAACTCTTAATCTAATGTTGTAACTAACAACCTATAGAAATTAAGCATAATCTTTTTGTATGTTACATAAAATTAATCATATTTTTTTCAATTTCAAAATGTGGGACATGTTTTGGTAGATTTTAAAGTTCTTTGGTGAGTTTTAATTATCAGAACGATTACGTGATAGAACCTCAATATTTTTATTAAAATTAGAAACTATGAACCAATCAATCTTCTACGAGCCTTATAAAGTTCTTACGAAGAAATCGTGTAAGATTAATCTGAACAATATTGGAAAAACTTTTCGCACGGTGACTGTTGTAAGACGCGGTGCTCTATAGAAAAATGGGGATCACACAAAGACCGAAGTAAGAAAGAGCCCCATGGTTTCACTTTTCTTTAAAGTTTCATTATTGTGAGTGTGTACAGTAGGTACGTCACTGAGATACTTGACTTGGAGCATAAAGGGGTCTTGGGGAGAGCTTTGAAAAGGAACAAGATGAGGAACATGTTTAAATCTTGAATGGTCAAGCAGATGTCCAGTGCTTCGGAAATATTATTTATTAGTAACAAAGTATAAATTAAATGATTGCGGTTGATTTGTCACAGTGGCATTGAAAATGTTTGCAAATCGACCAGTCGCTAGTCGCCGCGGTTTTTAATTTATGTGGAATCCTTTTAAATTAATTTTAATATTTATAATTTGCATCAGTGTGCAATAATTTGTAAATAGAAAGACAACGTTTCGAGGATTTAGGAAATAATATTTTATTTCTAAATCAAGTTTAGGAAACATTTGTTGTGATAGCATTAATGCAATTTGGGTCCGTGTTTGATAGAGCAGGGCATTAAATCTTTTGTAAATTTCGGGTTGAGATGTGTTGAAATAAGAAGCAGTTGAAGGATCATGTTTTGAAATAGAGAATTGAGAAAAGAAACGCAATATTTATTTGTGACAATTAATATTAATATTGGATCACGGGACTATAAAGCCACGGAAATTTAAAAGTCGTGCGCGTGAAGCCCAAACCAACACGTAGAGGCCCTTTTCAATAACAATTTCACTCGCATTTTATGAAGTGGACACGATAAGCTTGCGATTATCCCAGTCTGCACCATAAAAAGCAGCCAAGGACAACCACCGGATTGAAGTATAGAACTATTGACAAACCTACGGATGAAAACTACTTGAGCTATAGTGATGTGATGGTATAGTGGATGGGGTAGGTACTGGGGAACTATCGGGATTATGACGCCTGCCGTAACGATGTCCAAAAAACACGTAAAAATGGTATACGGAGACTCGCTAACTCACAAACTTGGGTTAGGGAATCAGCTGAGCACATTACATTGTACCTACTGTACATTATTAGGTATTCTATCTATATCACTGAGTCATAGTCAATAAGTTAAGATGCTAAGTTGCGTGCTAGATGTTCCTGTGGGATATGTCATATTAGATGTATTTATCTCGGAACAACAATAATGTAGGTGTGTGGAGAACATTAAACTGGAGCAAATTGTTCCGAGATCACCAGGCTACTAGTCCGCCAGTACATTCTTGACAAAGAGGTGATTTGCCTCAATAGTTGTATTGTCGGGCTTACACTCACGGATGTAGGCTAGCTTTTACATTGAATACTGTATGTATGGTAATTCTGTATTGCGATAAAGTTTGGTCTGTAAACGAATCACCCAGTAAGCTTACACAACCTGGTTCACTTCAGGTAGTAGTAACATCTAAGTAAGCATTGCGTAACAGAAGTAAAAACATTGTTTTAAATTGTTGTTGAATAGCGAAGCTCCGTTCACAATCGTATTTGTGAAGGAAAACAGGAAAACCCTAGCATGCCTTTCTATTTTAATTTTTAGCGGTAGATACTTAGGTATTACCAATTTTGGTGGCGTTTTGTTTAATTCACATTGCTAAACTGTAAAATGGGATCTATTTGACAATGCTAATTATTTTAATAATATGTATCCGGTTTCGTTTTTACCTACATAGTGGAGTGTTGTTTTTAGATGTTTTCACAAAATGTATTGTTCGCAGAATTCAAACTTTCAACAGGTTCTACATCAGACAGACACATGACTGGAGCACAGTTTACGTAGCCGTTGTGCGCCTCGGCGCTTGTTAACTGTAGTGTAAAGTGTACCTTACTATCCCTTGTTGTGAATATATATAATTTCTCAGCAAAGTGATTTAAATTGAGCATGGGCATTGTCACCAAATGTAGGAAATGAAATGATAATAAAAAATACTGTTAAAAAGTTAGGTCAACGGACCTTGAAGTTTGAAGCGGAATTTACCGAAAAAGATAAAAATATTTACACTACGTAGATATTACGCAGACAAGCTATACTAAACTTATCTGTCATCTTCTGTAAGTAAACCCTGACAAGCCTTCTACCGCATGCAACAAAAAACCATTGTTTACATTTGGTGTTACATCCGTCATTAATTATACGTTATTGTTGAGATGTTGTGAGATGATACCTTGTCACTGCAGACACAAACGTAGCTCGGATTGCAGTATGAGCAATCACATTCAGCGCATTCACTCCAGAAGATCTCGCCGTTGCAGCCGATACGGCCGCCGGATTCCACGTCGACCCACGTAGATCGCTTCATCAGGATAATCTCCTTGTTCACGACACGATATACCGACCAAATTATTACAAAACTCTATAAGACCAACATCACCGCGATTTAAGGTAGTCGGTGTGGGCGTCCAATTCATACACTCCACTTCACTAAAATGTCACTTGCACCTTAACTGTTCTGAGAGGATATTAAAGGGTAACCAATGCCACGAACATTAAATTGTTGGACTTTAAAATTAAGTTGAAAATTCCTGAACTTTTAGCCAGAGAAGGTTTAGTGAAGGCAGTAGAGTAGATACATTGCGCGTAAGCTCGCCGCCGCGCCACAAGACCGTCACGCTACGGCTCATCGGACAGACTGGTGCACGTGCGAATCCGCGGCGCAGAGCGCTAGCGTTCACCTCTGCCTCGATGGAAGTCCTCAATTAATTAAGACTACAATCAAAGTTGATCCAATGCACCGATTGATACAGACCTTTACCAATCTAGATATTATAATATAACATGTGATTGTTTTTATTTCCTAAATGAATAAAAGAGCCACACATTGCCACAATTTTCGACGAAGTTCATGCTACTATAGATATTATGTTAGTACCTTCACATAAAAATAAACCAAAAAATAAATAATTATAATATAGGCTACAAAAAACGATGGAACCAAACATACCACAAGGGAATTAGGTAGGTATGTATACCAGAATCCGAGAATTCAGAATACGAGAACCTATGTTATTCCCACGAAACTATTAAATTACAATAAACGACTTCTTTAACAACCAAGGACTTTGTCTTACGTCTTAAATTAAACTAGCTATTAAAATGCACAAGAGAACATAAAACTAAGAAAATTACAGTCAAAGAAACTTGTTACTGTCACTTGTTATCACGTCACTAATAAAACTGAATGGTTGCGATTGTGAACATCATCGGTTTGTATTTCTTGTAAATATGAGCAAATATTGTTGACAAATATTGGAAACAAACATGCATTCCATGCTTCTGTTTCATGCGAAAATGTACGGACGAGATGTAATAAATTAGTTTACTTTTTGTTATAAGATTAAGGTCAAATACAAACACAGAAATGTTCCCACGAAACTTTTGTTTAATTATGTAAAAAACTGGGGTTGAGTAATGGTAGGTAATAAACCAGTTTAAAAAAGAGGACGCAAAGTAAATATCAGTTAGGTATCTAACGAATTTTAAAAGTTGTATTTAATAGATTTATGAGCAACTAATAGTAGGTACTTTACATAGATTGATAAAATTAATTACCAACAAATGGGAACTGACAATCAATCTTACCGGAGAAATCTCTCAATAGTAGAGCAATTTCGTGTTTTCCAGTTATTGTCTAAAACCTGCAAAGCGTCGCGTGCGCATTTTACCTGCGAACATATCGGGTCACTGTCTGCACGTGATTTGAATATGTGCTGAAACATGACCACGGTATTGTAACTTAAGTAGGTGGGTATATGGATTTGAAAGAAAGTTAATACTTTCGTTTGATCTCTCTTATTTAAGCGCGGATTTAGCCAGCTTTGGCATGCGATGTTGAAAGTCTAATGAAAAATCTTGATTTACTTACATAAGTTTTAGATGAAAACTAAACATAGGATAAAACATATTTGATGGAATAGCGCTTGGACCCGCAGATATTTCTCTTAAGTTGGTATTGCGCTAATACGCCTACTACCATGTCCTTACTTGGCGAATAGGGCTTTTACCTCATAGGCACTGCTTAAGATCTTGTTTGAGATTGCATCACTTGATTGCTTTACATAGGTTAACTAGTATATTGCGGCATCAAATCATTTTAAAGATATATTGGCTGCATTCATCGTCAAGGACACCATTTTGGAGAAAGAGAAAAATAAGAATACAGATAATGTAATTATAAGTTGTGAAAATACGTCAAAGCACAAACCAATTTTTGCATACATCACTAATTTATAAAGAAACTAACTATCAAATATTAATGACACGCTACATTCATTAATGGAAAGAGTCTTGATTCTTACCTATATTGATTCGATGATGATAATGCAAAAACAGAATTTAAAGAATCGACATTCAAAGATGTTGTTAGTGCAAAGTCATCGCTTTATTTGTGGTTTCGGCATTGAACTTCGTTTTGATCTGCGCTCAAAATTATTGACACAAATTCATCATTATTGTGAACGTAATATTAGTTTCATTAGACTAAACCCGTTTGTACCTAATTGCTATAGAATTTAACATCTAAATAGAGATCGACCATTATAATAACAAAGGAAAAAAGTACTGGATTTTTTCGTAAACGACCTCGATGTTTCCCCGATTTTTTTCAACCATAAGTTTGTCCAGATTAAATTTTTTATATAAAATACATATACACAAGCGAGTGGGTCAAATATAGAATGCTGAGCGTCGCAAAGGTTTCAATACAAGTACTCGCTGCAAAAATCAACTTTGCAGCCTTGCATAACAAATAACAAAGAAATAACAAATAGCAAAGAAGGATAATGTAGAAAAAATATTTATGCGGACACTGACCAAGTATGGTCTAAGTAATGTGGGTGGAGAGAGGTCTACGTTTAGGTAACTGTTTGTCTCAATGTATTTTAAAAGTCAAGGAATTGATTTTGAAACAAAGGTTTTGAATGTCAATCTACATAAGTAAACCTAAGTTATCTCTAATCTACATTAGAAATGATCCTATACCTATTTATAAATCCCGGGAAGTATTCACTTAACTCATAGGTTAAAGCGGAAACATTTTACTGTGAATTTTACTATCTAAATGAATTATTTAATTCGTCATATAACATATAGGAACTTATAGAATATTTGAGTCGATTTCCTGGAAATTAAAAGTTTTCTTCTAACATATTATTCCGGTTTCCTTCTTTCTCTCGCCCTTCCTAGTCAAGCAGGTATTAATGTATACTAACGTTTAGGTCTAGCTAGTAGCTAGCTTACGTAGGTATAATGATATTTTATAGACATTAGAAAGGGCAACCCCATCCTCCCAACCGAGCATTTGGCTTGTTTTCGGGTGTTTGTTTTTGATCTACAGCGTAATGCGTAAAAACTGAATACAGACGAAATGGATCCTTATTTATTTGATCATGTTTATTTCTGTTCCTCCATCTACCCAAGAAATGTAGTTTTTAAAATAGCCAGTGTCAAGTATACCTAACTTTTTGCATTAACTTTTGTCTGACTGATCGTTAATCTTTTAAGTTAGGAAGCTTTTTTAGACACGTAGTTGGTACCTATCTACTTTTTGTTTGATATGATTTCAATGTCATTTTTTCAATGTATATTTTTTTAAAATGAATGATTTGAGTTCATTATTATTATTTATGTACATTATGTGATATGTCATACATAATACATGACGTCCAAAAAGACTTGACAAACCAAGTTTCAACTAAATCCAGGGCCAAAGAACTGACAAATAAGGTAATCAGTGGGCGAATGGATTTTAGGACGTGTTCACATTCATAATTGGTCATTTTGCCGATAACTTGGACATTTCATTTTACAAATTTAGTAATACGAGTTTGTTAAGAATGCTTATAAAAATTATGGAACAAGAATAACGATGATCTGATGATCTTTCTAGAAATTGAGTTGATTTCTGGTGAATTGTTTATGTTATTATGTTTTATTTTAAAACGTATGAACGCACAGACCAACCAGCTGGTGCTGTCTTGCATGGATTATGAACACAGAAAAGTGGAAACCAGTTACTAAGAAGGGGTTTACAAATAACCCAGCACAAGAATGATTGTCTTGTACCTATACAATTATTTTACTCTATACTCTATACAATATGAGACTAACAAAATTCCTCATCTCAGCTGACTTGGTATTGTGATGCTCCAATTGCAGGCAGGAAACAGGTGTGGGTTGGTATGAAGAAATACAACATAGAACCATATGGTCGTGGAATACACAAAGATATAAATAGATTCACGTTCAGGATACAGCAGGACATTGAAAAGTGGGGAAGGTTTGTTTGTAAAACAGCTGCATGTTTGTTTACATATGGTTAAAATAAAAGTCTTTGAAAGTTTTAAGACGCAGTTTTAACTAAGATATTCTTGTACAATATTTAAAGTTAAAAAACCGAATGATAGCAGGTCAAAAGGTTTAGAAACATTAAATGAGTTGGTCGGAAATGTAACTTTTGATAGATAGCAAAACTAGGGTTAGTTCTATAATTTTATTGCAACTCGGTGGCAACCCGTGGAGCCAGAGTTGTACGCACCTAGAGGGAATTGGAATTCCACCTAGTGCGTCTAACGCAATTCCAAAGAATTTTGAATACTAAGCATTTTTTTAAACGCGTTTCCAAATTTAGGAACCACTTAATTCAGAAATCTTAATAAACAGGGCAATTCTTGTTCACAACTAAACATAACCTATTAAACACGCCAAAATCTACTTGAAGATGGAAATCATAAAGAGAAGGAAGTTTATTATTAAACGACAATGTACCTCGTCGATGATGTGACAAGTTCCCAAGACAAAAGCTGACAATGAGCTTCTCACGATACTACAGGACTAGGGTTCTCAGGAATATAGGGTTCTATGGGAAATTACTGAGATTATGATTACAAGCTTTTAATCGCAACTTTGCTCCGTGATATCTATACTTCGTTTGTAGGGTTTCGTACCCACAGGATAACAACGGGACTCTATTACTGAGACTTCGTTGTCTGTCTGTTCGTCTGTCACCAGGTTGTAACTCAAAACCGTAATAGCCAGACAGTTGTTTTTTAGGGTTTCGTTCGTACCCAAAGGGTAAAAACGGGACTCTTATTATCTTTCTGTCCGTCTGTGACCAGGCTGTTCTCTCAAATTCTCATGAATTTTTAATTTCAGACTACTATTTGACATTTTAGATCTTTGTATTTGACGTTTTTTCTTCGGAAAGATGTGTCAAATCATAGTCTTCAATGAAATTAATTGCGAAGTACCTATATGTGCAACATACATTTGCTTATACTCGTATTTACGATACATATGCAAGAATACACGAAATAAGTGGCCGAGTGTTATCCTTAGTTATTTCCTGCCTAAATTACTTACTGCTTATTTTTATTAAGTAACCTACATTGAATCGTTTGCTTGTAAAGTGGTTACAAAGGAAACAGACATTTGCATATCATAAAGATAATATATAGGTAAGTATAATATATGGCTCAAATAACTTAATTTGCTTACAATTGGCAATTTAATAATTCGATTACTTCGATCTATTTATAGCCATGACAGAGCCCAATGTAGAGATAGTTAGATAAGGCTCGGTTTACCTTGAGAATGGAATGTTATGTTACAGATCACAGTTCGTCTCAGTTGGTTAAATGCTACTATATTCTCAGGAGTGTCCGTCCAGTCTTCATCCAATTAGGTACTTACTTCATGTACTAAGTTTTATGTAGTGAAGGGGTTGCAAAAGCCGTACAAATACATGTACCTAGTTACATAGTAAGTTGTAGCTTCAGTACTTTAGGTAACAACAATTCTATTACTTAGTATGTTTACAGAAACTAAAAAATGTGTTTCAAGTTAAAGTAAAATTAGGTCAAATATCAATTTCAGTATTTGGATCATGATCCGAATTACCTAGCCTACATAATTAGATCATGTACCTATGTTGATTTACATACACGATGTTAATGTCTGAGGTCTAGATTTCAGAATATTTTGGTCGTTACACTATCGAGGTATTTGAATATGCCCACACATTATTGAAAGGAAATTACATCGAAATAGCCAAATGCAATAAATTGTTACAAGTAATTCATTCAAGCCTACTCCCACACCTCTCGATAAGTAAATCTAATATTGTATAATTGACATATCACCTGAGAGCCTGTTTTTTAATTTAAATTTTCGCTTGTCGGGTTTTTAGCTTATTTTAAATTAATTTACCAACGCTAAATGAACTAAAATTAGAGAGTTGTTTTTTCCGCTTCAAAGTTTCGTCTATTTTGCTTATAATTATACCTACCTAAATTAATCGAATAAATCAATTATATTTATCTATACGTGATTGTTAAATAAAACATTATAAATAATAGATTGCAATAAATACTACAATTAAACTGTTAAAAAAAACGAATAAACTATCAATGCCTCGAACAAAGCTTCATAAAGATCTATTATTACGGTCAGCGTGAAGGCTGTTCCCAAGGTTAATTAATTAAGTTTAAACAAAGCAGTGAACTTCTGCTAATGTGTGAAAATGTCAATTAATATAGTTTTAGCGGTCGCTCGGTGGACTAAGAAGGTGCCTGCTGTCTAATTCACATGCTGAATGACCCGATTGCCTTGATGCATTCCTTCGAGCAGGAAGTTGAGACAAATATCGAACTAATTATTTCTAAAAGTGTCAACCCACACTTACGATGCCTTACTCTCAATAAGACGAGCGAGCAATAGAAAATGCTTTCGTATTAGGTACCAGTACCAATTGTCAAGAAAACAACATTTAAGCAGTATTTGTCAAAAAAAAAATGAATTTATAATCCCAAAGTCTTCATTGATTGTGCCATAAAAAACGTAAGATACATGTTGATTCGAATTATAACATAGGCCATATAACGGTATATGTACCTACCCATACTTAGTACCGTAATTACGAAGACTTTTTGTTGAAATACAAACAAAAGAACTTTCCAGCGTATGTAGTACTGCAGTTATAAATCGGAAAACACCACATACCTACCGAGAGTTTCGCAGGTTGTATGGCTCGGTTTGAGATAAACGGGATTTTCAACAAAAAGTTGTTTAAAAGAGGCACACATAGTACTTGAAAACAGGCTTGTTCTACAGTGTTGCAGTTATGTAATCACAATTTAATTAAAAACAATCATCTATCGAATGAAAATCTACAAGGTTGACCAATCGCCTTAGAACGAGTACTATTTAAGTATGGTATAGGCGATCTACCGAAAATATGATCATGCAGGGTCACGCACGTACGAACTTTCCAAATGGGTTTAGAGTTAAAGGTCCTAGTCTATTACGATCGTGATTGCTACATCAAAGAAAATATCAACATCTGTTGCTGGAGGACACATCAAATTTTATACTTTTTGTTACAACATAGTCAACACTTTTGACTTGCACAAATATATCTGTGCCATAGTACTTAAAGTTTATAAGATAACGCTTTATAAAACAGTTTTAATTTGTCATCAACACAGTTTTTTGTTAATTTGTTTGACTAATCCTACAGAATTATAAATATTATGCAATAAGGTATCAATTTAGTCCTACTCATACCTATAAATAAACCTATTTTATTATGCTAGAGTTTAAAATAGAACTTCGATTTGACTGGAGGTAACTAGTGGACATCAAATTAGAAACTTAACCATAAAAGCTGTCTGTCCATTCAGATTTCTCATTTCTCATACCATATTTAATATTCTATGCTAATTAATTACCTACATATAGGGAAATGTTAAGAATATAATTTTAATGAATTAGGGTAGTAGGGATTTTTCATTGGGGCGTAGTGCTTTTTTACTATTTTTGTTTATTGAATGTTTTTAGTTTTGGACCTCTTTTGAGTTTCATCTTCCTCTTCTTCCACTCCGATCGGAGGTTGGACAACATCTGGACTATTTTAATTTTGGGGACTCTAGCTCTAAAAACTGTGGTGGTATTACAGCCGAACTAATCTCTAGATTCGTCAGTCAGTGGCGCATTCGGCCGACACTTCTTTTTCCAGCGATCTTGCTATATTTAGTTTCATATGAATATTTTAATATACATTCAATACTATTTTGTCACAGTTGAAAACATAAGCATAGCGGATAAAATAAATTTATCCCTTTTAGAACTCTAGATTTTTTCCATTGATAAGAACATTAGTTCCGATTTTGTAGTTAATCAAATAGCAACTTTGCCAGAAATATTTTTTCCGCGCATTAAAACTAAATATTAACATAGTAACACGGTCAGTAGAACGTGGATCAAGTATCACTAGCATCTCAGTTACATCACGTCTATTTGTCTACGTCTTAATATTCGATGCAGTGGTGTTGCGATATTATGTTAATACTCAAGCCATGTAGTGTCACGGATATGAAGGTAGATCGGAAGGTGTGGTTGGCATAGCTAAAGGTACCCAAATAATAAACATTATATCAGTTACACGTTATGGTTATGCCGTACTACACTTTCACTCGCACCATGAATTAATGGTTTTCGAAACATATACCGCCTCTGTAGAAACAGAAACGTTTGGAAAGCAGCAACCGGTATTTTCGATATGAAAAATGTGATGATAAATATGAAATTCAATTTGCTGTTTTAATTGGAATTATTAAGGATACATTTGTCAGTCAAAGATGTTATCAAGAGGAGACAATAAGGAAGCCAGGGGTGATAGCGGGTGATTGTGATAAGCTGGTGCACCCACAAGAAGTACCTCTAGTAGATTTTTCAAGGTGAATTACTCCAAGTTTTCAGTAGTAAACCTTTTAATTACAAAATCATGAAATACCGTAGGTATGCAAAAATTCAAGGTTTTTAGTTCAGAGGAAATGGTTAAAATTCAACTTGCAAGATTTGTTTACCCATAATGGAACGGCTGAAAGTAAATTAATGCTTTTAAAAAGGATAATACATTTATTTACTCTCACCAAAAATACCTTCCACTAAACCTAATTAATTTTGTAACCTACCTACTAAATCGATCTAGATTCAAGTAAAAGATTAAATGGTATATCGCAGAACACTGTAAACGCGTCCGAAATATATATATCGGTATGAAACGCTGAATCCAATTTCGGAAACCAATTTACTTTTTCCTGCGGGGATTATTTGTTTGACAATTCGTTTACGAAGCGATTTTTTGGTTAAGATTGGTATAAAACAAATACTTAGGCGCGTTTTTTAATACGATGTTTAGTGTTTTTCTGCCCTTTGAACTCTTTATATTTCTATAATTTATTATGTACGAAATACCTAGTACAAAGACGCTTAGTTAACTGAGACAAACAATTGTACAAAGATGGTAGATATGGTAGATATCCATTGATCTCAAGCATAATAACTCTATGGGTAAATAATAGATCATATATCAGATCAGATATCAGATCTATGTATGCAGAGTAGGTAATTTTAGTAAGTGGTGAGTAATATTATAGCACCAAAATCTTTTAGTAAGTAAGTAACTATGAAAATTGTCCCTGTAATAAATAGGTACCTACTCTATTTCTACAAGAATGTCAAATACCATGCTAACCTTACATTAAAATTAAACTCATTTTCCGGTTTCTAGAGAACCTTTTCTTTTCTTCTAGTTATAGAAATTAATTAATGGAATTGATGATATATTACTTATTTATTAATATTGGTATCTATTGTGCTAGACTCAGGCATTGAATAACGTTAGTTATCTTAGTTATGGTTTGAAAGTTACATGCGGTGATCTGACTTGTGCATTATGACCTCGCGTTGATTAGGGATGTGCAAACCAAACCAAACAATACGTAAGGTGTGTTTAGGAGGCTAAAAAGGAGGTGGAGGGACTGTTTTAGGGAGGATATCTCTAATATCCTCCATAACACAGAAGGGGATACCTAAGCGAGAATTTGACAGGTATTAGATTGGAGTAAAGGAAACTGACATGCTGAGCCGATCTCACATAGTGAAAAAAGGGCATAAAGATGATTTGATATTGGTTTTAAATAAACTTCTTTAGACGAGAATTTGACAATTTATCCTCGATCTAGAATCTATATGGTATGTTTCGATGCGATGTACCTAGTCTAAGCATTTTTTTTAGTATCCATTAAAATTTCGAACAGTTCCAACCCTAGTGCTTGGTGGTACGTGCGCTTTCTACAAGACGAGACACCGCGATTTGCGTTTTTGCACTGCGTACGCGCAGGGCGGAGTGCGGGTTCATTACAAGCAATGAGTTTTGATTAGTCGACGCAGAAGCCATAAGCCAGCTTTCTGTAGTGAAATCTTGGCATATTCTGTAGTGCCATGTTTATTGATTCAATATTATACCTATTTTATGATTTCTATAAATTCCAACATGTAGGTACTCATAAGTATGATTTGATAAAAGGGAAGACTAACCCAAGTAGGTACGTGCTTACTTACCTAGGTGATGATAAGTGCCAAATTTCTATTAGGTAGCTACCTAATTTCTATATCGAAAACATAGATGGATCATCATCAGCCGAGCGAGTTTCCCGGTTGCATCCTATTCGAGAGCCCGGGGTTCGCTTTCCTACTTTTACGTCTCCACTTCGCACGATCTTTGGCAAATCGAAAACATAGATGGATAAGTAGTAGGTACTTAATCTAAATAAATCTAAATTACTTTTACTTGGTTTACTTGATAACCGGGAAAAACAGACACAATTCTGAGTATGAACGACGTTACCTTTAAGGAATGGATCACCCACCCCTCTATTATCATAATTTATGAAATACCTCATAGTAATGGAGTCCAAGTAAGAACTTGGAAGAACGTAAAGAAAACAAAACGTATTGATCCTTGTACGTACGGCAATCGTCAGTAAACTTAAGTATGCAAGTATCGTCGCACGCGCATCACCCATTGGCATACTGATGCGTGCTCGCAAGAAAGCGGTCTTGCAGGTGCCTTACGGTAAAGGTAGTGATAAAAGTGTTTATCAGTTAAAATTACAACGATTAAATACATTTTGGACACATCGATTTCATCTTAAGGACTTTCTATGGGCAGACAACAACAAAAACAATGCGTTGAAACAGCATCGCGAAAGCTTAAGATATAAGAGTCTAGAGTACTAGGTATTATGAATTTTACACACAACATGAACACAATGCATAAATGCATGAAACGCTATTTATATTTTGAGTAGCATCTCAGTCTTCGGCCGAAAGAGATCTAAGATAAATATTCTGTACAGACAAAACTAGTATGAGGTACCTATCTAAGTTTCAATTTTTATGATATTGTTGTTTTATGACTTTGTCTGTTGTATTGTGCTAAGTTATCAGTAAATCAGTCGGTAACAATTCAGATGAACAAAAGTCAGAAATTGTCAGTAACATCCATTGGGTTCTGCGAGTCGGATACCGCAGTTAGTTACTGCAATACCATCAAGATAAATCTGTGGAATACAGTGACAAGTGTCTGTCTAGATCTGTCTAGACCAGCATAACATGTCATTAGGTAGAGTTAGACAGCTAAATTGATAGTGAGTAAACCAGTGAGTACTAGCTAACGGTCAATAAGTTGGCCCTTACTGGAAGATGAGACGGACAGTAGGTACAGTTAGCATCAAATTCGATGTCCTGACTTTTAATGATCATAATTGGGGGGTTCAAACAGGACAGATTTTCTGAAAATAACTCTGTCTCTTTTTCTTCTCTTATTAACCAACGTACAAAAGAGGAAGAGGTTCTCAACTCGTCGGGTTTTTAATAATATGTTTTTTTTTATTATGATGTATATCGATTTTGAAAATCTGAATGTGGTCATCGACTTTTGATGCTGACCGTCCTTCCCATAGATAACATTTACCTTCACCTTCCATAATTTCATGTTCATCATTAGATTGCACAAAAAGATCGCGAGAAGCTCAAAGGTCGCGCCCTTTGAATCTCTTAGTTGTAGGTAACCTTTGTTTTAATTACGTAAACTAATTTAAAATAAATGCGAGTGGGACTCGCGCACGAAGGGTTCCGTACCATTATCACATTTTTTTGTATGGGACAATAAATGTAATTTATGTATGGGAGAACAAATGTGATTTTTGTATAGGACAACAAATGTGATTTCTGTATGGGACAACAAATGTGAGTCTTATATGGGAGACCTAATATGATTTTTGTTTGACAAAAAATATGTTTTTTTTTTAATCTATCACAACTAAGGCATGTTTGCGGCACCCCGATGGCATCGCATCGACCTCCCGGGGATGCGATGCTCATCGGGGTGCCACAAACATGCCTAATTTGTGATAGATAGAATAATACTGATGCAAAAATACAGCGTATGAGTCACGTCAGCGTATGATTAAGTAAAGATGCGTTCATGGTTCGAATCTCGCCCTGCCTCCGCCGTGCGTTGTGTTTTTGCAGAAGTATTATTTCTTTTGAATATTTCTATGACAGTCCAGTGCAGGCTTAAGCACTAAAAAAAAGAATATTATGTTTTTTTTGTGATAATGGTACGGCATCATTCGTCCGACTCGCACTTGGCCGGATTTTTATGGTACCTAAAGGTACTGTCGTGTAGGTACTTCCGCATCGAGAATGTTGTTATTAATTTGGGTTGTAGTGTCACGTATTTACGTGCGGTAGTAGAGGTGAGCTTCGTATTTTTTAATAACGACTTTCACGCAATATGTCATCTTTAGGGCTATAATTTGATAAGGTGAAAGGCCTGAGAAGTTTTTTTTAAATATCAGTTGCGTGGAAGATAAATCAACGTAGGGCTAAAGGCCTATGTTATTCAATAGTATACATCAGATATTTATATTTAAGATAAAATATTTAGCTAAAATATGGATAGGCTTTGATACTTTTAGAAGTTTTTGTCTCAAAACTACACAAACATGTAGGATTACTACTAGCAGAGTCCCTCGGTTTCACCCGCGTACGTACTGATCCCATTGGTAATTCCAAAAAATCTAAAAACACAGTACAAAGAACACACTCTCCAAAGGACCTTTTAAGTTTCTGGCATAAGACATCTTTATTTTTGTTCGATCTCTTGAGGCACGATGAAACCTATATTAAGTATATCGATAGAGAAACTTAAAAAACTGAAAATATTCCATCACATGATGTCCTAAAGTGGAGATTCGTTTCGGAGATTCGGAAATGAGCCAATAAAGTTTTAAAAGGAAATTTATCGAAAGTTATATAAAACGACATTTGATGGAATATTTTCTGTTTATTTAAGTCTTCTCTATCGAAATATATAGGTTTCATTGTGCGACAAAAGATCTAACAAAAATCATGAAGTCTGCAGTCGACTATGCCAAGGCCATATATGGACCTATCTTAATGTATCTAGGAACAGCGGTTTGGGCTCTGCGTTGATATATAGTTCAGTCATTCAGTCAGTCAATCAATCAGTCAGTCAGGACTTTGAATACGTTTAGTTAGATGGATGCATTTTCCAATCTTTGCTATGTAGGGTTCTGTAGTCATCAAAGAAACACCTATAACTTCGTAATACTTAGGTCCTTATTTCTCAGTAATTGTCCTAGAAAGCTATAATTAGGCATAGGCATACGCTCTTAACATGTTAAACTAACCTGATCCTCATCCTTCCTAGGCGCGGGTTCCGTAGCTCCTGAGAAGTAAGAGGAGGGCGGCACTGACTGCACGGGCCGAGCCGGCTTCGCCATCGCGCGTTGTAACGTAGCACGTTTCACTGTTACCATCAGCCATACGTCTTCTACTCTTTGGGCCACCTAGAGACAATTACATTTTACTTCTTTCTGAAAAAATGCTTTCAAAAACTTTAGTACCCGGCGGGACTCGAAGCCGCGACTACTGGTATTCCGTTCCAGCGCGATAGCCGCTACGCCACGGGTAAGTTTTTTTCAGAAAGCATTATTACCTAGTGTGGTTTAATTTAAATAACGTTTAAATTACATTTTATTTATATTTAACCGACTTCAAATAAGGAGGAGGTTTTCAATTTAGTCGTGCCTATGTTTTTTAGAGTTCCGTACCCAAATGGTAAAAACGGGACCCTATTATTGAGACTCTGCTGTCAGTGTCTGTCCGTCCACATTCATCATATTGAAATACATCATCTGTAAAAATTTCAACTGTCTAGCTATCATTGTATACGAGACCTGGTGACAGACGGACAGACAGCGAAGTCTCAGTAATAGGGTCCCGTTTTTACCCTTTGGGTACGGAACCCTAAAAAACAACTGTCTAGCTATCACGGTTTACGAGATACAGCCTGGTGACAGACGGACAGACAGACAGCGAAGTCTCCGTATTAGGGTCCCGTTTTTATCCTATGGGTACGGAACCCTAATAGCAAAGTATATCACGGAACAAGTTGCGACCAAAAGTTTGTAATCATTATCTCAAGTCACGATATATGAGATACAGCCTGGTGACAGACGGACAGACAGCGAAGTCTCAGTAATATGGTAAATGGTAATATGGTCCCGATTGGTCCCGTTTTTACCCTTTGGGTACGGAACCCTATAAAGCAACTTTACTTAAAAAGTTATCCGATATAAGGTGCCATTTATTTACCTGTGAGACTAGAGCTTTAGTTTCCTGAGTCGCGGACTGCATGAGCATATCCCGGAACTGTTCGGGCGCAGTCAGGCCGAAACTCTGAGCGTCTTCCAGGAGCTTGTCGACAGCGATAAGACCGCCTTCGCCTGCCAACAGCTCCACTCCGGTGGCGCACCATTCGTTAGCCTAGGTCAAACGAGAAATATAATGTACCAGCCCGATCCCGTGGGAATATCGAGATCAAAACTAGCTTTATGTTACTCCTCGATAATGTAGCTTTCTTTTGGTGAAACAATTTTTGAAATCGGTCCAGTAGTTTTTGGGTTTATTCATCACAAGCATACGACACACACAAACAAAAATACAAATCTTTCCTTTTTATAATATTAGTGTAGATTACAATGATAGGTTAGTATCGCTGTTCCACCGAGAGATGGTGCTACCTTTGTGGAATCCTGAATCGCGCTAATAAAATTTATCCTAAGATGATTTTTTAAAAGAAGTGCGGCAACATACTAGCATCGGTGTGTTTATTATTTTTTCTTACGAGAGTCGATGGTGCTCTTCCATACAACAAGGATAAAATTAAAAATCTGTTTTCCACCCCATAATATTATCCGATTTCGATAATATTTTTAAGGGGTGGCAAAGAGGTTTTTCTTTTGTATGGACAGTCACGTGTCAATAGCCGTGAACCATACATGTATTGAAATTAATTATCAAGCACTAGGTCCGGAGCGTAGGGCCGTTTGGAGATGTTCCCAGTGCAGAATTAAAAAACCATCTCCGGCATGTAGCCCCTTAATTATCCCAAATCTGGAATTTGGTGCAGCCGGACCAGTCGGAGTTATCACCGCGCCGGGAGCTGACTGCGGCCAGGCGACACTGGATACTATCCTAAGTGAGATCCGGGTGATGAAGCAACAACTCACTGATGAACTGAGATCGGTGAGGCACGATGTTTCCGAGCTACGTGCCTCATGCGAGTTTAACAACTCCGTCTTGAATGAGCATGGCTCCAGACTAACAGAATTGGAGACCAAGGCTACGGAGACCCAGTGCCTAAAGGAAGAGCTTGATGGACTGAAGGTTGTCCTAGCCCTTAAGGAGCAGCGTGATAGGATCAACAATGTTGAGATAAAAGGCATTCCGATTAAAAAATCCGAGAATCTGTTTGATGTTGTGGCGAATGTGGCGGGGGCAATTGACTTTGGTTTTTCTAAGGAGCAGGTGAATTATGTAGCTCGTGTTCCCACCCATAACCCGAAGGAGAAATCTATAATCGTCAGTTTTCATAATAGATATACGAAGGAAGACTTTGTGACGGCGGCTCGTGCAAAGAAATCCCTTTCTATAGCCGATATTTCTGGATTTACTGACTCTAATTCCAAATTCTACGTTAATGATCACTTAACCCCTGCTAATAAAAAGTTACTCACTTCGGTAAAATCTACAGCATTAAAAAAAAATTATAAATATATTTGGGTACGTCATTGCAAAATACACGTTCGTAAAAATGACACAGCAAACGTCCTTATAATAAACAGTGAAAATGATTTAAAAAAGATCATGTAATCCGGTGTTTGTTTTGTGTCGATAATGCTATTTTGCTTGTAGTTTCTACTTGCATTGTATTATGTTTACATAATGCGCCTCTAATTGTGTATACTATGTATAGGTACGGTGGCAGTTCAGTTTGTCATAAGACAACCGCCATTTACTTTTCTCATTTAATGTATTATACATTGTACAATCTTGCATTGTTTGTCAAAATAAAAGTTATAAATGTTTTGACAGATGTTATTATATTGATACGTTGCTGTAAGCATTCACTTTACTATAATATTCTTTATAAATTTGCACGACTGCGCATGCGCACTTTACTAGTTTTTAGTTTATTCTATCATTTTATAACTGCGTCTTATCCACCCGTCCTCCTCGCATCGCTTGTTTACTCATATTTCTTACTCATTCGCACCTTAGCTTGCTATTATTTACTCTCTGCCGTTAGGTACGTATTTATCGATTCCTCTAGTTGCTATGGCGGTATCTATGTAGGTATAAAGTTTAATAGGCATTCTTATTGCTCACTATTTATTTGTTTAAAATACTTTCTTATATTATGCAGGCTTTGTTTACCTATTATCAATGGATAGCAAACTAACTATCTATTACCAAAATGCTAGGGGCCTGCGTACTAAAACGTCTGTTTTCTATCGCAATTTATGTTTAAGTTCTTACGACGTCATTATAATAACGGAGACATGGTTGTGGGAGGGAATAAGGGACTCCGAGTTGTTCGATGACAGGTACATCGTTTGGAGGCGGGATCGCGATCTTGCTGCCACGAGTCAGCGGTGGGGCGGAGGAGTGCTGATTGCGGCCCGGCGGGACCTACTTATTACACCGAGGCCTACCCTTCACTGTAGTGCTGAGGACCTATGGGTCACTTTGTCATTACATGACCGTGCGAACCGCACTTGTACTAATTATAATATATGTGTATTATATCTCATTGAACAAAAACTCGGTTTTAATTTTTCACAACAATTGACTAATTATTTAGAAAACTTGCGGTGCATTGTTAATAGTAACCCTGATGATGTATTTATTTTAACTGGTGACTTTAACATGAGTTCAATAACTTGGTGCCAGAGTTTAGGTTCGGGAGATATTTATTATTGTCCTACCCAATATCCAATGGGGGATGAGTCGTCCTTAGTCGACGAATTAAATTATTTAAACTTGAAACAATACAATGGTATTTATAATGCATTTGGTAAGATATTGGATCTAGTGTTGTCTAATGTTGGCGTATCAGTTGTGGATTGTTCTTCTAGCCCACTTGTTCCCATCGACCGGTACCATGGTGCTCAACTGCTAACCGTAAACATTGGTAACTGTAAGTTGCTCGACCGGCCAAGTTATACTAAATTTCTTTTTTATAAGGGTGACTATGTTGAAATTAACCGGAAACTATCTGATATTAATTGGACTAGTAAGTTCCACGGGTTGACGTTGGATAATGCAGTGGGCCAGTTCTATTCGGAGTTTCGCCACCTTCGTGACAGCTATATTCCTAGCAGGATTGTTTCTCCTGGTAAGTATCCTAAATGGTATTCTAAACCGTTGATAAAATTGCTTAAAGAAAAACACAAATACTTTAAAAAATTTAAAAATTATGGTAATCGTTCAGATGAATCTACCTATCAACTGTTACGTAGTAGGGCCAAAATTTTGGAACAGAGTTGTTATGAACAATATATAAGTAATGTTGAGGATTCTATAGCTGACAATCCAAAATATTTTTGGTCTTATGTTAACTCTAAATCCAAATCCAGTGCTATGCCTAGCTCGCTAAATTTTAATGGTGTCTTACTAAAAACTGGTGAATCGATTTGTGACGCCTTTTCTACCTATTTTCATTCAAATTTCATTGATCCCTTAAGTAATAATAATAGCCCACTTTTGTTACGAGGTATTCAATCGTCCACGTATTCTGATTGCGCTGCCGTTGTAGTGGATAGAGCTGAGGTACAGAAACTATTATCAAAACTTGATGTTACCAAATCTGCGGGACCTGATGAACTTCCAGCTATTTTTTTGGTTAGGTGCGCTAAATCTATCTCTGTTCCTCTGAGTCTTCTCTTTGAAATGTCATTGAGTAGTGGACACGTCCCTACAGTCTGGAAAAAAGCTTTTATAACGCCAGTGCATAAAAAAGGCTCTAGGTCTGATATAGTTAATTACCGACCAATATCTAAATTGTGTATTGTTTCTAAGGTACTTGAAAAAATAGTCTATAAACAGCTCTATCCAGCGCTTGAACAGTCTCTTAGTGGTTCTCAGCATGGATTCGTAAGGGGCCGTTCAACTGTTTCTAATCTGGTTCTTTTTAATAACTTTATTGCTGATATTATGGATAAGCGTGAGCAGGTCGATGTAGTATATACCGACTACAGCAAGGCGTTTGACCGCATACAACACGATTTACTGATCCATAAACTTTCCATTATTGGTATAAGAGGCGACCTGCTTCGCTGGTTCACATCTTACATTGATAACCGCTCACAGGCGGTTGTCGTCAATAATTACATCTCAGGTTGGGTTCCTGTGCCTAGCGGTGTGCCGCAAGGATCGCTTCTCGGTCCTTTGCTCTTTATCGTATTCATTAATGACATTGAGCAGTGTTTTCGCTCGTCTACTTTGCTCTGCTTTGCCGACGATATGAAAATTTTTGCTAGAGTTAAGTCATTTACGGACGCAGAAGCTCTGCAGGCTGATTTACTTAGGCTTGAAGATTATTGTACTGCTCATAACCTTGATCTTAACCCTATAAAATGCAATGTGGTTACATTTACTAGGAAGCTTAAACCCATTACTTTCGATTATAAGCTAAAAAGTAACTTACTCACTAGGCTCACGAGCATTCGTGATTTAGGTGTTGTTCATGATGACAAACTTTTGTTTGATAGTCATATTGAGGCCATTACTGCAAAAGCTTGTAGAGCGCTGGGGTTTGTGATGCGTACCGTAAGGGATTTTAAACAAGTGAAAACTATTAAGATATTGTACTGTTCTTATGTAAGGAGTCAATTGGAGTACGCTTCGCAGGTCTGGAGTCCTCAATATGACGTTTATATTGACCGAATAGAGGGCGTACAGAAAAAGTTCCTACGTTATCTATGTTTTCGCACACATGAGCACTATGATAGTGTTAACTATACGTCCCTATGTAGAAAACATCACCTCATTCCTTTGGCTGAGAGGCGAGCCATCTCAGATCAGGTGTTTTTATTTAAGATTGCAGGTAATGACATAGACTGCCCTAAACTAGTTAGTTTGTTGTCCTTGAGAACATTGTGTATTGGTTTAAGATCCTATGAATTATTATACGTACCTAAAGTCAATACCAACTATAGACAAAATGAGTTCTTATACCGTGCGAGCAATAAGTTTAACAAGCTTTGTGGGGAGATGGATGACGTTGATTTGTTCAATATGAACTTCGTAAAGCTAAGGCGTATGCTCAGTCAGCTGTTCTTTTCTCTTGTTTGATTTTGTTTCTATTGATTTTTAATACGTAAATGTTTCGTGCATTTTTATTTTTTGTTTATTTAGCTATATATGACGATTCTATGTATTTATGTTTTATTAACTAGGTATATATCTAGGTTTGTAAAATATTTATTTGATGTACTTCTGTAAGCTGTCTTTTATACTTATTTTGTTTCTATTTGTGACTATCCGTAATTGGCTTTCTGTTTCTACTTCCTGTATGTATCTCGTATTATAGCTGTGGATTGTCCTTAATAAATAAATAAATAAATAAACTAGGGCAAGACAAAGCTGCAAGGGACGGTTAATAAAAACATTTTTTTTTTATTTTGTATTTTTATTGCTCAAGGCATTCTACTAGAAATATTTGACAAGAAGAAAGGCATAGCGTGGAGCGTGGAGTGGTTAGCTCAGTCGCTCGGCAAGCGAGGGGCACGGGTTCGAATCCTGTCACGGGAGTATTTTTGATGATGCATTTCTTCTTATAAAATATTATTACCTACTAATTTTTTGTACCTTATCTATCCTGTCCATAAGCTCGCGAGCTTTCGCCAATAACAAGTTTCGTTTTTGTATTTTATCAATGAGTAACGCACTGGTTCGTCTCAGTTCTTCGCATTTAGATTCTATGTGGTCCACTGAGCTTAGCGGGTCTTGCATTAACTTCTCTCCTGGAAGTTAAATACACATTATGTTACATAGAGAATAAAATAGGAACTAAACAGTTCTGAAATGAGAATTTGAATCTGTAAATAAATTATAATAGAATGGTTGCCTGGAAGAGATCGCCCATAGGCGATGATACCGCCCATTGTGCCACTTTAAGTTAAGTTTTTCTTTGTATTATAAATTGTATTTGTGTTTTTGGTACAATAAAGCGTCAATCTAACTATAAATAAATTAATATTTCCGGCTGTAATCGAACCTTCAACCTCATGCGTTCGCTCGTCGCGCCACAGATGTCGTAAAAAATGTAACTTCGCTAAATCAACACTACTAAGTATGTATCAAAATGTTAACAATGTTCTATTTTTTTAGTTTTTTCACAATTATAATAGCTTTTAAAAGAACCATGAGATATATATAGTACAGCAAACGTACCGTCATCAATAACAGAAGATGCAGTATCGAGATCACAGTTGCATAATTTTTCAAAATCATTAGCCTCTTGTATGAGATTGTCTACTCTGCTGGCCGTTTCGCCGACCTCGGTCATATCGCAAGCATTCTTAAGGTGGTTATCTAAAGTTGCCTGAAACAAATAAAATTACAAATTGAAACCTAATACAAACAAAACACAATCGGGGAAATAAGATAGCAGAATACGTGTGTTAACAGTTTCATTTTTCATTAAAGAGTTTAACTGTTAATAAACAATGAAACCTTCTTGGTGGATTAAAAATAAAACCACCTGGAATAGAAAAAAAACGGGGCAAGTGCGACACTCGCGCATAAAGGGTTCCGTACCACTATCACAATTGGATATGGAACCCTAAAATGGTTTACAACAACCAATTTTTAAATTTTATAGGAAAATATGAAATATTTATCTTCGATTCTTACTCCCATCAAACGACCGAATCACTGAAAAAAAAAAACCTTGGCACAAAGAAAATCTGAAACATAAAATAAACTCTTTGGTAAGTAAGGCAGACTAGTATATTTGACAGATAGGGCAGCCATTTTGAATTCCATGACCAACTCGATTTGTCCTCCTGTCCTGACTCGACTCCTTGTTATTTTTGAAACACGTTTGTTGTATGGGAGCCCCTTTTAAATAATTGTTTTATTTCGTTTTTAGTATTTGTTGTTGTAGCGGCAACCGAAATACATCTTCTGTGAAAATTTCAACCTTCTAGCTATTACGGTTCATGAGATACAGCCTGGTGACAGACGGACGGACGGACGGACGGACGGACGGACAGACAGACAGACAGACAGACAGACAGACAGACAGACAGACAGACAGCGAAGTCTCAGTAATAGGGTCCCGTTTTTACCTTTAGGTACGGAACCCTAAAAAAAAGAGGAGACAAGAAAAAAAGTAAACATTGCAAAAAGTTTGTATGTGTATGCAACAACTACAGCCTTCTTTCTTACAAGATGGAAATCCGAAACCCGTCGGGCTTCGGATAGTTCCGATTCCACTCGGTTCCGTGGTTTACAATATCCAATATTACAATTTGAAAAAAAAAAAAAAAAAAAAAAAAAAAAAAAAACAAATTGACAGGGCCGCCATTTTGATTCCATGGATTCTCCTGGATTTCACTTCGACCAATCAAATAGCCCCGTACTTACCTCCGAAAACAGTAACAAAATCTCTTTGAATAAATTCCCATAGAAACTTTCATCCCCAATTAAACACTCTTAGGGGTTGAATTTTGGAAAAATAAATTTTAGAGATTCACTTACTACCCTATATCAATATCTATGTCAAATTTCAAGTTTCTAGGTCAAGCCGTTACGAAGTTGCATACAAACGTTTTTCCCCATTTTTACCCCCTTAGGGGTGGAATTTCCGAAAATTGGTTCTTAGTGCTCACTTTCAACCCCTAAAGAACCTATGTTCCAAATTTCAAGTCTCTACACCCAGCCGTTTAGCCTGTACGTTGTCCATCATTCAGTCAGTCAGTCAGTCAGTCATTCAGTGAGTTAGTTACACTTGCGTTTTATTAAGTACTAGGTGGGAACCCGAAACCCGTCGGGCTTCGGATAGTTTTAATTCCACCCGGTTCCGTGGTATATTCAAAATGATTTTTTTAATTTGGTAGCAAAATTTGAAATCGGTAGATGATGATGATTTTTACTAAAAAGTTTTGATTAAAAGGTACTTAAACACTGGCTGGAATATAAGACAGAAAATTAAAAAGCAACATGTAACTTTTTTTTGTAAAAAGTTTGTTTTTCTTTTCAACGTGTACAAACAGTTTTCATTGTGAAGTTTTAACATGGTATAGAGACTTTTTAGACCTCAAAAAAAGAAAACACAGAGATGACACAAACGCAGAAAAATAACCTCAAAATGTACATGTAAAATAATAATAGTGATATTTTTAAAAGTTCAAATTTATTTGTTTTACTGAACAAAGATGGATATCGTGTGTAATTTTCGTAAATGCAGAAAATCCTTATCGAGCGAAGCTTGGGTAACGACTTGTTCTCACGCATTTTGTGTCGAACATGGAAAAAGCGAGTTCAAGAGGAATGCGACAAATTCCCTGACTTGTCCGGCTTGCGGAACCGAACTCCGCGACAAATTCGACGTTATTCAAGCTGATTTGAAGCCGGGAGAAACGTTCAGATCAATCGTGTTGGCAGGTATGAGACCCGACACTATAATGGATATAGCGATGAGGGCTATGTCATTCTGGTCATACCAAGTAGAACAAGAGACGTTGTACCAAGAAAATGTAGCAAAACACGCCAGAGAAAAACTACAATGTATGGAAGAGATCAATACCTTGAACCTCCAAAAACTAAAAGCCGAGTTAGACACTTGCAAAAGAAAGATTTCTTCTCTACAAACAGAATATAACAAAAAGAGGAAGCAAACTGAAGAACTAACGGCGAAATTAGAAGAAAAGTCGAGAAAAATACAAAAAATGACATTTCAGTTAGAATCTCATAAGAGGAAGGATATTCACGTAGGGAACTTCGAATCAATAACAAATAATCAAGAGAAATGCATGGATATATCAGAGTTAGTTGGTAATAGAGCAGCATCAGACGCATTCGTGTTTCAACCGTTTAAAGAAAACGATGTTGCGCGTTTAGTCTGTTCGCCGGCGCCGTCGACTCCTATTTTTGATTTTCGCAAAAAGAATCATAAAATTCGAAGGCCCTCACATTTTCAGTTCAAACCTATCGCTTCCTAGCTTAGGCGCATTTAATTTAAGAGAAGATGAATAATTAGTGTGTAATCTTTAAATCATAGTTAGCGAAAAGGTGCAATAGTTACCTGCATCTGTTTAAAATTCAATAAAAACGTTCTAAACCTCAGCCAGTGGTTTAATTTTGTGGAATGCTTCTGCCAAAAGTTGTCGAATTGTTTCTCAGTCTCTTCCAACTGCACCAGTAACCTGAAAGAATTGTAATAGCAATCGTGAGAACAAGATGGTATTTTAGATAGACATTTCATCAGGGAGCTTGAAACTGAACAGTAGTTTTTAGGGGTCCATACCCAAAAGGTAAATAATAAATAAATAGGACCCTATTACTGAGACTTTGCTGTCTGTCTGTTCGTGATAGCTAGTTTTAATACAAGGCGCAGGTCGTGGATTCAAATCATACCATGACAGTTGAATTTAGGAAAAATCGGCTTTAACTTCAAATCGTAACAGAACCTAAATTACTTTCATGGCTACTAGCATTTGGTAGATCTTATTATGGCTCTTCATAATATTTGCCGGCATGTTTTCGAAGTTAGATAAAGGTAAATAGTAGGTACATACAGGTAATAACATAGCATTACTTATTCTCAAGCGTTCCACTGGAAACAAAAATGATAAAATCGTGGACGTATAGTCAGTGGGAACTGGGAACAACTGGCACTATAAAAATAAGTTAGGTACATATTGAATTTCTAATTTTATAATTTCTTAGTTTGTTACCTCCTAATATCTAATACCTTCTAATACTAGAGCCAACGAAGTTAAGTTTTTTTTTTAAAGTGCTTAAGCCTGCACTGGGCTTTCTTAGAAATATTTTAAAGGAACAATACTTCTGCAAAAACACAACGCATGATCGACGGAGAGCGGGATTCGAACCAACACAACAACGCATCTTTACTCAATCCGGGAGCACTGACTTAGCCAATTAGTTGTCATACGTCGAATCTATGTTTCCATATTGTTCCACATCACATAACTTAGGCACTTAGGTTTGCATTGTGTTTTTGCAGAAGTATTGTTCCTTTGAAATATTTTAAAGTTAAGTTTATTAGAGCCATAGAAATACTATTGTTGAAAGCCAACGTACTAGGCATTCATAAGTTGTGGAGCTTTTATCTACGTAATTTATAAAGTGTTGTTACCTTTCGACAGCAGCGACATGACTGACAATATTGTACGTTAGATTAGGTGTCCGCACTTGTGTCAGCAATTCCTCCCCTTGCGCTGTTGCAGACGTTAATTCACTTTTTAAAGCCTTATACCTAAAAAAACAAACAAAACACGAGTGAAATACAAAGTTGAAAAGTCAAGACTAAATTTTTTTAATACCTTGTTCGTAAAATAACGGTGTTAAGGAATACTAACCTAGATTCTTGACAGTCTAATAATTCTTTGGTTTGTGTTGGGTCGTTCCCCATATCGCAGTCTACGATTTCGTGCATAAAATCGTCTAGTTTACTTGAAATCTCTTTCATTAAAATTGAGAATTTTTCTAAAGCCTGAAATAATGAATGAAAGTTGAATAAACGTGTTTACGTTTGTATAGCAGCTAGTGATATCGTAGGAACTTGATATGCAAATGTGGTGAAGCAGGTTGGCGAAGTGGTAACATAATATGCGATGGTCTGGTGATCTCGTTGTCAATGTTTAGATAATTCTACGATTTATACAACGTATTCTCATCATTTTAGTTTGAAATAATTACGTTAGGTAACTCTATTTTTACATTTGAAAAATACAAGTTTTATGAAATTTTGTTTTATCTACGGTAACGTCTTCAGTCTTTCACGAACGCGATCAAGCGTCGTGAAAATCCCATTTGTCAACACAAAATTCAGTGCGCAAGGAGTAAACATCATTAGACAATACTGTGACGAACAACGCGAACGGCAAGGATATGCTATAACTTATAAACTATAACTTTAGAAAAAATAACGATAGCGCGATGCAGACTTGTGAATTTACTAGATCACGCCAGATGGCGCTTTAACAAAACTTTTGTATTTTGCGTTGTTTTGTCTAGCGAGAATCCAACTACTTAGGTATGATATACCACAATTTACCTAGTAGTTGTGCGCCTCGGCGCTTGTTAGACATATCTACCTACCTCTGATAAAATTAACAAAATTTGATTTGGTAGGCACATATTTTAGTCTAGTTATATAATTTCCTATCACCAAAGTAATTTAAAAGAAACACCACTGTTTCTCTGGTTTCGTTATCAATGATTTTAATAATAATATAAGAAATTGGCTTACTATCCGTTGCTGTATCCACTCAGCGTGTGAGTATTGCATCTCCCCTCCCAAATCGGCCGTCAGTTGCGATCTATCGAAGTGTTCATACAACTCTTCGACAGACGAACAGACCAGCACCTTGAACCTGAACTCCTCCTTGAACAGCTTGCTGCTGACTTCCGACAGGGCTTTCTGGAGGAAGCTGGCTGGTCGGAGCACGTAGACTGTGTGGATCATGCCTGGGAAGAATTCCTGGAAATATTGAAGAATCTAGGTTAGACACCTAAAGAATTGACTTCATATTTTGAAATGTGTAGGAAGTTTGTCAGGAGGTTTGTTACTCCTTGACATAAAACGAATGGTTCATTCGTTTTATTGCGATGAAACTTGGCTGTAAAATATAGGCTACTGAAGTTCTGGTTATGCTTGCACAGACTTCATAGCCCAATTTTTCCGCGGAAAATGTGCGGAAAGCGGGGCGCAACTCGCTCAATCTATATCTATAGCAGAATAACTGTTTACTTACAGAAATACGTAATAATACAGTTTTAACAGAATTCCATCTATCCTTTCTTCTGTCTATTATTATGTGGAAACCCATGTCTGCCTCCAATAATCTGAAATATCAACAGAAAACGTTTTATTAGATGACCCATAATATTGTTATGAAAATACCTACTATAAGATCATCATACGATCTTAAACTTACATGGTTGTTTTCACTACAAATATTATTACATAACGGGGTATTTACCATGTTTTAACGTTTTAACTTGTTTTTTAGTTTTTTGTTCGCCAGTAATTTTCAACTAGCTTGTTCAGTCTCGTGAACAAGCTAGTTGAAATTACTGGCGAAATATCGAGCTCCGTCAAAAAACAAGTTAAAACATGGTAAATACCCCGTTATGTAATAATATTTGTATAAGTTCATCATTACCCAACCTAGGCCATTTCACTAAGCCAGTCCACAATATGGCTGTAATATGTCAGTATAATCCAGGGGACTGTCTCCATTTACACTACGCCATTTGCATTGATTTAGTTAATGGAATGGCCTACGTCTACACCTACATCTATAGATATATAATTTTAAGCCTAGACTGATTGATTGGCTGACTGAATAACGTAATTTCTGAACTATATATCAACATCAAATTTCGATGTGGTGTGTAGATCGTGGATTCACGAAGAACGAAAAAATTACCCGGGATCGGGACTAACGCGGGCCCAGCTTTTGGTACATATAGTCAGATGATTTTTGAATTAGGTTGACTCACGAAGGTACTGAAGTGAGGTAGAGCAACAGCCTCTTGTACTCCGGCGCGGATAGCAGGTGGAAGTTGTTGTGGTCTGGGAAGGTGATGAGTGGCCTGTGGTCCTTGGCCAGCCCGCCGGTCGCGAGCGCATACTGGGCCAGCAGCAGTTCCTGCACGTTGCGACCCTCATCGCCTTCACCGCCGCAGCCATCGCACTCTGCTTCTAGAAGAACGGGGCTTATGTTCAATCTGTACAATTTTATGAAGTAACGTGCCTATGTCGATGCGCACCGATGTCTTTTTCTATAGGAATAAAATATGTGCGCTAACCCGCGTCTTAATCGACCGTATTAGCACGAACAAGAACCCAATGAAAATGCTACGTAGTACGCGAAAAATAAAACGTCTAGCGAAACGAAATACGCTGAAGTTTGTAGCGTATAGTCGCCTTAGAATACTTTTTATAATTTGGTAAGAAAGTGTCTAGCTTCAAAAGTAATCTAAGCACCAGGGTAAAAAATAAGCAACCTAAGTAATAAACGTTCGTAAAACTTCCTGGATATAAAAAGCAGTTATGAATTGTGTTCGTGCTTCTGAAATGTTTGGAAACATTTGACTTCAGTAGCTCTACCTACATGAGTTTAGTTCCGTTTAATAGTTCCCGTTTAACTTTTAATCAGACGTTGAAGTCTCCTGCGGCTTGTTTCGAGCGTGTTAGGTAGGAACTTCACACTTTTAATTAAGTTCTGTAGCTCTAGCGAGAGTTTTTAGAACATGTAGCTAACTATCACGTTTGCGTTAAAATTGTATGGAAAGTTGAGAAGCGCCTCTGCGGTCGTGTTGAGAAGTTTTACTTTCTATCCTATAATAATTACAAATAGGTACTGCTGAAAGCAGCTGTCCTTTCATATATACCTAATACAGTCAGACTACAGGTAATGTGTAAACTGTGTAGCTTTGTCTTGTTCTTCCCGCCAAAATCAAATTATTTATACGTTCCGCATAGTAGGTAAATCTTCATTAACCATACCTACTGCAAATAGATTACTTTTACGGCCGGCAGGCTGACACTAACCCTCGGGGGGAGAACTCCAGGTTCGCTAGTCTCTTACAGATCCCTTAGTTGCTTTGTTTCAGTTCATATACCTAAATTCACCATTAAACGATACTCTAATTTCCCTATCTATGTTCGTAGCACCTATTTATTGGATTGCGTGTGGTTCAGTAATAAATTGCTCACTCAGGGAACACTGATTTACAGCCTAGTAATTTTCGCAACTGTTTTATTTACCTAACCTTTTATATTTACTTGTCGTAGGTACCTATGCTACTACTTAATACTATTAAAAAAACTGTCACTAAACAGATTGTTATTAAACTTAGTTTAAAAAATAACCTGTAGCTGCCTAATATTCCTATATTTCGTCGGGAGTCGGAATGTAAGCGGTTAAATGACAGCACACAAAACGCTTTGTAACAGCAGCGTATAATATGGTCAATATAAACCTAGAGTTAAATTTAGGGTGGCACAGGTACCTACTTCGTTCACGTCAAATCACCTGGGTGGACGAAGGACACTTTTACACAATAAGGAGTGATCCTATGTTCACCCTATATTTTCCGGATGAACGAAGTATAGGTACTTTAAAAAGTATTATTCGCCTAGGTTCGCCAGAAAAACCAGAAACAAAAGACGATCGAAATACAAACAAAAGAAGATCGAAACAGAAACAAAACACGACTATTCTATTAACAATTTTGTAGCTGTCACATAAAAGTCGAACTATGGTCTTACTTTTGGGCATTTGTATGGGCTTTTCTAGATATCTAGGTGCAGTAATGACATCAGCACTGTAATGCCTTATGAATACAGCAATATTGTGCCTTTCATAGGAAAGGCACAATATAGATAATAGATAGCTACTTGATACTGTTGTGGCTACCGGAAACCATTCCGACGTCACATTCTTTTATGCCTGCCTATGATAGATGTTGCAAGTACCTACCTAAGCAATTCATAACATACCGGCATACCGCTATTATACAATACAAGTTCGTCGACCGAGGCAAACGATCGTAAGGTCAAGTTAATTGTAACTTCTTGCAAACAAATCGTTTTATAACAAAGTAAATCGCAGACGACAACGGAACTCCAGAAAAGGGATGAGAAACACAAGATTTTTTTAACTGGATAATTATTTTTGATTACCAACGTTTTGGTAGGATATTTTTTTAACAAGGTCTAGACTGTAGGTAGTCAGTAGGTACATACTACATAGTAGGATCCTCTCCCCTAAATTGTACACGTCAGTGGCTCAAGAAACTGGTACCTAATAGGAAAGACAGCCTCAGGCAACTAATCTATTTCCTCGGGTTGTGAAATGGACTTGACACTTAGGAGTGCTGACTTGCTCGTCTTCCCATAATATTGCTAAGGGTATCCGCTACGAAAAAAAACTTTTACGAGTTACCAATTATTATGCTCTGCGCCTACTAAAATTCTGCGAAACCCTTAACTTTCCAAAAGCTTTATTGAAAAGTTGTTCTTCTAAAAATGGAGTATAAAGGAAACGGTACTAGCAATTACAGTAAAACAAAAAAAGAGTTTGATCTGACCCGTCTTGCCGCATCCTTGTAAAAATGTAAATAAAATTCTTTTGACAAGTATAATTTTCTGGAGTAGGTAATTGTTTTGATCCAAACTTAAAGCGGTTAACGTTTTGTGTTAACAAGATAAATATGTTATATTTTAGTTTGGGCAATCGGGGCATATTAAATAGTCATTACTTTTCTAACTAAAACAAACTTTTATTTATTTGCTAGATGCATACCTACTTTCCCTGTACTGTTTTCCTGATCATGGAGTCGTGATGTCAAACGTTAAATAGCCTTCGGGAATCCCAAGGGATGCCAATTAACGTGCCTTTTGTGTAAGACTTGGTAAAGACGATCCTTAAATCGATAGTCGATGTGAACATCTAAAGTTACTGTTTCACATTACAGTGTTAATAGTCAGCCGTACTGTGGTCGGGTCGGTGGTAAAGTAGAGTCCGACTGAGTTAGGAAACGCGCCAAGATTTTTTTAAAGACAACTCGGTACTTACGTGTTACAAGTTACTACTTACTTACCTACAACAAAGAAAAAGATTTTTAACTCTGACGGATTATGTCTAAAGACAACACAGTAAAGATCCTCAGACTTTGGACGGTTAAGTAGGTAGACACCTGCATAGGTAAATTGACGATTAGGTATCTAAATATAACAGAACACGGCCTTCTCAAGGTTGTACATAGTAACGATAATACAAGTGATAACAGCGTGGTAGTGTTAACACGAAGGCATATTAACATAACAATCATTGAAGCGTATATATCTACTTATATTCGTCTTTCAAATTCTAGGTAGGTATATCTACATGATTTTTATCTAAATATTTGTTTTCATGATAAGAATAAAGAAGAACTTGATGTTTTTTGCTTCTGTTACAAAAAAAAATGTGATGTGAGTAGTATGTGTGTGAATCAATTCACAGCGTATTTTCGTAGCAGCTACCTTTACATACCTACCTATACCTAATAATGGTGGTAAACCTGGGCTTACAATATTCACCATTATTAGGTCCCAAAGTCAGCACTTAGATACCTCGTTCACAGCATATTGTGACGTGAAGGATCCTCTTTGAAGATCATCTTATTGAAATGCGGAGCTCAGCCTAATCGGGTAACAAGAGCCTTTGTGTACCTCAACCCAGCTCACAATGTGAACCTAATAATATGTTACGTACGATAAACCCTTTGTGCTAAGTATAATTGTTTGGTAATAGCGCTAAAATTAACTAAGTTCATAATAAAATAACAATATTTAGTACAATAAATACAAGTACCTAGGTATGTAATATTTAGGTAGGTATATATCTAAGTTACAACCTTTTGTATGTACGTAGGTACTTATTATATGATAGGTAGGTATTCAAACACGTTTAAAATTGTGTAGTTGTAAATATTGTCTCCGATAAAGAACATTGTACACTGTAATGTACAATATTCCGAAGTGACTATTGTTTTGAATATTAAGTAACTAACTTATTTTTCTATGTTAACCCGCTAATTTGTCCCACTGTGGGGGAAGGACCGCCTCTTAAGAAGAAGCCACGGGGGCCTACTTCGGATTGGCGAATACCCAATGACTTCGGACCGTGGTGATCGAGTCCTACCTAAGACATGTCGGTTTCCTCGGGACATTCTTTAATTATAGTATTAAAATATAAAAAAGTAATATCGAAGATATGAAAATCAAAGGTAAGTCTAACATCTAAAAGATCATCAAATTTTCCTCCATTAAGTGGAAATGTCTACAAATATAATTAACTCGCCTACCCTCTGGAGATTGACTCTACATTTACCTCTTAACCTCTCAATTAAGTACTTCATCTCGTATCATTTAATAACGGCTGAGTGGCTACGATTTTACATTATTAGATGTATAATTGGAAAATCTAGGTAGAGCCAAGCATGGTAGAAAATGACTGAGTTTTTGATAAATATTTTATATACGTGTAGGTGGCCTATTGACGTACCTACTTGTGACGGAGGTATAATAATAAATAATAATAATAAATTCTGTGTTAAAAAAAAAGTCATCCATGATTTCCGTGCTCTGAAATCTAGTAAGTAGGCATACACTACCTATTGTAACATAATCGAAACGTCGAGGTGAGAAAATAAATAATAATACGCGACCCGGTAAAATGTAACTACCTCTATTAACAAATTGTTTGAATTTAAAAAGTTTAGCAAGATCGTTGGTTATTTTTTTAGTACCTACAATTTGAACTTCTTATTCTTCGTGTCAAAGACTCAATTGTAAATGTACTTTGCCTAAAACTTGGCGACAGATACAGCATTATCTGTAGCTGTATTCAGTTCCTCCATCGAACAACTAGTGGGACACATGGAGCAGACCATGAGGTGGTCCATCGTCTGCTCGGCCCTTCCACAAATACGCAGCAATTTGAACTAATAATAACAGTACCTACTGCAGGTTAAAATCGTTTAAAATTCCAAGGCATGACCGATAATGTAAAGACAAAATAACTGGCTATCTTACAACGATATGCATGGAGGCTTTATCAACGGCGTGCTTTGATCTCCGAGAGATGATTTAACGGCAAGCTCTTTACGGCACTTTCTTGTAACATAGAAAAATCTAGATCTATAAAAAATATGTATAAATCATGTATAAATCTACCATTTTGTTATATAAAATCTAGACTAGCATCAGAAATTCATATATTTCAGCAAGCATAAGATTAGATTCATTATAAATAAGCATTTAGCACACTTTCACTATTATTTCACGAATATTGATGATAGATAACACGCAATCAATTAGGTTTTTTTCGATGGTTGACCACTTGCCTAACTTTTGACTCCTGATAAAAAACACTCCGAACCTCATGGGTGCAAATGTCACGGACCGGATGCGGTACATTCTGCAGCGCAAGCGCAGCGCGTGCTCCGAGACTGCGCTCAACACCTTCTGAGCCGCGAACGTCTCTAACCGTAACGCCACAAACACGGTGAGAAAAACATTAATCATAAATTATGGTCAATCGATTTAACGCGTCGATGCACAAAATATAATTGAAATGATGATCACGGTTTCTCACTAATTACAAATTATTATTGACATCTCACTGCGGTTTGCGGGCCTGTATAATCGCGGAATTGGCTCAGCTAGCTATGTTATCGCAGAGCGGTAATTACCTCGGAATCCGAAGCATTGCATTCTCCTGCGCACGCGGCAACACGCTCCTGTGGCGACCACACTTAGACTAGCGTTGTCGCGCTCCGACATGACATCGCCCTATGACATACGACCTTTGAATACTGCATGCGAATACATGTACTATCACGAGGCAGTAAGGATCAATCCGATGATCCGAGAAGCAGTGACACAAAGCGTGCACTGGACCATAACTGACGATGGCAGTTTCAAACAACCAACTATTGGCAACTGAGCTGTGTTATCGACAATCTAGATAAAAAGTTGATTCGGTCCGGATCTGAGACGAATTGCGTTGCCTTTATCTGAGATATTGGATTTACGTTGTCACAATCTCTGAACAGTTTAGATTTATCTAGGTGGTGTTATTTTTACCAACAGAATAAATAGATACCAAGATATTTACAAAGATTCTTCAATGTCAATAAAATAAGCATTAGATAAAACTTCAAGCTTCGTGAAATTCATGGCATACGGAACGCAGTTGTCTAATAGTTTCCGAAAGGAAACGGATAGAGTTCGAAGCTAGTGAGCCAAACTGGGCCAGCACGGTGCGGAATGCCGACAAACAGACTGGAACTCCAATGTTTTACTAAACTGGGACTTCCTGACAACTTAATGTACTACAAGAGAACAACAAACGGAATCTAAACACGACCATGAAATCGAATATGTCGGACGCCCAGTTGTAGTTTTCTTAATGCATGTAACGGTAGCTAAGTCCAGATATAAGTATAAATAGAGAGATAGATTGTGTATTTAATGGTAATTTTCTTATTCAGGTTTATAACAGGTACATACTGATCTATCTAGGTAACTAAGTTTTTGTAACTATTTTACACACAAATGCACATTGTTCCTATTAAGATGCCAATAATTATAAGCGTAGTATAGATAGATAGCTCTTGGATATCTCCCATTTAAATGTCACATTTGTCAATTATGATAAGAAAAACCTCTACAGGTTGACATATTACTATAGTATGAGCCAATCTACTTTCAGGCTTCCCAAGGTGTTTTGTACCATTTAAATCAATTGAAACATACAAAAACACCATTTCAATGTATGGTAACATTCACAGAATGCACAAAATGAGAGTATTGAAATTCTAAAGCTGTTCGTCGAGAAGAGTTCGATGGCAGCTGCAACACTATTAAAGCAAAATTTTGTCAAGAAAGTCTGAAGGGACCGTTTATGACCCAACGAAAGTAGACGTATAACTACGAGTACCTACTACTTACAATTTGTCCTGTTCGAATTATTCTATGCTGCAGATTACTAAAAAAAATTGTAGAGCGTACACCTCCTCTCTACTGGTTACCTACTCTATGAAAATGAAAAAAATGCTGGCCTACAAAAATGTGACAAAATAAAGATACTTTCGGAACGAAAAGAATGTAAATTATACTTACCATCTCGGACGTATTTATCTTTGTAATACAATTTAATTTAGTATCTATTTATTACCATAACTGCCGCAAACAAACAAAACATAGCTATTATTTCTAATTTATTACTTCAATAACCGATTGCTAAGTTTATTGTTTAAAGAGGAATCAAATTAAAGTAAAGATTTCCGAGGACGCAGAGATATCAGTGGAAACCCTATTCAATCAGGTCAACCGGCAGGATTATTGAACAAAACGGAAATTCAAGCTAGGCAAACATGCTTTATCTGTTCAAAGGCCGCAGTCATCAGAGTGAACTAGGTAGACTTAGGTAAGGAAGTCACTAACGCTGATTGCGTCGCTAGGTACGTATGTTACTGAATAAATAACAGAAACTACGTAAGCAGCAGAATCAATTATTATTTGAACAGGTTGATAAGTGTCGTAGGAATATTTTTGGTAACAATGAAAAAGTACTTAGATATTGATTTACCTCCATGTCATGTCATGCTTGGATCCGTTACAGTGGTGCCAGTTCTCACTATCTTTCGACGTTTTCCTTGGCAACCAATAACCACTAAGGAACTTTTGGAATATAAGTTCAGTCTCTCCTTTGCATGTCACCAGTCAGCCCTTAGAAGTCAGCAGGCAGACAGAAGCAAACCCAGTTCTATAATACGAGTACCTACGTATATATGTTAGAGCGTCCTCAGCTATGACCAGCAAGGGATTAAAGAGAGAGGTCCGCTGTACCGTCAGGCCACGCCCAGGGGCAACCGTCAGGGATCAGTTATAGACCGATCGTGTCCTCAAATGCTAGATTCGGTTTTCTAAAGAAGAGCTACCTCGCAGGCAGACACAATAGTATCTGCCTAAAACTATGCCACATTGATGGCAGCCTCATTGGCCTCGATAGAATCATCCATCGTACGTAGAGGTGCCGGCCGGGACACAGTAGGTATCGGAATATGTGCTCCAGTACCCACAATAGTAGATAATAACTGTAGGTACATATGCTAGTGTAAGCCATGCATAAAATGTAAGTAAGCAGTAAGATGTTGGTTAGACCTTGCCTATAATAGCTAGGTCTAACCAATATTTCGTTTTGGTAAGACCTATCTGAAGACCTAGCCTATAATATATGTACCAACCTTCTAAGTTGAAATGAAAGCAATGAAAGTTAAATTGCTCATATATCATAATCATAATACATAATTTCTGACATCCACTGAATGTAAGTTAGTATCTAAGTCATGGACGCCGCACAATAACACAGATAACATAGATTTCCTACTGTCCACGGGTATTGTTCGTTTAGTTGTCACTTTAGCTATTCATTGTGACTAGACTAGATAGATACGAATGGGTTTTAATACTTTAATAACTGCTAGCCAACAATCGTTGACTCCTAAATAGTGATTTATGAGTAGACGCTCATACACTCAAGAATCAAGAATCAAGAATCAAGAATCAAGAATATTTATTGAATAACTGTGTACATTAAGGTGACATGGAAATGTGTTATAAGTATCAACAGTTTGTCCATCCCGGACATACAATATTATAGTAACTTAATCTAAGCATTACTTCTAAATAAAAATTAACAATTATTAACATAATTAGAGTCAACAAATGAATCTTATGTAAAGTAAACATCTAAATCTAAATATTCTTTGACACTGTAGAAAGCCTTTGAGATCAACCATTTTCTTAAACTATTGCGGAATATATAACTTTAACTTTAGTAGCCACCATAACTCATGCTTGCGGTAAATTGAACTGTGTTGCAAAAGTGCAAAGAAACATCGGAAAGGGAACGAGTATAGATAGGTAGATAGAGTTTTGGGGTGCGGTGTTACAATTACGAGTATAAGTTTGAGGTGTTTGTATATCTGTCTGTGGCTTCGTAGCACCCAAACCGATGAAGTATTTTTTTGTTTGAAGGTGACTTATGCCTTAATGTTCTTAGCCATTTTAATGATATGTGGGATCAAACTTGGAACGAAAAACTGAATAGTTTCATTTCCTAACTATTATTTTTTTACCGCATAACAGAAAGTCAAAATGATAACACAATGTCATTTTTACTGGTCTTTTTTTTCTGATTCCTCCTAAACTGAAACTAGTCATCGTGATTGTCTCATTGTTATTTCATTATGGGGCTTCTCTGCCTAGTGTAAACCCTCTCGGTATAATTTTATTTCAAACTGTGTCAACATTTTTTAAATTGAGAGAGGCCATCTGACATTTATCGCAGCTGTTATTTTGCCATTAGTATACGCGATTTCTCCGCCTCGAGCCCCTAGGGAGGAAATAAAAGCGCTTATAACCATTTATATTTCACACAGTAACACAGTTTGGAACGTTTTTCAATCACATCTTGATACAGTTTCGTTATAATGGTGTTATTTTAACAAGGTCAGGGTACTGGATCGATATTAGCTTTCGGTGGAAGTAGAAATTAAAGAAACATGCGACTTTGTCCTTCAAATACAAAATTAGTATGTTTTCTTTGGGGACAGATTTAATCAGTAGGCTAGTACCTATGTAGGTACTTGTAAATAGCAAAAACAACAAACACGAAACAGACACACATTGAAGACAGAACAGTTACCCTCTCACTGGGGTAGCCTGATTTTTAAAATAAACATACAAATCGTCGGACTATTATACGAGTGTGCTTAGTGTAGTACCGATTTCTAAAGAAATTCGGGAAATGTTTATTATATCTTAGTTTCATAATAATTAATAAATATTCGATTTGATTGTTTTGAGCGTTTCAAATGTACCTTTCTGAATTACTTTAAAACACAAAAAGGTGAATTTCTAAAGATTCTTTGAACTCTCGGTTAGCAAACATTTTATGAAAAAAATCTTTTTTTTAAATTTATTTATGAGAATGAAACAATAGACATATTTTGCGAACAATAGATTTTCTTTCCGTGTAGTAGTGTGGCTCACCTAGTGTTAGATTTTTTAGGTCGCACTAAGGCCTCTAACTTGACCTAACGACTGCTAGCAGAGATAACAACCGGGACCAACTGCTTGTGCCTTCCGAAGCACGGACAGTAGATGATCCATAGCAAATAGTAAAGTTCCGATAGACTGCACAAGCAAGTATGTGTATCAGCCATTTGACATTCACACATCGAATGCTTGCAAAACAGGATGTTTGGATGGATATTGGTTGGATGGTCCCCACTAATATTAAAATACAATGGCTGTTGCGAACCATTCAGGGAGACTTTATGGTGGTGAGTTTTATTTAGGTATATGTACTACCTATAATAAGGGTTCCGTACCCGAAGGGTAAAAACGGGACTTTTTACTAAGACTCCACTGTCCGTCCTTCTGTCTGTCTGTCTGTTATGAGAAAACAAGATCAACAAGATAAGAACAAGACTTAGTAAACCTTCTCACAACAAATAGAACCTAAAAAAATAATTTACCTACTCTCACAAAAACCGCGGTACTTTTTCCTAGCAGTTGTAAGTTTTTTCACTGAGTTTGGCGACCGTAAAACGATATTCAATTTGAAACCAAATTTTAATAGAAACGAGAGTATTATCATTTGCAAAAACTCAATTAAGTCTCAGCTTTTACGTAATTTCGCTTAGAAAAAGACAGTTTCCGGTTAAGCATAGGTACCTACACTTTATTATATTTCCTGATAGGGCATGGCAGAGTACGCTCAGACTTTAAAACAAATATAAAGTGTAGGCAATATGTGCTAAGTGTGCCTTAACACGGTTACATTCCACAGTAGGGGTTGTAAACTATAAAACCACAGCATAGTTGATACAAACAACAGCTGAGTAAGTAGATTGTAAAGCCACTTAAGTTCTTGTAACACACAGAGTTAATGCAATAAAGGGTGCAAGCAAATACCTGCTACACAGCGTTATTCTCTGAAAATCTTGTCCAAGAACATCTACAAACACAATTTTCGTAACCATACACGGTTTTCAGTGTTGCTTTGACTAAACTGAATTGAAGCATTAGCATCTATTAAATAATGCTCGCGTTAAGCGGAAGTGTAAAAGATAAACGTACTTAGCAGGTACTTAAGTCTTTATCCAGTGACGATATCAGGGTAATTATAACTAAGTTTCTATTAAATATGTTTCCTCTATCTGGAGCTTCAACAACATCTTAAGTCTTATTGCAATCGGTTCAGTAGTTTTTCCGAGAAAAAGGAACACAGAAACCAAAGACTTTTTTGCAGGTAGAAAGAACCTGAAGTGAATACCGACCTAAAATGAGCGAAGTTCGCCATGATTTTGACCCCAAAAATGGTTTGCTTTTTGCATTGCTTTGAATAAGGAAACTCGTGGAAAATTATACACCTATTATATTACGCTACCTACGATGGTAATAGCGCTGCTAGATTCATATCTGCAAGAACGTACTCGGAGCCTCTTACTAAACAATTTTTGAAGCGAAGATCAAACAAACCATTAGATAATTTACATTTGTTACAGTTCTACGTGTTCACCTGACATCCTAACAGCCGGTTCGCATTAACAACAAAATAAACCAAAACACCAAACTACCTCCGAAAAAAATCTCCAACTTGTTAGGCACTTCGAATCGAATTCTCATAGCACTAGTTAACAATTACATGAGTTGAATAATAAACTTCAAGGTAATTTTGTACGTGGAATGTACAATGATATGAGGGAAAGTTCTAGGAAAATCTGTAACCGCGAGTCGAAGGAGAGCCGTTGAACCGCATCGGAAGTTGTGTCGGTGACAACAGCAGAGCGCGGACTGGCTGACGGACGGTCCTTCCGTACCGCAATGGGATGGCTCCCGCCGCGCCGACCTACATCTACATACAATGCGACGCGTGAGATTTGATTGTGATGTAATCTATATGTGACGACATCAGATTAGACCTGTTTTGATAACACGTCGCACGTACATTTTTCTAAATAAACGATTCTTTACACTGAATCCATGAGAACCGTCTTAATTATCTCATGTGAATTTGAATTGTACCTAACAGTTCAAAAATGAAGAACAAAGATTTTGTGTTGTATTTTTTTAAATAAATTGATAGTGAGCACGATAGCTAAATAACGATGTCGAGAGATATAGAATAGAGCAATGAAAAGTGCTTATCCAATCCTGGCTGAACCGGCCTTCGAATCGGAACACAGATGAGTCCGCCCGAAAGATTATGTCCTTTTGTCTATTGCACTCCACACTAGATCTATGTCCAAATATCCGTGTTGTCGGCGAAGGTTCTTTAAGAATAGTCCCCTTGAAATTCCGTCTTTCCCAAATAGAGTAAACTTGTTTTTCTTCATTCCCAACAAACAGTTTTACGATCGGGAGTCGAGCTTTCTTCCGCAAGATTGAGTACCAACAACTCGTTCGCTTGGAACTTCGAAACACAAATATTTTTCGTAGTGTATGTGGTAATTACGGAGTACGAGTATGTTTGTATAACACCGTTCGTCGGGTCTATTAATAGTGAGTGCATACAGACAGTGAGCGAACACCTTCACGCTCATTGAAATTGACATCGTCTAGGGATTGATATAGCACTTTCTTTCTATAGAAATCGACTTCATTTTTATGAAAGCTAGTCGGTGATGAATAGGTACTTATATCAATGGAATATGAATTGAGTACTGACATGAAATCTTAGCCTGGACCGGTATGGAAGGTAAACTAAGGGCTTGAGGACTCTTCCTCAGAGGACTTTCATCTCGATGAGCAAATACGCTAAAATCCCTATAAAGTTTTTATGGTAAGATATGAGATAGGGTTACCTTTCCAACGCTCACATCCCAGTCTATATGACAAAATTTGTTTCAGATATGCGATCCTTTTACAATTTTCCTTTACAGTGATCGCTTTGAAATTTTGCTACACTTTTGATCAATTTACGCCTGACCGTTTTAAAAGTGGAAGTCTCTAACATCGTTAGTTAGCTAAACATTGGCTTTTAGGTAGGTAGGTACAAAGGGAAGACCCTAGTGAAAAGTTTTGAAACTTTTATGGTCTTTTGTGATTTTTATGTAGATACTTAAGTACTATAACTTTAATAAGTAGATATCCATCTGATTGAGTGTAATTTAACATCGCTCTCACGGTTTATTTAGCTCCAGACGTATAGACCCGTTCTTTCCTTTGGGCATGGCTGACTAAGCTGTTGGTATGCCTACTCCACCAAATAATGTTACAAGCACTACAGCGCCATAAATAGCATGGGTTAAAAGTTGCTTGCGCTGCATAAACCCTCTCAGATTTGATGAAAAAGGCCAATCTGATCTTGTGGCTTCACTGGTGTGAACGTAGGCAAGTACTTGTTACTATTATATATTCTGACACAGATTAATCAGACTTTTGCAGGAACGAACTAATTAGGTACTTAATGCACAAGAGCGGTGAGAAATCTAAAATCAGATGAGGTAGGTCCTTACCTACCCCATCTGATTTATGGGGTAGGTCCTTACCTATCCCATCTGATCTGATTTAGTACCTTTACTAAGATACGTTCTTTATGTTATTTAAACAGTTGTGCCTACCACACAAAAGTTAGGAACTTCTGAGGTAGGTATAACACTTATTTTTTTTCTAAAATAAAAATTGGCCGTATCTATATTAAAACGCTGCCTAGGTAGGTACTCAAAATTTGGAGCAGCTCCTGAAGTTTGGCACATTAAATTAGAATTTACAAGCTGCTCAATTATTTACTTACCTCAATTTTTAAGTGGCGTTTGTTTTTAGAACCGACTTCAAAAAAAGGAGGTTCGCAATTTGACCGTATTTTTTTGCCGTTAGTGATTTACTTACCTAACATCAAAATTCACGTAGCGTAGGTCAGGCAAATGGTTATTTTTGCAATTATCATAATAGACTGGTTACAAATTTATTTTACCGATTCGCATAGACTAGGTAGGTACCGAATTCAATTAATATTTCATATGATACCTAACAGCGAGTCAGTAAAACTTGGAAAAAGGGAGGACAATGCGAAAAGCAAACAAAGGCCGTCGGACAGCGTGGTTCGCATAGCAATCAGGCAAAGCCTGGAGCGTTTGGAAAATATACATGTGTCTAAGTGGTGGGTCGGTAAGTACAGTCAGCATCAAAAGTCGATGACCACATTCAGATTTTTTCGATTTCGGATCATAATTGTGGTGGGGGTCAAAACAGAACAGACATTCTGAAAATACATGAGAACACAGAAAGTTATTTTCAAATGTCTGTCTTGCTTTGACATCTCACAATTATAATGTTTGAAAATTTAAATGTGGTCATCGGCTTTTGCTGCTGACCGTACCTACTTACTACCTACAATATTATTATTATAAAGTGTCTATCGCATGAATTCGCAAGCATTGTTTGAGCTTGGTACCTATTAGAAAGGATTTCAAAACAGCACTGGCCGATTGAATAGGCCTACTACCTAGGTAGCCTAATAAAAGATCATGGGACTGAAGTTCGCAATATTATAACCAGTAGGTAAGTACCTACTTCAGCGAAGAGTAGACCTCGCAAACACTTTATTAGAAGGACCGAGTGCGGAATTATCAAGTAGCCCGCTTTGTGGGAGAAATACCCCACGACAAAAACTATAGGTACGCTTAGCTTACTTATGGAACCCGTATACCAAGTTACATCAAAATCGGTGAAAACCTAGGTACAACCCGTAGAGGAGTACAACATACATGCTGACAAAAGCTGATTTGAAGCAGAGACGCTTCGCTTTCTGGGTCAATTATGTACCTATGTAGTTAGATTTTAATACCTAGGTACCTGTACCTAATCTGAATAGTTTTTAGCACCCGAACCTACCTATTTAATCTCACCCACCCACGTACTTACGCGCCTCACTAGGTACTCATTATGGTATTATACTACATTAGCGAAGAAATCGGAAAAATTATAACGGAATTTTGAAGTTCAATGGCAAATATTTTAGAAGACAATAGATTAGGTAAATTAGACAATATAATGCGCAAAATATACCTAGGTATTTGATTAACCCACGACCAACTGTGTACTATAGAAAATTTAAAGGAGTAAATGTATAGAGACTGTTGTTTTAAAGGAGTCTACTAAGAGCATAATATTGTATTTATCTTTATTGGTGTAGCCATTCGTTCCTGTAGGTAGACAATAGACCATTTCAATGATTGTTGATGACATCAACAATCGGTGGTGACCACAATGGCAGTTAGATAAGCCAGTTTGCCTCTATAAATAACTACTTATATTTATTTGCCCCATGGAAGGTTTCCTTTTACAAAAATAACCATATTATTAAACATGGTTAGGATGTTCTGTCCTTACTGTTCATAATTAGCACACTAGCAGGACGCCTTAGGCAACGAGCAGCAAATGGGTTCCTTCATTGAATTTAATATCTTGCCCAATGACTTCCTTCGTGCGTGCGTGCAAGAAAATCTAATTACAAATTAGGGCACATACCCAGAGCAGCTCGCCGCTGTTGCTTGGTGGTACATTTCCAAAACTTCATCTTCTATGATAGGTATTGGCAGATGTGGTTACTGACGCCCGCTAACTCAAGTGGTCATCGTCTAACTGTCTGATCGGGGGCGAAACAATGACTTTTGTTTACAAATGAACGACGACGCGGATAATTTATTAAATTGCCGAGTGGAGTGGCCGGCTGCAGGAGACCAATGAGCTGAGGCAGAACGAGTGCGACGAACGTACACCCCCAGTCGACACACAATCTCCGGTTGTAACTCGGTCCCGCGTCGACCTCCGTCTGACGATGACGGAGAAAAGCGTGGGCCTCGACACAGTTAGGCTTACGAAGATCCAAATTGATCCAATACATAACATATTCATTCCAATCAAAACCACTAGAATGCCTTTTTAATACAAGCACATTAGATTTTAAATTTATACTCACGAATAAATTAAAAATCTAAGAATTACTGGCCCTCACTTTTGCGGCTGAACCGATTTCCATCAACATATCAAACACGATTCTCGGTACCGCAGAAAATTGGCGGTCAAAAATGTTTTTGGATATTAACTTTTATAATATATCTACTTACTCCTATTTTAGTTTAAGGGTTTCCTCGTGGACCACCTAATGGTGCCATCCCAAAAATATGTTCTAATGGCACAAGTTGGTGAAACAGGTTTAAAACACAAGTTAGCGTAAAAAAGTTTTAATTTCTATCACATCATGTCTTCCTACGGTAATTTGGAACATTGATGCCGAATATCAGGCTAAGGGCAAATCACTACGATTCGAAGCAAATATTCTTTTGATTTCCAAATTTTCTGTCATGATTTGCTATCGTGTTATTCGGCTTAATGAATCTGTCATTAATTAGGTTATACTAATTTTATAATTATAATAAATCTCGTACAAAATCTGCTTCGAATCTCACAAGTTATTGCACTATAAAAATACATGGGTAAGCATATTTTCTAGGCACATTTCTGTACTGTCTATAGGTAAATTGATTATGATTACACTCCTAATTACATAAAATAACACTATCTTAAGTTCGAAATTGAGATTTTCGCAATCCACTTTGCTTTAGTGTTGTTGTACCATTAATAAAGGGTTATTGTGATGTCAGTCGATAACTTTACTGAATAAAAAAGACATTAATAATATAATAATGGTCAGGCAGATGTCAGCCAGCCAGTTATTTTTGCTATGAAATTAAACTCATTTTCTTAATGTTTAAATCGCGTTGCTTTTATTATGTTTAGCAATCTTTATAAATGCATGTTTCGAGGACCAATGCGTCCTGTTCATGGATAGTCCATCTCACCTGAGATACCTCAGTCACTTCCTATTCGGGTACACATCCGAATAGGAAGTGAAAATCAGTTTAATTTCATATCAGCATAGCGAAAACAGAAGAAAATATAGATCACTTGCTGTTAAACTCGCATGCTGATACCTGCCGGCGAAGTGTCGTGGGCCCTAAAAGTTCAATGTTTGAGCACATTTAGTTTTCATAATATGAACTGTGCCTTCGCGCAGCTTGTGTGGATCGAATTCACGGTTTAGGCTGGGAATGGCACGAAAAATACCAATCTTGAGGGTAAAGGGCGCAAAGCATCAGAAAATAAAATGGCGATAATTAGAAAACACGAAACCGATGCACTGGCAATGTAATGAAAAGCCTGCGTACTTGCGGTGAAATTTAAATTTTGTCTTGTTGTCAGGACTGACTAAGATGGTCAATACATCATCCGATTTGCAGGCAACCTTTGTTTACGATCACCCACAGTACACACACAACGCCGAAAAAAAAGTATACCTACTCTTTTCTCCATACAAACTTTGCAAATGTAGTCGCCTGTTTCCCCCTGGATAAATTATAGAAAATATGTTTGAGATAAATCCTATATTAGCTATGTGCCTACGTTTTGATTTTATCATATTCTCATTTTTCTAAATTGTATTTCTATTTGAATTAGAAAATAAAATAAAAAAAATACGTAGGGGCTTGCTTAATCATGGCTGATAAAAATGTACTTATCCCATAAACATATTTGCTCTAATGTCTTTATCCAGAGAGGAAACAGTTTATTACATTTGTATGAAGAAAGACTAGGTATCCTTTCCTCTTTTAAGAGCAGTTTCTTTCGTTCCATTCTCCAGCTAGTCTACACAGTACCTGCTTGAACTTGTTTTGCTACTTCGTTCTTCAAAATGTGTCATAATTTACAAAAAAATAAATAAAAAATCAAATATTCTTCTTAGACACACTTAATTCCGATTAAAATTATATTCTCAGCCCAAATACATTTTTTTCTAACAAATAAAAAATAAAATTGATGTCCATTCTCCGCGTAAATTGTGCGTAGTTTTCTTACTTTCTTTTCAAATTTAAATACAGTCGATTTACATAAGAAACAAACTCTATTTTATTTTCATGAGCTCATAAATTACTTTTAGAGATAAAATACATAAAATGTAGGTAAATGTACAAGAGCGTTTCCCTAAGTGAAACTATGAAGTAGTAAATTTAAATGTCGTGGTGCGTTCTATTGCGAACCAATTGATCCATAAACGGCCGAATATTGAAACGCTACTCAAGCTTCGAGGGCTACTTAAACAATTTAGCAGTTATTAAACTAGAAATTAAACTCATTTTTCGTTATGTTCGTCGCGAAAACAGAAGAAAAATTTAACTTTTAAACAAAAATCGCATACTAATTTTGAGTTTAGAAGCGGCTCAATTGAATAAATAAACTCTGTGAACATCACAGCGCCACCTAGCCCCAAGGTAAGTAAGCTTTTAAGTTTGTGTTAAGGTGACTAGACAACGGATATAATACTTAAATTTATTTAAATACATTCATACATAGACACCCAGATCAGAAACAAATATTTATGTTTTAGCATAAATACTTCCTCTCGGAAATTATACGAGTAGCCCTCAAATTCTGAATAGTTTCAATATTTGGTATATGTTTACAAAAAACATCATGCATGACACCTCTTAAAAGGGTCTTAGAAACGATATATAAAAAAAATATTCTGGAATCGTTTTAGGACCGTTATGTATGTTTGTTTTTCTCACAACAAACTGCAACGCATTATAATATGTCAGGTTTCCATAACAATTGGTTTGACATTTCAAAGTTTTATGTAGCCATTTCAAAGTTATAAGTAGACATCATTATTTTAGGATCAATTTTTAGGGTATGATGATGTAGCTTCTATTGTAATATACATGAATATTTTATCTCTAAATTAATTTCGAGACTTTATTGACATCTCAAATAATATACAACTGATATGTATTTTTGTGAACCTAAACTCTTTGCATAATAAATTAATTTCATTGATTAAAATAATAAAACTTACTTGAAGTCAGTAGAACTTTAATTTGGTTAAAATTAAATTGTTTTACCGTAATTTGATAAAATATGTGGGATTTCCATTTCTCATTATTATCTTAAATCTATAAATATCTTTGTATCACTGTTTAAAAAGATATTTTATAAAACAGATTTTACAAAAATAAAGTTATTCACTTTATCAATTCTCATCAAGATTATTTCGTAAAACGATTAAAAAAAATCATCATTTTTATCTCATCTACACCATACAAATTAATACGCACATGGAGCAATACACATCATAATGAAGGCACTGCATTTTTAAAAAGAAATACCGACATAGAAAAGTTTTTTGGAAAATAATCATCCTCAGTTACCAGCTGTATCGACATTCCACACAATTATATGACACTGCATAAATGCATTTCAAAATGAATGTCTTTTAAATTGACAGTGTATGACCAGATGGCCAATTCACGTCTTAAATTGTACAAAATTTCATTTCAATATCATTACAATATTTTTGCAGTCAATCTTTTTAAAGATTGGTGTTCGTCAGATAACAAACGACTTTTTTGGATATGTTCCTAAATTTTTATATACACATGATACTAGTCCATGTTGCCCTATATTACAAATATTATTAAATAACGGGGTATTTAGCGTGTTTTTATTTATTTGCCCTATATTGCCTTTCTTCTTAGATAACGCTTAGAAGGTTATAACTAGGAAAAAGGGTCAATCAAGCTTCAATTGCAGGTTATTTGCAAGTATAATTTGAAATTAATTTTGAGAGTATTGTTTGCAATTGCAATGTTGAAATGAAATTTTGGTAATTGTAATACGGGAATAAGGGCCCAGACATTACTAGTATGAATCTAGCATCCACACAATGTGCACCTTCAAACATAACTATTATAAATACATCATACATACATACTTCTAAACCGATCATGTAAATAGGTACACAAATAGAAAATAAACTACTTAGCTAACGCTAAAAATGGTGTATTACATGGTTACTTAAGATAGTTAATTAAAAAATCAGTTTTTAACCAATACTGAAAAGGTGTTCTTAACTATCCTTGCTAACTTATTGCCAAAGTTACGTGTGGCTTGCAAAATATTTGCAAAGGAACCCCCTAAAGAGTTCTATACAATGAGTCCCATACAATACATAGAATCACCCCTAAGGAAATCAGAATTGGATACTTTGGCAAATGATGGCCAATCGTCTCTCCTCTTTAGTCAATCAATATTCCAAGACTTCTATTTATATCTCACTCAGGGACGATTCAACATCTTAAGAGACTCTTATACAACAGTTCAGTCGCAGCGAGATCTTAATTTTACGTAAAGGCGGTAGCTTAGGTGCGATCGGGTGTCAATGGCGATACCACGCGCCTTGCACTCGCGTTTGGAAGTGAGAGACGGGCGTGACAATGTAGGCCTGTTGTGGTTGCTGTACAACCGCCAACGGAATCACTTGTTGAGTCATCTCAACGGGCTGACCGGACTCATCAGAGACTCCGAGTGGTTGAACGCAGTGCTGTTGTTGCGTTAGTACCTGCTGATGCTGGCTCACCTGCGGCACCAGCATCTGCTGCTGCATCTGTTGCTGTTGCTGAGGTTGTTGCTGATGTATCACGACATGCGGCTGGTTCGACATCTGCTGATGTTGTTGAACCTGCACCTGCTGCACTTGCTGTTGTTGTTGTTGCTGCTGCTGGACTTGTTGTTGTTGTTGTTGCTGCTGCTGTTGTTGTTGTTGTTGCTGCACTTGTTGCTCCCTCTCATGGTCTTCCTTCTTCTTAGCCTCCATAGCTGCCTTCTTTGCCTCCGCCTTCTCTTTCTCCTGTTGTATCCGAATTGGATCTTTGTTCTTATCATATGACATACATTTCCCACTTCGGAAAGGTACCATGTCTTTTGGCAGTTCTTGTTTTTTGGTCGCGAACTTGACATGGGGGAATTGATCTTTCATGAATGCTCTAAAAGTGGAATAACCCATCAATTTGACGCCAGGTTCGAGAATTTCCCCGTATTCCTTGTATGCCTCGAAGAGGTGCTTTCGAGAATCACCTTGAATTATTACGGTTTTACTGGCTTTTTTGTCTCCTGAAGGTTGAACATCTTTAGGCGAGCTTGCATGTTGCTTTAAGTATTCCTTGAGGAAATTAGTTGCATGTTTGTAGATATCAAGAGTGAATGTATTGTATGGCTTCTTGCCAACATTACCATGTATTCTAGGGGCTACACCATGTGTCATGACATGCTGCCTGATTCTTTTCAGCTGGTAGTGTGTTACATTCTCTAAATACAGGAAAGCTTCAAGACAAACTTTTCTCCCTTGATAGACATAGCAGGCTCGCAATCTCCTCCTCACTTTATGTCGGGAGGTTTCTGCCGGATTCGCCAAGCTAGCCATTGTGATGCCCATTAAATACATGTCATGTTCACTCTTTGTTAGTTCAGCGATGTTTAAACGGTGGCGATACACTGCCTCAGGGTTGAGACCTCGATAGCAATTATCTTTGCAATCGCAACCCCTTCCGAGCCTCTCTTGGACCTGAAATTGACAAACAATTGGAAGTTATAGTAACTTATCACAGCACAAAAGAGTTAGAATGAAGAAGTGATTTCAATACAAACCTGCAAAGGATTATCTTCTAACTTATTGTCCAAAACTTCTTCATCACTTTCTGAATCATTTTTCTTCTTTTTCTTTCCTATTTTCTTTTCTACTTTTGGTTTGGTATCAACTTCCAATTCCGTGGCATCGACATGGGGTCCGAACTCCATAGTGTAAGTTCCAGGGATAGTTTGGAGACCACCAGAGCCATTCTCCACTTGTATTGTGTGCCCTTGCCATAAAACCTGAAACATTATTACACAGAAACTATAGAATAAGAAATGTTTGAATTACTTGCGTGTCTTGATATTGTTACGAAGGTTTTAGCTTATGCATTTACCTGTTCTTGATGGCCGTTGTAGCTGTGTTGCTGCATATTCTGTGCGGTGGTCATTTCGAAGACAGAATGTTGTCCCATGACTGGTGTATGCCACTGGGCGCTCTCACTGTACTCGCCGTTCTGATCCGAGTTGATGGAGACAATAATCGCCTCCTTACTGTCGACGCTTCGCCGCTCCACGGAGAGCAGCGAGTGTAACACTTCACTCGCTTCTTTCTCCGCCGGGTTCACCACTTCCATCTTCTCGAACGACATGATACCGCCGGTCGCCAGCCCTCAGCTTAGCCCCTCGCTACAACCGATCGCTCATATCAAATCACATGTACACAACTACATACACGTAGGTATGCACAAAGCGACGAATGAAACCCGCCCCGACCGCGTTCGTTGACGACGATCATCGTCACATTTTAACACATTGCGAGAAAACCGCGTTAACTTTTCAAATTTCATGTAAATAAACATAACAAAAACCGCGCAATTATTAACCTTAATCGCATTTTTTAAGTTTCATTATCGCATAGCGGATCGAACTCCCGTGGAATATTGGGCCATATAGTCAAAGCAACGGAAGAATGAAACTTACCTTTCTCGCCTCGAATCAAGGGCTGAGATGCGTCAAAATGTATCTCAGCTTTCCACCAACGTTTGTAGTTTACGATTATTTACTTCATATTGATATTGCAGTCATAATTGAAGAGAAATGCACAAATATTTCACTGAATTCACGGAAGCAATATGGCGATTCTCTTTCCGTGAATAAAATCGGAGGACGCCGCAGAACACGTAATTAGTACAGTGCGCCGCCACTAGTTGGCGCCACTACTTTGCGCATTTCCGTATCGATGCCGCGCTACTTTTAAAACACTACAAACTACTTTGCACTATAAAAAAACCTAAATGCTTAATTATTTTATATGGCGCATCCATTTGCACTAAATACCTATATAATTTTAGGAGGAAAAATGTGAAAATTATGTAGTGCCTATAGGCACAGAATACATAATTAGTACAAGTTCATACTAAAGGTAGGTACATAATAAAATAAAATAGGTAGGCAACAGGATGTTTTTTTTTTTTGGAAAAATCTTATACTTAGTAGAAAAGTAAAACCTAAGCTAAGAGTAATTTTGTGATGAACGGAAATTCGTTTGTATGAAAAATGTTATTTCCTTTAATTTCTCCATACAAAACGGCAATTTCATACTTATGTGCAGACATAGAAAAATAACCCATTCATAAAATATTCATGTGCTTATTTTATTAACATTTTGATCTGTATAATGTACATGCACATGTATAGGTAACTTGGCCAATAATCATTCCGATAAAAAATACAAAAACATTTTACCGTATCTGTTACCATGCAGCACACTGCATCGCTTTGTCCTTTTTCATTTTTATACAGGTCTTATATATGTATATCAAACTAGTACAACAAGGTTTTGTAGCGCAGAAGGGTCGGCATTGAGGTGGAACAAAAGCATCCGTTCAAATATCACGGCACCCATCAAGTAAATTGCATACGAGTGGGTCGGTCCTCACCGTGTGATACGTGACTTCAAAAACATAATTATAGTATAGGCTAGTATTCGAAATAAAATTTAGCCCCATACGGCATTTAAATCTGTAGGTACCGCCCGTGATAATAATTGGAAAAGATAGTGAAAATGTAGTTCTTTAAATAATGAAAATATTTAAAGGGAAATGTATCTTGATTTATTTTTAAAGAGTCACTTGGTTGACTGGTGCAATTGCCTAACGCAGTTCACGGAATGTAAAGGTTGCGGGTTCAAGTCCTGTCAGGTGCAAATTTTTAGAAAGAATTTCTTCTTAAACCGAGTAATGCATCGTTGAAATTGCAGTCCCGTAACGCAAGGAGATTCCAAGTGGTTCCTTCCACTATTTTGATTTTAATTTTTCATGTTATCAAAAATAAATATTGTTAAGAATAATTAGGTTAATTGACCGAGCGAGCGAAGCGTCTCTGCTTTAAGTCTGGCAGCTTTCGCCTTTTTGCGTTTTTATTTGTATTTCATTTCATTTATTTCATTGCACAGAATACATAGGTAGGTTACTAAGGTTTTACCTACGTTTTGGAGTCTCCATATTAGCCCCTCTGGCCCCTGAGGCATGCACAATATTGCATGTTTGCATATTTTTGTTATTATTCATATTTGTCAGTATGAATCATCTACAGGTCGTATTTTTCAACCGATTTTGATGAAATTTGGTGTTTGGTGACTCAAACAATCGACATGCTCATATTGCTCATAGAGCATGTATGAGCATTGAGCATGTCGATTGTTTGTCTTTGGGGATTTTTGATTGGTGTAGTATTTCAATGATTTTTTTTTATTTACCTACAAGATAGTAACTTCAAAATTAGTCTGATGAAAATTTGCTGAAGATCATACCTACTTTTCTAAATACAGTAAATTTCTCACTTGTCGACTTTTACCCAAATAATATGCCCTTAATCCACAAGGAACTACTGGTATTACGTATTTTCCTGCAACATTATTATTTTCATCACAAACTCCTCGCTTTAAATCTTCTGTTTTCTTCTTGAAGGAAAATACCCATGTTAGTAATTCTAATAAATTGCTCGCGAGGTCTACTGTGATACTCGCGATTCCATAGACAGACACGCGATGAGACAGATAGGTGATGATGATCTTGTTGCGTCACGAATCACGATTAGGTAAAAAGGCCAACAGGCCAGGTAACAGGCCTGGTACACCGTCGCGACGTCGCCAGTCTGTCAGTCTTCTATCGCATCCACTTCGGAGAATGCTCCTAGGAACTTCATGCTTTTATTTTCTTGTGCTCATTTTATACTGTGCACAGTAAACATTGTTGTTGCAACAACGAGGAAAACTAACAAACGTCACTCTTTTAGGGTGCCCGATCCCTCTTCGAGTATCAAGTGCCGGGCATCCACCTTTCTCGTACATGGTGCCACGAAATGGAACTGCCCGCGTCGTTATTCCCCCAACTACAACTCTTTGGAGTCTTCAAGTAAATAGGTTTCTTCAAGGCAAGTAGGTATGTTGTCGGCCCTATCCATCAGGTGAGATGAGGTCGTGCAAGCCATGTAAAAATAATGTAAATAGAACTTTAATAAGTAATGTAAAATGTATGTACCTTTCTACATTGCATACAATAAATAAAATAAATAAATTTAAATAAAAAATACTTTGTTAAAAAAATACCAGCGAGAGCATCTTTAGTTTTTCAGTCATTGTGTATGCGTTTCATCAGTTTATCAGAAGGTAAGTAACCATAAGGTCAAAGATGTAGCACGCTTACTTAGAACTTTTATCATTTTATTTAGCTCATGAAGAAGGGAAGTCGCCAAGGGGAGGTCGGCACTATTTCCATTCTAATTCTAAACTGTTTTAGTGGCTGCACAGGCCCACGTAACTGAACAGGGACAAGGTTCGCTGAGTGATACAACTTAAGCATACTTTACTACATTACACGATTTGAAGAGTTTGGCAACCGTAATGAATGAAGTATTGGTTATATTCTAATCTGTGATACTCTCTTAAGTAATCCAATTCTAATCCAGACAGTGATGTATTTGCGTATGAATGAAATAAATTCGTGTGGGTACCTATGTATGTTTGGTTTGAGTTATTGTGAGAATAATGAATGTACATCTCTATTAATTACATTTAAAATATTTGTTTTGTATTCATTTCGTTTTATTCTGTCTTATAAGTGTAATTGGTTTTGTAACTAAGTTAATTAAGTAAATAAGAATTGGTAAGTAAAAAACACTTGACATTATTCAGTAACCCCATATCGGCGTCATCAATCGACTTGTATAATGTAAAATAAAAAAATATGTTTCTAGTGAGTACTGTAACTATCTAACATTTAGCTATTTAAATCATAAGACTGCCGTAAAAATCAAGCAAGCGTAAAATAAATTTATTATTTTAAATCGTAACAGTTTCTCGTTTAGTTACCAACCTTCTCCATTGTATAATTATTCTATAATGGCACTAAGCAATAATTATAATGTTAATTACCTATCCCATTTTTCATATTCATGTTTATTAAAGTATTACATGTCATTATGTACGTCGAAATGCGAAAGTTTGCGGGTTTTTACAGTCCGATGAATAATGATTTGTCATTAGTTTGCAGTCTGACGAATAATGACGTTGTGTAGGTACCTAACCCATCCATGCCTATTTTGTTATTTGCGATACCTACATTTTCTCCTATTCATTTTTCTATTTGACTTTTCGTAATCTGGCACAAACAACGAACTATATGTTTTTGTATCTTCAATTCTACAAACAATAAAATATGTTTGTTGATCTTTAAAAAATATACATGCTGTATGTTTAACTAAAGTGGTATAAGGCGGATGACATAAATAAAAACAATATCGATCGTTTGAGGTCACTTTACAACTGTCAAAATATTGACGTAATCCGTCACTCAGTCGATAGCGAAATTGGCGCGAAAACCCAATTATAACCACTCCATGAAAATAATGTAAGTTGTAATAAACCAATTAAGTTTATCGTGTGTAGTCAGTTTTTGTTAATTTAATTAGAGTAAAATTGCGTAATTTACGATAAGAAAACGTTTAAGGTAGGTAAGAAATGAAAACACAGTTTACGTATTTACCTACCTTCATAAATAACTAATAATGAATGAATGACCTTTTGCGAAGAAACCTACCAAGCACATTTACATATTTTTGAGCTTTTTCACTACCTTACCTACCTAGATACCTAACTAATGCGTTTAACACAGCTATGTTTGTTTGCTTTTATAGGTACAGTCCGTACAGTACGTAGGTACCTACCCTGATTTTAATCTTATCATAATCTCTCATACCTACCTACCTACCTATCACCATGCTTTATCTCCTGTATCATACATACCTGCAGCAGCATCAATGTTGAAGCAGCTGCTTCGGGACTTGACGACAGCAGTCGGAGAAGGTCCATCAGGCCACTCCATACGCTCCTCCATAGCCCGTGACGCACTTCTTTTGAACTGCACCAAGAAACTGTCTATTTGTGTTTCTATGCTTGTAGGGGAGTTGGCCATCGTGACTACCGTTTCCACCGAAACACCAAAAACAAACACACTGCACTACATATTCCTTAGTTTTATGTCATTTTCATTTGAATTGCTTTTTTATCGCTTACTCTCGTATAACTATCGTCAAATGAAATCTGCAGCGTAATTTACGCCACATTTTGCAGTCGAATTCGTTCATCGACCTGAATTTACGTGAGAATCATAATATCAAAGACGACCGCGCCAGTCCGCCCCGAAATATACAAGAATGTTCAATACCGGAATGATTTTTCTACGGAAACCGCTGTGGAGCTACGGCAACGAAAATAAAGAGACTGCCTACGACATCTATCGATCGCCGTGAACAGCTGATACCTGCGTAGAGTTACCAGTTACTGGCAGTAGTGAATTTGGTAGATTCATTCCACCATTTCACCTTAGCATGTTCCATCTTATAACTACCTATTTTACTTTTATCTACCTATTCCATTCATGCTTGAATATTCTTCTGTCTGTACTCTGCACTTAAACGCTTATTATAAATAGCTAAATGTAAAGTCTTGCCATATTCATCGTTTCCTCTTTCTTCCAACTGTTGGCTTCCCACGATATGTGCATATAACCCGTGTTTCAAAATTACTTCTCTGCTTTGCTTATCTTCTTTTGGCTTTGTTTTGTTAGATACTTATTATCAATATAACACGTAAGTATAATTGAATATAGCCTATGTACTCGTAAATACAGTAAATATCATAGAAATGATTTAATAAGTGAATTAAAGCGCTCGAAACTCATATAATAGTATAAAATCATGTTAAATCATATTTTTTTTACATTATATGTCACTCAATATGTAACATTATTGATACGACTTTTCCATTTGCCGCCAAAAATTCCCACTTCCTCATTTTATCTGTCTCTGTGGCCGCGCGTGTGTGTGTTTGTTCATTGATGTTTATTGAGCGCAGTAGTGTGGGTGCCGTCATTACGAGGGGGTCGCGGTAGCACGTCGCGCACGCTCGTGTATTCGCTTGTACTTCGTGAGGAGTGCGTGTAGGTAGTTCGTGGAACTGAGCTTAGAGGTGACTGGAACTGTCACGCACCACGAGACTACACCCGGCATCATAATGTCAAGTAAGGCTTATGATAATTATTTTATTCATATCCCAATTCTTATTAAATTCGTATAAAAAGTAATCGGTTAATTACTGATGATATTCCCATGGTGATCTTAATTTAATGAAGGGTAGTTTGAAAATAGGAATATAACTGCTGTAAGTAAATATTTTATTAGGTAAAGAAAAATATCTAACGTTTTTATTAAATAAATAAAATTTTACGATTTTTTTATGTAGGTACTTAGGATTATTGATAAAATTCGCTAAATTAGTAAGAAAAAAAGAAGAAAAATAAACAATAGAATCACCTACGATATCAATTAGATTAATATTATAAATGGCACGGCAATGGCAGGCATAATATAAAGGGACTGCTTTCTCCCATACCTATCACTCGGTTTAAAATGCATCAAAGCCGGTTAAAAAATATAGCTAACAGTAATTTGATGAGCTATCTAAATAACAAAGATAAACTCAAGTTCTAGCTTCATTACTGAATTTTAATTTCGATGCAAATTTATACCTACATTCTTTTCCAGAGAAAAACATTGAAAAAGTTAAGCTTTAAAGTACCTAGACAACCTTGGGATGTATTTTTATTCTCGTTGTTTGCGTGTCATCCGAATCTACCTATCAGTCAGTATTGACCCCACAAATATTTTATCTTTATTACAATCTGCCTTGAAGAAGCTATGGATAGGAATAACCTATATTATAATGAAATCCCATTAGTCCTTCTAGACATTCTTAATGAGAAAGTGTTATTGTATTAAAATCATGCACGCTGTAACGGCTAGATGGATTTGAATAGAATTTAAAATGGAGTTAGTTCTGTAATAGAATTGTCCAAAATTTTCATTTCAACAACATTGAACCTACAATTGCAACACTCAAAATGATACTATGCTAACTTGCAACTGGATTGCAATAGAAACTTTATTGACTAAAATATGTATAAAGAAAACGGTGTTCTTCAAAGATTTTTTTATCGGAACAGGGAACCTGCGAAAAATGTTATTTGACAAACGTCACATTTTAAACTTAAGATTGAGCAATGAAAATTATATTTTAGATAATTTACGAGAATAGGCCAGGCCATCTGAAATAATATTATTTTTATAAAATGGTATCTTTTCATACAGTTAGTCTCTGGAACTTCGGGAAAGAAGGAGTGAAGATATTCATATCAGATTGCTAGCTAACTATCATGCTTTCATTAATGTACTGACATCGACATTCTCGTAATTCTCGCCTTACTTATCTCAGTGAGATCGTAAACAGACATTCATGTTATCATTATCAGCACATAAATGCCTACACATTGCTAAAACTTCGATTACAACGTTATGTTATCGTACTACTATATGCAATGACGTGAATTTGACCATACTTTAATAATCTTTATTTGATTTTAATAACTCATTAGCCTCACTTATACATCATAGGTACTATGTAAAGTACACCAATATTTGTAAACTTACCGTCTTGCACGTATTTCCTTTCCAAGACGATAATCTTGTGTAGGTATTAAATCCTGTAGAAAAAGGGCAAATATTTCAGCCAACCGAAGCTGCAAATATGGAGCCTACTGTAATTTATTATCTACGATTTTTTTTCAATTTTCATTAACAATATTATTGTCATCACCATTTAACTTAATCAAAACTCTAATGTGAGGGTATATTTTAGTTATTCACTTTACAATCGTTTATAATAGTTTTTAACTAGGTACTACAAATAAACTGAAAATGTTTAAAAATATTATCATAAATTAATGTCAGAGAAAGGTCAATTCGTATTCCCAGGCAGTCCTGTAATTCTCACTCAGACTTCAGATTCCTACCAATACCTTGGATTCCTACCTAAGCTACGTAGTTCCTAGTTACTACCAAGATAACTTGTAATTTATCCTTTTATTTGCGGTTTGATAAATGATATTCAATACCAGCCACAAAGGAGTACCTATGTTGCGACCCGATTGTGGCTTGCATGGCGCCATTAGATATTGTCTGCGATATGTCTACACAACGTTGAATGTAACACCTTAGTATTATACTTGGTAACTGGTAACATGACTTGGTAGTGTAAAGATCAAGCTATAAGTGAACTCCTTAAGAATGTACCTAAACTTCGTTTTTTAAATTTCAGACTATAATCTGACGTTTTGGTTCTTTGTAGTTTATATTTTTTCTTCAAGAAGATGTGTCAAATCTTAGTCTACAATTAGAAAACGAAGTATACTTCATAAATTCGACGTAGGCAGCAAGGAAAACAAATCGTTTAAAATAGCTACTAATGATGTCTACACGTCAATGAATTTTTCAGAAGTTAGAAGGTTCAAAGAAAACACGTTAGTTATTAGTTACTGCTCTGTTTATACTATTATGTGACTATGTTCAGACTTGTGTTCTTCTTGATAGGCTCATAAGCCTATCAAGAATTCTGAAAACTTGTTTTGTCCTTAACTTTCTTCATAGTTCCTAGTTTCACTGACGCAAACCAACTTCGATTCGTTGTTGAAGTTTAAATATTTGCTCTGTAGAATGTATTTATCTACCGTCAGCTATTAATCTTTACACATAAGATGCAAAATTAGAAAGTGCAGTATTTCTTGCTTGACTGAACACGCTGAATGTTGTTTTTAGCTTAGTAAATTTACTACCTACAAATAATTTCAACGAGCTCCTCACTAACTTTTATTCCTTTAAACGGTCGAATGCCCGCGTGGTTCCATGTCGCCGGACCGGCCGCACCTAAATAGAAACCACAGGGACATTGCTCCCATACCGCGTCTGATCCTGTATCTCAACTCTCAAGTGCCTTGTTGCTTTGGAGAACCTTAAACGTATTTATATTTATCTTAATATGACAGACAGCAGGAGTTGTTGCGCGATGAGATGATGATGATAATATAGTTAGGTACCTACTTACTCAATTCATTAATTTTAGTACGTGATGTATGATTTAGAAAAAACAAATATTTTGTGTCCGGTACTGATACTGTCATAGCGACCAGATCAGGAATAGCTGATTGACGGCATTTCCTGTAACACATTTAGATCTAAAGGACTTTAATGTGTGAGAGAATAAACAAATCATAGTTTTGCAATTGAAAAAAATGACATCCCATTACACGAAGCATATACACGGATTTATCTCATTGCTTATGTATTAAGGTATGTAGTCGGAGCAAGAACAATATGGTTCGACGTGTGGGCTTTAATGCATTTCTTATTCTTTAGCCTTCAATACTGGAGGAAGTCGTTAGGAAGAATAATACATGTTTAATTGTGGAATACACTGACGTGAACAGACTCGCTGAATATCTGAAGCTATACGGTTGTTTTATTTTGAATTTTATTTGTGTCGCGCTATTTCAGAACAGAACGTGTGGCACTTGTCTATTACATAGCTGTAGGTAGGTATATTATGCCCACACTTGCTGAATGCTTTTAGTTTTCACTAGAATATTTTTTAAACGACTGCGTTATCTATTTTCGAAGAAAACAAATTAGTCTCGACTCGACACTAATTTATTTGAATAAAGCGGTTAAGTGACCTTTTTGTTGACAGCCAATGTTAATAGGAACAACAGAAAGTCTAATGTTAACACGTGTCAGTATTGACAGGAGAAAATAATAGGCAAACGCCCAGAGGCGACCCGGCGCCAATTCTAATAACACGTGCCTCTGCCAATACGATCATAATGTTCTACGTTGGAATCTACCTACACTCATCATCATACATAACTTTATGTTTATTCTCAAGAGGAACGAACTGCGCATTTCCTATATCTTTTATGACGACAACGCCGACATGATCGTTCAAAATTACTAAAATATTAATGTAGACTACGTAATTCCAAAGCTCGAGTTGTTTTAGATATTTACGTCGTTGGCACCACAGGCATCTAGCAAATAGTAGGTTAAAACTTCACTAGTCGGAAGTTATACATGAATTTCATAAATTATCCTCCTCCTCATAGAAACGTGTCCATCAGACAAAGTAATAAAACTCGTGAAATTTTGTGTGTTATATGACGAAGATAGGTGAAAATAGCTCCTCCCTACGAGAGAGTAATGTTTTTAAAGTAACTGTAACTAATTCCTAATTGACTTACATATTTACAGATCGAGCATGGGTGACGTTAGCGACGAACGATTCATATGGCCTGGGTGCGTTGGTGTTGGCACATTCCTTACGCCAGGCGGGCTCTCAATACCCGGCCGTGGTCCTCATCACACCCTCCGTCACTGATGCTATGAGGTAAGAAGCAGACAATGAAACTTAGGTAAGAATTTAATATTGAGGAGTTATTTTATTTGCTTCCTGAAGAAATTACTATTTACGTAAGCTCCGTTTTCGTAGTCAACAAGGAACCCTTACAGTTTCGTCATGTCCGTTATGTTCGTCTTTCTGTCCGCGGCTAATTTCTAAGTACCTACCTGTAGTACCTACTATCAAGTACCTACTTGATATTTAAAAATTAGGTTAGGATTATTGTTATTTTTCGTAAAATAAATGAGACAGTGAAACCAATTCACTTATCGACACGCCATCTAAATCGAGAAATTATGTTCCTATTACTATACAGTCTCCGTCTAGCCGCGATCACGAAGGAAAGATATCGTATGTAAATTCACCTAAGTCTTTTATTTTTAGTTCAGACTTGTTTCTGGTAATTTGTCCTTGATTTTCCAATCAAAATGTTGACATAATTAAGCTGGACAGGAATTTGCTAATGAGCTTAAAATGTAATTTTGTGTGTTATCATTTTCCTGCTCTATTTGGATAGGTACTTTATTCGGTGAATAATTAAATAATTGCAAAAAATATGAAACAAGTTGATGCTTTCTTTAGAATCGATGCGCACTGTTAAGTAACAAACAGCGGAGAAGACGTGCCGTGGTCTCGTCACGAAATCCTTATGAATTCTGTTTTATGTCAAATGATTTTGCGACGCAACGACAACGACGATGCTCCTCCGACGCAGCTTAGCCAGGTCTTTCATGGTCAATTTTATGGATTTTAGTGTTCTTCTAATAGATTTGGTGAAATGAATACGGTCACAAAAACCCTTGTATCTTACAATTACAGGGAGCGTCTCCGAGCAGTATTCGCGGAAGTTGTCACCGTCGACGTGTTGGACTCACGAGACGCGACACACCTCGCGCTTCTCCAGCGGCCGGAGCTCGGCATCACCTTTACAAAAATACACTGCTGGAACTTGACACAGTACGAGAAATGCGTCTTTCTTGACGCTGATACCTTGGTAAGAGACGAATTTTAACTTATTGTATTTTGACGTGCTTTAGCAAAGGAATATCCTGATAAGAACGCTGCAGAATTTCACCAGTCCGAAGTAGGTAGCCAACCATGAGAATCTTATTTTCATTCAAGGATCCAACGGATTCCTCTGGAATAGGTGACGCAGATTATAATAATAATCTAATCCGTAATAAATAGGAATTTAATTTGTGTCAAGGAAAATAAAAACAGTAGTAAGTACCTATCCAGCGAAAAACAGATGCACATGAGTTGAAATGACTTCTGGTTTTTTTCGCATGTCTTTAGTCGCGACGCGATCTCGATTTCCAAAACAATTTTTCAATGTAAACATTTGCGAACACAGTATCAAACGGCAATTTAGATAAACATCGTTCACTGGATCAATAAAAATTTGGTCCAATATCAGCTTCTCTCAGCGCAATCGCACGTGCTAAATTGGATTATTTATCAGGTTTTGGGATCGTTGTATGTCTGACTCAGCTATATTATTGGTCTTAATTTTGTGTGTTTAGGTGGTTCTTCTACAAGTTTTATATTACATAGCGATTGCAACGATATGGTACCATATTGTCAGTCATGTAAACTACCAAAACACTTTTTCCCGATAGATACGAGTACCTACTCGATTTACGATCACATCCATAAACCTCGTCTATTTCGACGTTTGTTTACGCGATAAGAAAGTCAATGTTACCGGACGTGGACTGCTGCAGTAATGCGAGATGACGAACATAACCGTGGCCTAAATATTTGCTACATTTTTTTTGGACCAACTCCAATTACACTCTCATTCTCTTCTTTCATTTTCTTTCTAGGTGACTAGTCCAATGACGTGTTCTACGAGTTTACTTTAATATTAACTCGTAAGCGGCTATTCTTTCTTTGCCAATAATAAAGTATCATAATCATGTTGTTATGTAATGATTCCGTTCGGAAATTGATTTTTAAATAAACTGTGCTTCGTTTATAAAACATAGCGATAGGTCTCATTAAGATCCATTGACTTAGCTACTTATATTCAGTTTTTATCGTAGGTTATTGAGTTGAGTCTTTTCGAATGCGATAAGGGTTGCCGATAAAAATGTTTTATACTTGCTAACATGTTCTCTTCTCACGTGTTAGTCGATATTATCTAAGTACTAATATTTTATAAATAAACTATCACCGTCTAATTACATGATGGGGATTAGGACGGCACACCTAGATATATTAATTTCTCAAGGAAGTCAATATACTTGACTCAATTGTAATTGAAAATAATGTAACTTACTTGACGTCTCGTATATTTCAATCATGACTCATTTCATTGCAACAGTGCAACGGCCTGTGATTTCGCTTAAAGTACTTAGGTGAGATTATCCTATCCAGTTTCCTTGTTCTAGGTGGTACAAAACTGTGACGAGCTTTTCGAAAGGGAGGAGCTTTCCGCAGCGCCCGATGTAGGCTGGCCTGATTGCTTCAACTCAGGAGTGTTTGTGTTTTCACCTTCGGCGGAAACCTTCACGAGGCTCGTTGCGTTTGCCCAGGAACGTGGTAGCTTTGATGGTAAGATTTTTTGATCAAAACATTTGATTAAATTTTCAAGCTTAATTTTTATGATACTTTTAATTATTAGATAAATACTTTGTTCTGGACAGGTGGTGATCAAGGTCTCCTGAATTCCTTCTTCTCCGACTGGGCTCACGGAGACATCAACAAACATTTGCCTTTCCTTTACAATGTTACGTCAGCGGCGTTCTACTCTTATTTGCCTGCTTTGAAACAGTGAGTAGCAAGTATTGATACTATTTATTTTACTTTACACCCCTATAAAAGAAGCATCTGTTGTCAAGGTCACTGTTATGTATTTAGTAGGTACATTACTCACCACATAAACTATTATAATACTTAATTAAAACTAGCCTATGTTTTTAGGACGATTGCTATACGAATGCAGTAGTTTTAGCTTGAAGGATTATTTTTTATGCTTACGCTGCTAGTCGTTATTAGTGTGTTCTAGACTTTTGTTATACTGAATACTAAGATGGTTCAATAGTTTTTGTTTGATGGTTAAATTTGAAGTAAATTAACTTAAAAGATTAGAAAATCTGAATTAAGTTCCTTTTACCTGCTAACAATTTATTACACAAGTTCGTTTCTTTCACGTTTCTAGTTTCGGACAAAATTTGAAGATAATCCATTTCATCGGTGCCGCCAAACCATGGCTGCAGCACTTCAACTTCGAATCTCGCACTGTCGACGCACCGGAACACATAAAGGGATTACTCCAGCTCTGGTGGGACATATTTTCCAGCCAAGTTCACACTCAGCTCGAACCGACAATGGTGAGTACGATATTTTATGATACCTTTGGGTTGTAAATAAGTTTAAGTTAGAAGTCAGTTCTATAATAGGTATATATTTTATTTGAAAATGTCTGTTGTTTAGATGACCTGTTAGTAGTTGACAACGATATCGATTGTCGAATCGAAGTTATTATTGAACACAAAAACCACAATATCTATTTACGTTGACAGATAGTAACATAATTCCCTTGATTGATATTAATACCAGGTCCTCCATCTTGTGGTCTTGTGCCTTCAAACCGCAAAATCTTGTAGGTTGCTTAGGACTTGAGTAATCGATACATTCTTATATCAGCCATCGTTCTGAACTCTACAACATGTTTTCCAAGCATACAAAATGGGAATCAAAAGATAATCAGGTGAGACAAATAACAGTGACTTACTCAGCAAAAAATATTATTTAAGTTTATCTACACTGATTGTCGATGTAAATAAATTATTTTGTGTGAAACTTACTCAAATATATCGCTTGCCTTCTAAAGCTTGTGCACCGTAATTAGCGCTATATGCACCTTAATCTCAAATACGTACATAAAAATACCTATTCTTATATTATGCTCGTTTTATTCGTGTTTCTCCAAAATACTAACAATTCTAACTTTTGGCTGACAGTCGCTCCCTAAAAGGTTTGGTAGTTTGGATTAATGTAGTACCTAGTAAATGGTGTTGGTATTTTGGTGGAATGCTCACCTCGCTAGCTAATAAACATACAATACGATTATAAAATATTGTAACTATATAATCTTTGGTGAATTTGTAAAGTAGAGACAATTAAGATTTGAAGGAAACTCTTAAAAAAACTTTGAATTGTTGTTTATACAGTCTTGTATGTTTATAAGTTAGGGAAACTGTTTTTATTTCACTAATATTTCGCTTGGACAAAGCTCTTTGCACACGATTTTAGATAATTGTAGCCCCGTGCGTGCAGCTTAGTTCAAGTGTCTGATTGCATGTATTGCGATTGAGTTTTTAAATTTAATAATAGGTTGAATTGGAGGAACCACGTCCTGAGACGCCACCACCAACATTGCCTCCTCAGGATGTCAGTCAACACCATCATTATAAACCAGTATTAGATCCGGAATCTGAATTTCCTTGGCACAGGCCTGATGCCCAAAATGAAAGGGAATTACCTGAAAATATCATCGATACTGCAGATATTCATGACCCTTGGGATTTGTATAGAGGTCATATTCCGCCACATCCAGATGATAACACTATATCACATGTAGCTGAGCCTGAGAATAGAAATGAATTGAGACAATATGCCTGGAGTTATCAACATCAAGAGCACAATGTAGCTTCTACACCCCTGCGGGAACCACAAATTCATCACGAAAATTGGTCACAACCAATTCAGCATAGTACATTACATCAAAATTATGATCATCAACACAATAATTTTGAACAGTCAAATAATGATAAGAATCAGTATCATTCAGAATCGCAGTGGGAATCTCATCAGTATAATCAACACATTTCAAATCCAATACAACATCAAGAACATTGGTATCAAATGGAACAACATCGGGAACATTGGCATGCTGAAAAAAATCGTGAGCATTTACACCAAGATCATTCTCATTCCAGTCATTCACACGATAATCAATCTTTTACTGATAATCGCCACAATGAAGACATACATGAGCATGATCAACATCATCATTTCTCACACCAACATGATCACCATCATCATGATGATCATCATGGTGAACATTTTAAACAATCACACAATTACCACACACATTCAAATGATAATGTTAATGACTCACGACCTGGGTACGAATCTTATAAATCATATGAACATCACGATCACATACAACACAACCAATCGGAACACATATCAAAGCACATCGAACCTCCACACAAACAAAGCGACGAAGTTTGTCACGTACACGTAGAACCCAAAAGAAAACAACGTCGCCGACCAAAGAGACTCAAAATAGACATTGTTAATGAAACAAATAGATTGGTCAATGGCGATATTTCTGATACTGACAGTGAATTTTTAGAGGAATTCATTCCGAGGCATCCGTATGATGGGTTCTACTTGAGGCACATAGCTACGATTGACTCTCGTGGTCGGAAGATTTGTTCACATGAGATTCCGTGTACCCCTACGCCGTCACCAACGCCACCCGATTCACCAGCCATGCAAGATTATCTCACTGCTGATGAAAGCTATCCAAGTGATGATGATGATCAAGTAAGTTACCTAAAATATCAGTTCAGAATCAGGGACAGGTAATTTTTGTTGGTAATCTGCATGGAGTGTTTGTCAGCCAGTGTAAATAACTCTGCTATTAGTTTAGCTAAGCATGTTTGTTAATATCTTCTCAATAATTGTTGCACGTTACTTTAACACCTTAACTCAAATATTCCTACACTTAGTTTTCGATGTAACGATTTAATTTTGTCTTAGTATAGGCGGTAATAGGGTTTAATGTGATAGGTAAAACTGTATTTTAATATTTCCGCATATGTATTTCAGAGTGGTGTCGCAGGAAACTTGGCTCGAGTGGTCCCCGGTGTATCGTCTCACGAAGCTATCGATGACCTAACCCGTAGACAAGGATGGGAAGCCGGCAACATAGATTATATGGGTGCTGATTCATTTGACAAAATCTGGGCAAAGATTTCTCAGACTTTGAATCAGCCTCGTGTCTCGCCACCAAAAGAACCTAGTCCTCCGAAACAGTCTGAACCTCAAGCGGATGCACCTAAGGAGAGTGAAGTTATAGCAGTAGCCAAAGAAACTGTTCCTGTAGAGGCTCAGCCTGCGATAGCAACTGAACCTACTTCAGAGGCGGTTCAAGAGTCAGCACAACCTTCAGTGACTGAACAGCCTCATGTGTCAGAACCAGTCAAAGTAGAAACTCCTGCATCCACACAACCTCCAGCACCAGAACCAGTTAAAGTAGAAACTCCAGTATCTGAGCAACCTCCAGCTCCTGAAGCAGTCAAAGTAGATACTCCAGTATCTGAACAACCACCAGTTTCTGAACCCGTCAAAGTAGATACTCCAGTATCTGAACAACCACCAGCGTCAGAACCCGTCAAAGTAGAAACTCCAGTATCTGAACAGCCTCCGGCGCCCGAACCAGTGAAAGTAGAAACTCCAGTTACCGAGCCTGTAACAGCACCCGCGCCAGAACAACCTGCAGCGCCTGAACCAGTTCAAATAGCTGAACCAGTTCAAATAGCTGAACCAGTTATTGCACCAACTACGGTAGAAGCAGTAACAGCCGCGGCACCCAGTGTAGAAACTCCAGCGGTTGTACCAGCAGCAGCTGTAGAAGCTGAGCCAGTTAAGGTCGCTGAACCAGTAACACCTGAACAGCCCGCGTCTGACAAAACGGAAGCTTCTGCCGTAGCACCTCCAGCTGAACAACCAGTAGACAAACCCGCAGAGCCTGCCGTGGAACCCAAAAAGACTGAAACAGAACAAAAACCTGATACACCTGTAGCTGAAAAGAAAGAACCGGAAGTAGAGGTTGCGAAGGTTGCAGAACAGGTTCAGGCTGCGGAAGCGTCACCAGAGAAATTTCAAGAAGCACCTGTGAAAACCGCGGTCACTCCCGAGGCAACGAAAGCCCCTGCAGTCCTAGACAGTCCTCCTCTTGCAAATACGCCGTCCAAGGAAGAAGCTCCAGTCGTTCCTGCTGCCAAATGTGAGTAACTAACCATCGCCATCAAAACAGTTAACAGCTTTGCACTATCAATTCTCACAGAGTTCATTTTTGCAGTTTTTTTCTCTAAACTAATATTTTTACTACAGCTGCATTAGTTAACGTGAGGCGGAATCGGTACCATCGTTCGTCCCGTAGATGTGACCATGTTTTCTTTTGTGCCGTTTTGTGATGTTTGGTTTTTATGTTTATTTATTGAGCATACGTTTCAAAATCGTTGTTATTTCACCCAGCTACCGAGGAGGCAGCGCAGGAGACACGGCTTTGATAGAACAGGTAATGATGTCTACACTTGGGCCCAACGCAATTTCACAGATTCGGTAACTATGGGACTTTACGGTGGAGGATTTGTTTGATGCAGTTTTAATAGTGAAGTCTCTTTCGTCCGTAACTTCGTCATCATTGCGTAGAATAACTAAATAACTGGAATATTTTGTTATAATTTATTTGTCTTTAAAATAGCTGTGTATGTTATGTTATCCGTGGGAGTTGGGTTGCGTCCAAGTGGATGCAGTGAGTAGGAACGGGTCGAACATTCATGGAGCTAAATATAAAGCTATTTAAGTTATTATTTTATTAATTTTGGAGGAGGAGTCGGAAACAGGATAAATGCATATCCCTATTTTCGTTAATGATGATCGTTGGCATAATACAGTTGATAGTTTTTCCTTTAAGAGAAGAAGATTTAGTGTCGTCTTAGTAACATTTGTGGACATGCATTTTTCTTATAAATTCTATCAAAAGTATTACCTTTTCCTAAGACGAGTCTCCAGAAATATTTAGCAAATATATTAGCGAAGTGAGTGGTACCTAAACATAATACTGAACAGTATCATTTGATTTACCATAGTAGACCAAATAATGCTGCGGCAACGTATCAGGTTTTTGAGTTGTTTTATATCTGCTTTACTTGTTTATTTCACACATTGCAAGGAACATTATTCAATGCTTATTTAAATACCGTATTTAGATCACAATGCGACACATTATCACGTCAGTCACTCACTACCTAGTAGAGCACTGTACACGTTTTCTGAAGCTATAAGAATACTTTCATACAAACTTTGATCATACAACTTTATAGTATTAATAATTAACGATGGAAACCCCCCATCCCAATAATAGCCAAGCCTACAATTAAACAAACGTCTGTAATACAATAATAATTATCCTTGTAATGGAATTTTGTGTCGCTTATGTGAAACTATGCTAAACTAAACTGACAATCTAACTTTCCGCCTGCACCGTTTCGAGTTAACCATGTAGCTCTGTTTTCCCTCGACTTTGTTCCAGGCCCTAACCGAGCTTGCTCTGTAATGTGACCGCATACTAACCGCCAAGCGTAACCGAACGAGAGAATAAAGGATGTGATTGTGTAGCGGAGGAGAAACGCAAGCCGGCGGGGAAGCTGCAGCTGTCGGCGCCGGGCGTGTTGGATCCTGCGCCTACGCCGGACAGCGAGATGGAAGACGCGGCCTCTCTCGCTCACGCCATCATCGCGAGTGAGCTCCGCACGCCTACAGTGACCGGTGCGGAAACCCCCGCTGCCACCTCGCCGCCTGTTCCCAAAGAGCCCCGCAAACTGAGCGCCGAGGAGCCACAAGTCCCGACTCCACCCGTCGGCGTCGTCTCGCTAGCACAGATCGGCGTCAAGCCTAAAGAGAAGACGACCACTGCTAAGCAGATCGAGTCTTCTATAGCTGCGGCTGCTGCCCCCACGACTCCTACTACACCCCCCGCCTCGGACGCTCCTAAGAAGAAAGTCGTGAAGAAAGTGGCCAAGAAGACAGAGGCCACAGGGGGTGATGGCGTACCCACACCGGTCCCGCCTCCCCGCAAGAAGGAGAAAAAACCCAAAGAGAAATGAGCGTTCGGGATTCGTATTCACGCTTTCTACTATATTATGTTCCTCTGTGCCATATTCTTGTGCCTATGTTTTTTGTGTTTATTTAATTGTCTGAATAGTTATGCTTCTACTGATCTGCGTAACCTGTAACTTAATTTGTACTAGGTATGTAACTTATGTCTATTTATAATTATATGGTATGTTGATATGGCCATTGTAATTTTAGTTGGAAACCTCGTTTTCTTATTTTATTATTTTGATGTATAAAAACTTGATTTACCAATGTGTTAACAACCATTAATTATTCGGTTTTATTGTGTAAAATACTATTACCAAAGGATGAAAGATGTATTTATTGAATTGAAGTTTTTATGTATTTTTTTTATTATAAAGTCTATTTTGTAATATTTCTGTACCAACTTGTTTTATTTCGTAAGATCCCTGGCAAAACACCTGATTTCTGTTATATACAGAAAAGAAAATAAATCCTATTTATTATTATTATAAAGCTGAAAGTTTGTTAGTGTGTCTGTGTTTGTTTGTTACTCAATCACGTAAAACTGATTACCACTGAACCGATTACCATGAAACTTGGTATGTAGGTAGATTGCTGGAATAACACATAGGCTACTTTTTATTCCGATATTCCCGCGGGATCGAGACTTACTCGGGTCGCTGCCAGTAATAAATAAACATCTCGGTAGGTTATTCATGGTAACGTCAATTTTGTGTTTCAAAAAACAAAATACGTACGTACGTGGTAAGTGTGGTAACGTAGTATGAGGTAAATCTATACCTATCCATAAAATGCTTTGTCCTGAGTGACTGACTGACAGATTGATCTATCAACGCACAGCCTAAACTGTTGATAGTAGAGAGCTGAATTTGCAGAGTGTGTTCTTTAAATGATGTAGGCATCTTATAAGAAAGGGTTTTTCGAAATACCCACGGGATCGGGGCTTATGCGGGTAAAACCGCGGGATACAGCTAGTAATAGCATATAATAGATAGCTAGGAACAATGATTTATGTGTTTATATTTCAATTCTTCGTGGTTATGTATATAAACAAATTATAATTTTATAATAAGTAGGTACCTAATATAAATAATTGAATGATATTAATAAACAATGAAATTTAGCAATCAAAATATTTAAAATTAAAAAAAAAACAATAAAAAGAATCTCTCCGGCGGGGAATCGAACCCCGGTCTCCCGCGTGACAGGCGGGGATACTGACCACTATACTACCGAAGACTTGTTAACTATATCTGAAATTATTGATAACATAACTTGGATGAGTACAAATAAAAAGAATACTGAATAAAAAATAAAAATATTATTATAATCACATATTGTTTTCTAAATTTTTTCTAATAACAATTTATATTAATAGGCGCAACACCTATTTTAATAGTGTCCTTCTTTTTACTACAGTATTACTGACACCGCCATCTTCAATTAATAAAATACACTTGTTAAGAAATAAGTAGACGCAGTTCATCAATTAGTTGACAGATGGCGGTGTAACAGTTTTTGTATTGGACTTGTAGACTGTGCTTGTAGTTAGCACAGTAGCGCCACGATCGGGAAACGGATGACATTAGAAAATAAAAATTTCTCAATTTTCTCAGTTTGACAGATATCGTGTGTCGAGGAGGTTGTGCCTCATGTTTTCGTAAAATACCGTTGATAATAATCATTGTTTATAAACATATTTTGATAGTTTATCGTAAGAATTATCTTTGTACATCTAAACAACAGGAGGGTAGTGCATTGTTTTATAATAAATCGTCATTTTAGAAAGAATTTAAAGTGGTTTTGAACGTTTTATTCGACTGTGTAATCTTGTATCGGCGAAGACTCAGCCAGAATTGTAGAATTTGTCGGACGGTGGATGAAAATGTGAAACAAATGTGTTATGTTAGTGAACTTGCCGTGCAGAGAAGCTGTAGAGCTGTATTTTGACGATTTTTGGACCGAAAACTGAGCAACCATGAAGTTGTTACTGTTTTTGTTAGTTCTACCATCCTGTTTGGCTCATCTGAATGTTTATCTTAGTAGTGCCGAAGTTTGGAGATTGTTGGGTAAGTTATTGTCATAATGTAATGTTATTTTTATTGATGTAGACTGTTCATTTTATTGTAAGCAAGAATCTAGATAATCTACATTGATAAGCAATGTTAACACCAACCTATTAAATGGTAAACAATCTAACCTAAGTACATCAAGTCCCGGCAGAGCACACTGCCTCACCAAAGCGGCAGAGCACACTGCCTGACCAAAGCGGCAGAGCACACTGCCTGAACAAAGCCGAGAGGAGGAACGGGCCCGTGAGTTGCTTCGCGGCACTCATGGGCCCAAAAGTTCCAAAAACGGGCGGGTAACGGAGGTTACCGCCCTAACCCGGCTCTTGGCGGCTGACTCGGGGGTCGGTCAGTCGCCAACCAATGAGCCCGAGATGGCGGCGGCGTGTCAACGCCGCCTCTCGCGAGGGTTGGCCCTTTTAAGGGCCAGAGAGGAGGCCTGACGAGGCCACCCGCAGTTGGGGCTGACGGACTTTTGCTAATGCAGTTACCGTTGGCCCTGACACTTTGCGGCAGTGATGGACACCCTGGGTTTTTAGTGGGTATACCCCGGCCACCCCCACCTCGGCCGGGGGGACCCCCACTCACCGGGCCGCTCTCCCCCGAGGGCGGCCTGATGGTCTTAATTAGATTTTCCCAGGTAAAAAAAAAAAAAAAAAAAAAAAAAAGTACATCAAGTTGCGACATATGTGTATTCTTTCGGTATAGCTAGAGTTAGTTCATTAAGAAAAACCTAGTTAATAGGTACCTACCTAGAATCCGTGATCAACCAAGCTTCCTTAGCTACATCCATGTAAACTTTACAAGAGTAACAGGAGTCCAAATGAACATTATGTCAAGAACAAATAATAACAATACAAAAATACAAAGCTTGTGAAACAGGTAGTACCTATAAATCCTCTATAATAAAAAGGTAGATGCATAGTCATGACAGATATAAGTTTTATGGCATAAACATATTTGCTCTAATGTCTTTATCCAGGGAGGAAAATGTAAACTACGTTTGTATGGAGAAAGAGAATAGAGACCATCCTCTTAACGACATTGTTGAACTGAATATCTGTTCATAAATGTACAAACTATGATTCTAATAATTTAAAGTGGTTTTGCAACATTCACATTACTACCACAAAAACTCATTTTAAATACAAACATAACTTACTTCTTCTTCTTGCTTACAATGGCTACCTATTCGTCTGCGTAGTCTCACATATTCTTTATCTTGTCTATAGAATTTTGTTCTTACCTAACTCTCCAGCCTATCTAAAATCTCGATTAAAATTTATTCACCCTCCCAACCTGTCCATTCTTGCTTCTCCACTTCAGCACTTCTTCTTACTGTCCCCGACCGTTCCTCTAGCTTCTATGGGAACTCTTTTACCGCTCGTGGTGTGCAGCTCTGGAATGATCTGCCTGCCTCTGTTTGTCAGTCCAAATCGCTTCCAGTGTTCAAATCGCATGTCTACATTTTCTTCTTCTTGCGGAAGCAAGACAATTAAATAGATAAGTTGGTTACCTAGGTTATTTATTGAAGCTGACATATAAGCGTCAGCTTATTTTTATTACTTACTTGTATTATTATTACTTAGTTATTTATTTATTGTGTGTGTCTATAATCAGTTTTTATGTATTTGTTTTTTTATTTATTTTAAATTATACTTTACAAATTTTTCCCGATAACATATTAATTAATGTAGTCTATTATTATAGTATAGGTAGTTATTTTTATTTTTTATTATTATAGTTATAAATCCGTTTATTTTCGTAATCAATTCTCTCTCAACTTAAAACACATCACCCTTTACCTTCGTTAAGTCTTTTCCATTCACTGGTTGCCTGGAAGAGATCGCCCATAGGCGCTAAGGCCGCCCATTGTACCACTTTAGTTTTAAGTTTTTCTTTGTATTATTTCTTGTATTTTGTGTTTTGGTACAATAAAGCGTTAATCTATCTATCTATCTTCTTTTTAGGGTTTTGTAGTCAACAAGAAACTCTTATAGTTTCATCATGTCCATCTGTCTGTCTGCGACTTAGCTCAGAGATGTGTATCCCATCTCTAACAGCCAAATGGCTTACATGGATACATTTTACATAATGTATTCACGATACTGTACTTTAATGAAGTTAAAAGGAAATTTATCACAGCTGAGCTGTCTTCTTAAAACAAGTCATTTTGAAAGAAATATTTATAAAGTAGAATTACAAACATATTCAAGCAAAAACTACACACCTACTAGGTAAAGTTCAGTTGTTTAGTTGGAACGACATTTTCCTAATTGCAATCCATGTTAAACTATGAAACCTTCACTGCGCGTGGCCTGACAAGCCACGCACTTGCCTATTTTTTTTGTAGTAGGTAAAGTAAATTCACCATAAAATTAAAACCCAAAAAAACTTCCGCCTTAAGAAGTAACTAGACAATGAACCTGCATAATCCCACCATAATCCTATTACAGAAAAGGGATTATAGTGACAAACTGAAACACATTTTGGCGACACTTCTTAGAGCTTTGAATGCTAACAATGAACCCCTATGGTACTTTTTAGGGTTCCGTACCTTAAGGTAAAAACGGGACCCTATTACTGAGACTTCGCTGTCTGTCTGTCTGTCTGTCTGTCTGTCTGTCTGTCCGTCCGTCCGTCCGTCCGTCCGTCCGTCCGTCCGTCCGTCCGTCCGTCCGTCCGTCCGTCTGTCCGTCTGTCACCAGGCTGTATCTCGTGAACCGTAATAGCTAGAAGGTTGAAATTTTCACAGAAGATGTATTTCGGTTGCCGCTACAACAACAAATACTAAAAACAAAATAAAACAATTATTTAAGAGGGGCTCCCATACAACAAACGTGTTTCAAAAATAACAAGGAGTTTAGTTCAATGTGAGGTCGCTTCTGATTGGTCAGGACAAATCGAGTTGGTCATGGAATTCAAAATGGCTGCCCTATCTGTCAAATATACCAGTCTGCCTTACTTACCAAAGAGTTTCTTATAAGTTTCAGATTTTCTTTGTGCCAAGGTTTTTTTTTTTTATTGAGTGATTCGGTCGTTTGATGGGAGTAGAATCGAAGATAAATATTTCATATTTTCCTATAAAATTTAAAAATTGGTTGTTGTAAACCATTTTAGGGTTCCGTATCTAATTGTGATAGTGGTACGGAACCCTTTGTGCGCGAGTGTCGCACTTGCCCCGTTTTTTTATAAACTTAAGAAGTTCTATAGCTAAGGGGTGTGCACTAATAAATCACTATAAGAAGCTTTTACTGTTTTGAATCTAGAAGTCTGCAAGTCTAGAGTAAATACTATGTTTTTTCTAGGCAAGCATGTTACATCGACCTTTTCGTCGCTTCCCATCAGGTGTGATAGGTATGGTCAAATGCTATAGCCATCTCAATCCAAATACAATCTCATGTAATAAAGAGTTACGGACGGACGGACGGACGTCCGTCCGTCCGTCCGTCTGTCCGTCTGTCACCAGGCTGTATCTCGTGAACCGTAATAGCTAGAAGGTTGAAATTTTCACAGAAGATGTATTTCGGTTGCCGCTACAACAACAAATACTAAAAACAAAATAAAACAATTATTTAAGAGGGGCTCCCATACAACAAACGTGTTTCAAAAATAACAAGGAGTTTAGTTCAATGTGAGGTCGCTTCTGATTGGTCAGGACAAATCGAGTTGGTCATGGAATTCAAAATGGCTGCCCTATCTGTCAAATATACCAGTCTGCCTTACTTACCAAAGAGTTTCTTATAAGTTTCAGATTTTCTTTGTGCCAAGGTTTTTTTTTTTTTATTGAGTGATTCGGTCGTTTGATGGGAGTAGAATCGAAGATAAATATTTCATATTTTCCTATAAAATTTAAAAATTGGTTGTTGTAAACCATTTTAGGGTTCTGTATCTAATTGTGATAGTGGTACGGAACCCTTTGTGCGCGAGTGTCGCACTTGCCCCGTTTTTTTATAAACTTAAGAAGTTCTATAGCTAAGGGGTGTGCACTAATAAATCACTATAAGAAGCTTTTACTGTTTTGAATCTAGAAGTCTGCAAGTCTAGAGTAAATACTATGTTTTTTCTAGGCAAGCATGTTACATCGACCTTTTCGTCGCTTCCCATCAGGTGTGATAGGTATGGTCAAATGCTATAGCCATCTCAATCCAAATACAATCTCATGTAATAAAGAGTTACCTTCCGTGGAAACTTATTGCGAAGAATAAGTTTTTAATAACTAGTAGGTGTAGGTAGGTTGCACAATCTACAGCTAGCTAGATCCTCAACCTTAGTTGGTAAGTATCTTACCTACCATGTACTTACATAGAAATATTTTACTATACCTGACTCATAGATAAACCAAATTGACAAGATTTCAACGTGGTCGATTTGTGACGCAGGCGCAGGTAGAAATAGTCAATGCGTTTCTTACAATACGCGTTTTTTGTCAGCTCCATTTTGGGGACATTGAGTGCAATATATCATTGTCGACGTAGAAACAACCATCTGCCCTTTGTTCTTGTTTAAAAATTAGAATTTCAATAAAACAAAACGAGGTTTGAACTAAAACGGGACTTCGTATGCGTAAGTTGAGCAAGCAAGAGAGACACAAAGCCGCTTTGAACGAACTTATAAAAAAAACCTCTACCTCTTATTAGTAGAAAAACTGTTTGTCTCTACCTCTATATCTACTTAGTAGGTATAGTAAGTTAGATAGGGCTAGCTACCCCAACTCCCGTAGGTGTCGAAAAAGGCGACTGAGGGATCTGAGGGCGACTTTCGTACCTGGAGTTCTCCCCGCGTGGTGGCGGGCAAACTGCTTAGTCTCAAGGAGGGTTGATGTCAGGCAAATCTACCAAATCTATTTTCAGTAGTTTTGGGCAATGATGATGAACCGAGCCGACCCCAAACAAGCACGGTAGGTAAGTACTTCGAGTGGGATGCAACTGAGAATATCGCTCGGATAAGAGTGGCAATAATTAATAGTTTGGAAGGCACACTATACATATAATACGCGTGACAATGAACTGTAAACCAAAATAGATGTGTATCTTATCAAGCTAATTAAATTATTTTAATTCAGTATAAAGGTTCTAGGCAGTACCTACTTTCTTACGTCTAGTAAACCATAAGCATAGTAAGAGCCTACTTTACCAGTAGTTGTATTGTGTGGTTAAGTTATAAAATACAAATTTTATAGTACAACAACCACATAAAAATATTATATTTTACGTTCACTATTGTTGGAAAGTAACATAAAATTCAACAATATAATTTTATCTGATTCTCGATCTTCAAAAAGGCCAAGTCATTCTGTATCACGTATCCGATCGACACAACGAGCCTGCATAATTTATTTTAGATGACATTTATGGTGATGTTATGGGGTAAAATGACTGTTAGGTTGACACGAGGAAAGTACTCCGTGTTTCCATATTATTGTTTTTTTCAGAGAACCACTAAAAACAACCTTTGTTGTTGGGTATTACTTGTATGGCTGAAACTAGACCAAAAACTGAAACATTTGAACAGCAAAATAATTCAGAAAATCTTAAGTGCCTGTTGTTGCAACAAATATTAACGAACTAAAACTGCAAGTCACAATCGCGATCTTTGTAGAGCTGTAATTCAGCCATTATCGCACCTTCATATTCCATGAGTTATGGCATGGGTGGTGATAACAAGAGCTACTTGCGCGGCCGTACGTGCTGGTCTCGGCAAGACGACAGCTTGGTTTATGGTTCCCTTGTATCTCCATCTTGAAACATTGCAATTCAGACGAGACAGCGACTTGAAACTTACTTTTGTTATTCCTGTATAACCATTACACTTTGGCTTTGATTTATTTGTATTGTTTGCGAAAGTACAGAGGATTTTCTCCTATTCTTATTATAATAGTAACTAGTAATCCGCTGTTAGTTTAATATTTGAAACAGTCATAAATAACCAAGGCAACGCAACGGCGTGAAATGGCAATGCTCCGTGAACTCATCATAAAGGAATAGAGAGAAGCGAATCTTATTTTTATGGAATGTTGTTTTTAGTTTTGTTTTGTTTTGTTTTGAATGTTAGCTTTCTGTAATCCGGATTTTCCCACAATGTAAAGTGACTTTAATTCCGTTGACCCTAAAAGTAGCAAAAACCGCAAAATTCGACTACCGAAATGTTTAAATTGCCATTACTCATTATGGTTATTATCTGTAGTAGCTAGATCAAGTCACGTAACTCATATTTTTTTATAAACTTGAAATTAGTCTGTCGTCTTCTAAAATAAAAATATGCCACTAACGTTACAGCATCCGTCATCGGTAAAAAGATCTTGTGTTGCACGCTAGGTCTGCGGTGGGTGAAGACAACAAAAAACTCCACGAAATCTGATATTTGATTGTCGTATAGAGTTTCGTCTAGACACCATTACCTCCATATACACTGAACCATCGCTGCATGTTATTTATCACCTTCCATGTATCTGTCTTTGGAATCTGGGTAGACGTTGTTGCGTTACCAAATATTTTGGATTTCTTCTAATACCTGCTCACCAATGTTTGTGTTTACCCATGGCCAGAGCCAGTCACGTTTCCGGCCGGTTATCTCTTCTCCCTTATCAGAAGGGCAATCTCAGTTCTTTGTCAACAAGGACCTATGCCAACTAACACTATCTGTCCCACGTAACTTGGCTCACCTACGTGTAAATTGTCTCGGTCCCTGGCTTATCCTTTGCATCCTGGCCGTAATCTTCAGATAAGTCAACATTTTCATATGGACCACTATGGAGAATAATAAAACGACTCCGAATGGTACCTACATATTATTGTTATTTTAATAAACATTATTAATGCTGCATTCAGAGCTTCATTCAACACCCGTCCCCTAAAGGAGACGTCGTTAAGAGAATTAACAATGAAATATTTCAATAAATAGCTGGCGTTGGTGCAATATAAATATGGGCTCGCGTCCTTCTCGAAACTATTCTTTATGTAAATACAGTTGACATGTCGGATGATGTGGAGTGGGTCCTAAATAAATTTAATTTCACGGACGGATGGTTCAGCAGCGTTTTTAATCCGTGAGGGTGTGATATGTCACACGAGGGCAGGTGCGGCTCAGGGAAAACGTAATCGTGATGAGAATAACACTGCTTGATTACATTCTGTATAATGACTAACCCTTATAATAAATATTTAAATTAAGATTTTAATTGGATAAGCTGCAACAAGATACCAGGTGTGTACGAAACACAATCCTTGAACTAGACGTTTTAAAAAACATGTAAAAACGGTAGAGTGCGTTACATGAATATGCAACTTGTTATTTTCAATTACATAGAGCGGCGGCTTAGCCTCAGACCACTAAAGCTTTGCAGATTGCGTTGCAACCCATTATCTAACAAACTCATGTAATTTTAATGAATTGACATGTCGAGTTTAGAACTCGTTGTACTTTGTTTATCAAGTAACTACGTAAGTTTCTCAATATCATAGTGGGTACTTACTTCACCCCGCCGTTTTACCCGCACAAGGCCCGATCCCGTGAGAATATCGAGATACCTACTCCCGAGTATGCAATGTATCCTTAAATTAAATTTCATCGAAATTGGTACTTCCAAAGATTACCTCTAACAAACATACATCCAAACTTTATAATATTAGTTTAAATTGAGAAGCATTGTTCCTTCCCAGCAATAGAGGAGTAAGATGTTAGTAAGATGCACGTTTAACAAACCGTGCGAAATGCATTCTGAATGGTTAATTCCAAAATAAAACCGACATTGTGCCGCGAATGTAGCGACATCTTGGCAGTGTATTCAGGTCATTCTGTAAGCTGTATAAATAATATATCTTTATAAATAACGCGAAACGAACTGGGACCGTCTACGAAGACAGGCTAATTTGTTTATATAAAGCGTTTATATAAATGACGTTTGTATATATTGGTAATATAAAGTCGAGAACTCTGAGATATATGTTAATTTTTCTTGTTTCCGACACGGAAAAATATGAGAACATCACTCAAAAGCGTAGGCGATTCATGTATGCGATGCTTCAAGTCCGAGTGTAAAACGACCTGTGATCGATAGTTGGACATATCCAAAATAATGGTTATGGGTTTGAAGGGTCGGGTACTCAATCAGACCTCGACGCGGGCTTGGCTGGGTCTTGTGTTGTGGCAATTTGTCCGGATCGGATGGAGACGTCAACGAAATAAAAACCTTCGATTGATCATCGATTGCGCGAGCGCATATGTCGCTAGTTTGTACTCAGCTGAGGTAAAAACGGGACCCCATTACTAAGTTTTGTGATAATGGTTCGGTCGGACCCCTTCGTGCGCGAATACAACTCGCACTCTGCCGGTTTTTTATAATGTTATATTTATCCGGGTTTCCCCTCTCGCCTCGCGACCAAGACCATTGTAACATGGTTGAAGCATCTAGGTAATAAGAAAAAATTAAAAAACCATTGTCACATGGTTGAAACGTCTAGGTAAGAGAATTAAAAAGTAAAAATCACGCGATTAAGACACGGGAAAATATAATATATAATAAAATATAAATATTGATAGTTTAAAAAAAATGTAATAAATTCTTTATAATTGATTTTTTTAAAGTGATCCATGACATATATTCTGTATAAGATGTTATTTGTTTCTTTATGGCACAATAAAGCGTTAAATTGATCTAAATGTTTCAAATCCAATCTCGTCAAGCCAGTAATCACTTCCGAGAGTACTGCGTTATTCGACTATTCTCCCGAGACCGATGGGAAGGTTGGAGCATGAAATAGAAACAACGTGCCTTCGATTAAAAACAGTAGGTAAATGAAGCTAGGTAACGAAAAACCTAGATGCATACTGTACGAATGAGTAATTATGGACTTGCTTAAAATAAAGATGACTAACATCAGCTTAAATGGATTTAGAGAAACTTGAAATTCGAATGTAACTTGTGATTTGTTTAGCATAGGGCAAACGGTCACTTGATGCCGGTACCCATGTCGGACAGGGTGACGCTCGCTTGATAGAACATCAAGTCCGTCCGTCACCTGCCACAAATGACGAGTCAGTCGGTGCCCAGTTTAAGCTCAGTTTAAACCCTGACAGCTCCCCGACCGTGATAGATGATGTGTGTAAACGAGGAATGCGGCTAAACTGAAATAGCACCCACCATGACACTAGTTAACATTTACCGCTAATGATATAAACATTAAACAATCTTAATATTTGTTTTGATTCTCTCAAGCGCCGAGTTTCCAGGATTAACATTAGATGAGTCCAATCTCATTGTTAATTAAATTCTAAAAGTCATCTAACACTATAGGCAGTCCTACCGTGACACCACTAAACCGGGCTGGGGACAATATCAGAACTCCTGTAGCGATGCCACACGACCGGTATTCTATTCTCCAGCGTGTTTATTCAGAGCTCAAAAATGTCCCATTAGGGATAAACTGCGACGCCCGGTGACAATTGTGTTTTAGTATACGCCATAATTGAATAGGCGGGTGGGAACCGCGGCACGCGACTCCTCTATAACTCCGAGATAAATGTGCAAATAAATGTGGTTATTAAAACTTGTGGGAGCATCTCTCACACATTACTACACGAATCAATGTTGTTACTCTTGCGTGCCGGAGACGCTTTGTCACTAAAAGCTCTCGGCTAATGTTGTGAATGTGTGAACCATTCGCGTTTCTCGACCATTATCTAAATTGTTAAATGCACTTAGGAACACTGCAAAGAAACATTAAGGCGTTTGTTTCACACATCGTAAGTTCTCAAGAATCTGTTTTTTTTGTTGTAATTTTGAATAAATAAGACCTTGGTGGCAAGTAAACCACTTTGCATCTTTAACTTTATGATTATTTTCTCAATTTATTGTTAGTTAGTTTTGAATAAATAATGAAGTTTTGATCACAAGGTTTTTGTTAAATATTGGTATTGTTTGTTTACATTTGTAGTGTAACATGTATAGCAGAGTAGAGACCACACGCAGGTATCGGTAGCCCTCCCTGTGCAAACAAGGCTAGCGTCGATGAATCTCTTACATCTATGTACGTGCCGTGTATGTATATGTGTGCACTAGCGCTTAACTTCCATGCAGTGTTAAACGACTCTAACCACATCAGCATCATTATGAAACACCATTCTTTCCGAAGTTAACAACTCGATAAGTTTGAGTTACTCTCATCAAAGCACTTATTATGTTTTCTCTTTCAATCTCTTAAACTTGATTAATATAGTCTTTATTATTCAATTTAAGTTGCGAAATGTAAGTTACGGTGTATAACCACATATTTTTTTATTGCAAAACATTTCTGTAATTCGTCCATGTTATAATTATTAAGGACCGTGAAATATGGTTCCAGTTAACTGTATTCAATTAAAGTGACAATACAGTGTTTACGTAGAAGGAAGAAAAATAAACAAACAACGGACAGACGGACGAATAAATATACTGGCACAATGCAGGGCCTGCACGTCATAATAAGGTAGTGGCTTTTGTGCTTTTAGCTGTAAATCATACACTCCTTTGAAGAGAATGGCATACCATAAATAATGTCCCCGAAATTTCGAATGCGATGTTATCCATTGGGACGTTTTGGGTGCCCGTGAAGAGAATTCTAATGGCGAAACAAATTAATCAATAGGGTCGCGACAATACTCCACTTTTTGCCACGAGATCTTTTGTGATAAACGTTTATGATCGAATATATTGCGTTGCATCTATTGCTTTGACACTTTTAATGGGGGAATCGATTTACGTTTTTAAAGTGTTCTTTATTACCGTTCTGCGTTTATCGGCGCGGTAATTGCTGTAATTCTAATAACGTAACGCTTTTAGATTAAACCAAAGCTGTAAATATTGAGGCAGTATACCACTTTCGATATTTATGACTTCGTAAGAAAGCAATTAAGTCAAGCATTATGACAGTATTGAAGAATTTAACGCGGTGGACGTTGTTACGACTTGGCTCAGTTTAATGGTTCACTGCACCCCTGATAAACAAGGCTATTCGAAGTTAAATTTGCTTGTACCGGATATGGCTGCCATTCGAACGCATCCATCATGCGCCTTCAAATGAGGAATGGTCAACTGAACTAGTACCGATCATGCCACTTGAAACTGTACTCGGATTATCTCTGAATAAAGCGTGTATTATACTGTATGGGCATATGGTCATCTTTACTTATTTTATGATCCGTAAATCTCTCCGGTTATGAGCTCCTAAATAATAAGATTTTATTGGTCACTGTAGCCGTGGGATTGATGAATGCACACTTACGTTTTATAGTCCATGACTTACCAATGTGCCCCAGGATTTATGTTCTCTCCAGAAGTTTATTGCTAATGTAACGTGAGATAAATGTAAATAAAGATACTGGTATCTAAACTTTAAGGATAAAATTGATACTGAATTTTACCAAAATGCTGACCATATTTATTTTCATATCTAAAGACCACCATCAAAGTAGCCATATATCCCCAGCGAGTATCTACAGATAGTAGTCACATCAACAAAAATAATGGTAAAGTTCGCATTCAACTGCAACACCAACATGTGACTTTATTTGTGTGGGCTTTATCTACTGTGTGGCCCTGGTTGTTTGGCGACAATCAGTTTTTGTCAATAATTTCAGGATGACGTCAATTGATTTGGGTTCTAAAGCTGTAAACGTTAGGAAGTGAATTCGTATGTTTCACAGCATGAAGTAAAGACGATAGAGTCATGGTATATCCCTTTGGGCTCGATATCCCGCAGAGCGCGCGGCCCGCGGGCCCGCTGTGCTCGTCCACTACTAAAAATTTAACATTTTGATCCCTAACAATAACGTGTAGCTCAATAGTTGACTAGATAACGTCCCGTCCCTTGAATATCAATAAAATAAACAGAATTTGTCAAAGCTCTTCTCTGAGAATCGTCCCAACTTTTTTGTTATATCTTGTTTACATTTCAAATCCATACGTCATCCTTGTTCTGATCGATCGATAGATATTGTGGAATTTAATAATTTCTATGTTGAATTTACGAACAAACCGTGATGAGTAGGTAGGTATATATACCTAACCTAGTAAGAAAGAAAGCTACTTGTAGATAATATGCTGTATTTGCGTTCTCCCGTTCTTCAAGCAAACATCGTGAGGCTCTAGCAAGCGTTGAACGGTGGAAGTTGTTGAATATGAAAATACGCTTTTGGGAAGTCTACACTTGTGGTGAACAAATATTAGTCGGATCCGCTGAGAAGTGCGTGAACCAATATTTAGTTATGGAGTCGTTACGTTACCACAGAGGTGGTCATTGTATCCGAGTCAAAAATAAGCATCGTTTAGAAACATGACTCATTAAATAAATTAGTAATGTCGTTATTTATGATTAGGTTTACCCATTTAGCATGAATTATTTCTGGCGTTGCGTCGTCGCCTGCCGGTCGTTCGTCGATTTTGATCTTAACACCAATCGTTGTATACGAACTGTAATGGAAGGCAACGTTTATTTAACCACGCTCGTAACCGGACACTTTACGACCGCATGTGGATTTTTGTAAGATAACTTGCTTTCACACCGCGTGTCGTCTCTGGCTCTCGCTCGTTAATCAATTATGACTGATTCGATTGGCTCACGTTTATTTAAGATAAATAACTGTGTGGTAACAGTAAAAAGATAACTTCCGATGGGACGCAAGCTAATCAGTAAATATTTTCTGTCTACGAATATTGTAAAAGATTTATTAAGTTCGTGCAAATATTCAGCGTAATTTGTTTTTTTCAACATCAAATAAGAGGGATCTAACGAATTTTACATAATGCAAAGCTAACGAGGTGACCTAGGTTGTTAACTTAATTGTGTTCTGCCAGTATCAGTAGATCTCGGTCTGGGTCCACATTACCATGTACGAGTGTCCCACAACTGGCCAGATTACATCGCACACCAGTCGTGAGCGAGGGAAACGCTCACGTATGGTCACGTTTTTACCAGGACGAAATGAACAAAACGTCACATCCATGCAAATAAAACCCCATAATTTTCAACAGCAATTTTAACTTTATATGTCTGTCCACTAAAGTTTAACACCTTTATAAAATCGTAAGAATGGTCTCTGGTGAAGACTTACGCTATATAAAGAGGAATGTAAGTATGCAATGCAAGTTAATGTGAGCGAGGTGTGGGCGCAACAAACTGTACACCCTTTTGCAAATGCAAATTTTACTCCAGACTGACTGAAATCTTTACGAGATTGCACCGTAACAATTTCTTTACCTTGCTGTTTATGTTTTTATTCTTAAGTTAACATTTCACGTAATTTATCATCACTGAGTCGCATGCTATCGTTACTTTCAGGAGGTATCACGTCGAAAATGTAGAGTAGGAGTTTTCGTTTGTTCTAAAAAGGTTTTTAAGGTCAATTGTTTCCTCATTAGGAAGGTTCGCCTGCGAATCATCAGATAACACATTAAATACACAGTCACATTTTAAATGTTACCTCATTAATGTGTTCGTGGATCTATCAGCTTCCTTTTGTTGGTTTCGTTTGCTGGTCCTGGCTGGACCTTTATTTTATACGTTGAAAGTTTTTTTATATTTTTCTAGAAGCGTGGGCTCTCAAACACCATTTGGTTTTATATTCTTTACTTTTGTGCCTGTTGTTGAATTTCACTGTTTCTTTTTCGATCGATACCTACGCTACCAGCAGGATGGTTTTGTTGAGAAATGTATTCTCAAATAGTCTTAAAACTTTACGAGGCAAATTGTAATTTTAATATCCTGCTTCGAGTGTCGTGAACCGGTAGCAGCTTACAAAAGCGTCTTGTCTAATTGTGATGGCCAACGGGATAAATAAAACAAAACCCGACGCTCTCGCTTAAGGCCACAAAAAAGTTTGGGGGCGTGACCGAAAACCCTGTTTGTTTTTCTACTCGACTTTAATCAGCGCCGAAATCGAAATATTCACTGCTTAGTTACAATCCTTAATTCTGATTTATAGAGACCGCGTGGTGGTTATTAAAAAAATATGGTTCAGCTACGCGGTATGTAAATTCCCCTTGACGTTGAAGCCCATAATATCAATTAACGCAATCATTTTTCTTACTTAAAGTGATTAAAAAAACCTAAATTAATTAAAATTTTAGTCGTCCACTTGAAACAGAGTCCTGTTGACGATTTTAAATAGACATCCTATTTAACATCGTAGTTATTATGGTTATTGTCAAATGGTTCCAGCGCCCATTTTGATAAAGACCCGTACGGGGGGTCTCAATGTGGCATCGAGGATTATCATATGGCTGGCTGCATTCAAAGGGTGGGCAGATATCCAGAGAGAGATTGTCACCAGTCTTATGAGAATTGAGCCACGTGGAGACGTTTTGTTGAATGTGCTTTACGATTATATGTTATAGGTTTAGTGTAGGCAAGATTGACTGTATTATAATATTAGTGTGTTGATTGTGGGCTACATACAATACAGCATAATGCAGCTCTTTTTAAAAGTAAACAGCGGATGGAACGAGGTTGACTAGGACAGATTGTGAGCAATTGAAACTCGGTCGGTAATACGAAAGTGGTTGTTGGGATAATACGTTCGATCCATCACGCGCCAGCGGCGGCGGCGCTCGATGATGGATCTCTGATGGGGATCACGACTGGTTTCTTTGTTGTTTTGTCTAACGTCGACCCGCTTTTTCACCTATATTAGAACCTTGTTACATATGAATAGACCATTTAGGATGTTAATTGGTACGAGTATTGCGTTGAAAGATTGAGAAATTACTTTCCTTGCATCTACCTTTCCTATCAAGAGATCAAAATAGTTTTATTCGAAAGTTGTCTTTTAAAATTAATTGTCACAAAAGCAATTCTAGGATTTGAGAACTAAAACCGACTCTTTTGAAATAACTTTTAATTACAGCGTAGATGAAGGATTATTGGGATTATGGGGTGTTTGATTCTTAATGATACTTGTGCGTAGGCTTAAGTATGAAGATAACATCATCTCATATGTCGTATTACGGGGTGACTTGTGAAGCTTTCACCGATGCGTCAGTGTTGCGATGCCCATTGGGCGCGTGTTGTGACAGCCTCCCACGATAACTCGGTGTTTATGCGCGCGCGCAGCGCTGCGCCGGCCCGCCATGTTTGTTTTATCTCGATCGACTGCGTCCGTGTTAATAAATGTTGTATTGGAAAAAAGTTATCTTATTTTTAATACAATATAGTATATTTTTATGTCCCTATTTTTATTTAGACGTGGGTTATTAATAATAAATGGATCCTTCGAGGTCGTTAGATCGAAATTTAAGATCTACGTGTAAGTGTGTTTTTTGTAAGTCGTCAGTTGTGTGGGTCTCATTTTTATTTGGTTTAAACGAGGTATACGTGCTGGTGTATTTTATATTCAAAACAGATGTTATCCTGGGCCGGTGGCTGGGAAATTAATTGAATGTTTGTTATTCGATTCGAATCACACGCATATTTAAACATTCTCACATTTCGATTTGTCTGGCTACAGTTAATTTTATTACAACGGCATATACGACACGTTAGCATTATCGAGTGCCTTCGGTATTCCGTGCGTACCAAAATCCAGTTTGTAACTTTAATTATTTTTTATACTTTTTGTGGAAAGGAATCTTTGTTACGGTTTTTGAAGGGACAGGTTTTGTATGGTGTGTCTAATGCTTTGATTCCGGGAACATCGCAGTCGCTGTTGTGTCCGGAAATTGATCCCATGACGGAAACCGTGGAAAAGCGTGTAATTAGATCGCTAAACAGGCTTGTTGGATACGGCGGATAGTTCTACCATGGGGATTGTCATGGCTGTCCAATTTTTCTCTGCTGTTAACACGTTCCGTTCTGATTATAAATTGAAATTGTTATAGATTGTTTGCTACGGTTTTTAAATTACGAGAGATCATTAAGAAAAACTATACAGTTAATACAGTTAATTCTCAGAAGCGAATATGATTATTAAGTTTAGGATTGTAAAGTAAATTTTCATCTCGTTTTGCACTCCTAGCATTTAATTCATTGACGTAGCGTTGCAATGAGCGACGCGACGTGCCTCTTTTGATATTCAAAATTTTCATTTTATAACCTCTAAAGAATAACACGAGTGCACCACGGGGCACCGGAGGGCACGGCGCGCTTACTGACGCCATTTATAATTTTGCTCTTTTTTGCCCATTGTTTACTTTACGATGTTTAATTTCTTTTATTTTCTTTATGAAAAGGTGGTTTTCGGTGTAAATTATGAAGTTGGAGCTGTTGCCAATCCGATAACTCAAGGCTGTAATTCTTAACGAATGACCGTCTTTATTTATTAAAGGGTTCGGAATTCCTTTTACTGATTTGAAATTAGAACCGGTCGGCGTACATAAGATGTAGAAGACGGTCGAATTGGGAGATCCTTTTGTAGTCTCCTTTTTCATTTATGAGAGAGGTTTCGTATGAAACATAGTGTTCATCGGGTGTAAACAACGCAGGTTAAGCAAAGCACGGAGGCTGGCGTCGACGCTCGTTTCAAGAGCACTCGTCGAGAGCACTCCGCAAACTGCTCTCTTCAAGCCTTCGCTCTACGATTTTTAAACTGCCGAGCCTAGCCATTGTTTCGTTTTATTTTGTTGCCCGTTCAAATAACGCGGAAAGGAAACGTTCGAGTTTCCAAATAAATGTGTCGCTTGGAATGGTAGGACAGCGAGCGCGAGCGTCCTAAGTTCCAAAGTAAACACGTATTGTCATCGTGCTTCTGTCCCGTGTACCGTGTGTTCGTACAAATCCACGACATAATACAGTGTGGCGGTCGAATAATATTTGATGAGCTTTATTTAACAAGCGTAGTAGGCAGTGGGCTTTGTTATTGGACACCTCCACTCTGCACACCGTTTTTGTTTGAATTACTCTGATGTGGTGCAATATGTTTGGATCCATGTGTGGTCTCTTGATAATCGAAAAACGCATTACTTTAACATCTGTAAAGGTTTTAGAACAGTCTCTAGAATAACAAAAGAAGAGCAAGTAAGTGTTCCTAAGGCTAGATTCGACCAAACTAAGCTACGAAAAGCAATCCTACGCATTAATCGTCTTTTGTTCGAGAGATTCTCGAGGTCTTTAATCGAAGAAATGACGATTTATGTGGATAATTGTTATTCATTGCTTATTCTAGTTTGGTCGAAGAAACATAACATTCGAATAAAATTTTAAACCATTAAAGTAAAAATTCAGTAGCTCCGACTGTTGTGTAAACAGGCATCTTATCTAAAAGAAGATAAAGAAGCATATAAATCTCATATTATCGGAATTTCGATAGATAAGGAATCGAAGTTTTAAAGTATAAACGCTACCGTGTGATATGATGATAACTTCGACCGAAGGATTGTCAGAAGTAGGTACCTACTACGACGTAGGTAACTAATCCGTATGATACGACGGAGAAATGTTTAAAAATGTAAGTTTGCTCGTTGAAAACGTGAACCGCCTTACTAATTTAACAATTTAACCAGACAAACTCAACGGGGGGATAGTTATAATCTGGTATTTTTAAACGTGTCACGAACGCAGTTTTTTCCCTGAGTTTACTTGGTGCCGTTTATCACAGACATTCGAGTTGTCGAGTGAAATGGGTAAGTTTTTGTGTCAAGTTTCATTTTACTGAGCTGTGTAAAATGAAACTTGAAGTTGGCGAGGCTTTAGAGACTGGCAATTTTGTCGTTCAACACTGCTATTAGACCGTTTCCTGAAGCGCTAGCGGTACGGAGCAGCGGTTTTTGCGGTCCCCGAGCGAACACGAAGTAACCTGCAATAAAATAGTTCAAGATGCTAAATATGTATGAGATAAGCTTAGATGAAAACAAAAATAGTAGATACGGTATATTCTAACATTGCGTATTCGAAAAATGAACTGTAGAAACACCTATATATGCATTTTCATAAAAAAAATATTTTATTTAAAAACATTTGTCTATGATTCAGGCATTTGTAAATAAACAAAAAGGCATTCTTATGGATTTCAAAAAGATAATCGCAGTGTGACAGCACGTGCTCACGCGGCAACGGTTCGTCAGACGACTGAGGCTAGTGCGTCAGCTAGACGCAGTTTTATCGTCTCATTTTCCGCGACTAGGTAACGTATCTGCGGTTTTTTGTTTTCATCTAAAGAGATAAGCCTATTTTTGTAGCCCTTGTTTGGAACGGGGCAGTCGTTGAAGCAATAGTTAACAACTACGAATGAGGTTGGAACGAGATGTGACTTTCGTAAAAGGCGAATCGATAGGTTATTGCGGCGTTGAATGAATGTGATGATTTGAAACAGCATTCTTTATTGAGATCTCTATACTTACTTGTAAATGGGATCATCTCGGAATCTGACCACAAGGATTTAGATACGTTGATATACCTATTTACAAATGTTATGTTTAAGTACTAAGTTAAAGTTAAACTGTGTAGGTAGGTAAGTCACTTCTAAAAGCTTATTAGCGATTTAAGCTTAGCGACTTTAGACTTATAGGTAATCATTTCTTCAAAATCAAACCAAACCAGCTCAAACCAAGAACGTATCGGACAAACAGAAATGTAAAAGCAAATTTCTGATTGTAGCTTTCTAAACCTTTTTACCCGACTGCAAAAGAGGGTTATTCCTTTATCTTATACCAAATTATACTTTTACAATGTTTAAATGCAAAGTCATTAGGTACTTGGACCAAGTAGCTACCTAAGTAGTAGGTAATAAAATAAAATTTTGGGATGACCGCCGAAAGAAATAGAAATAGGTAGGTACCATTTTTTTTCATTAGACAATCGAACGAGATGCCACGCAACAGAGGTTTGTTTTGTCTTGTTCACCGTGTAATTTGTTTTGTACAAGTAAAACGTAAATGTTTACGTTTTCGCAATGAATTCAACGACAGGTGGTGCCTGCTTCCTCGCTCCGGAGTATAAATCCATCGTCAAGGCACTCCGGCGAACTGATCGTAACGCGGCCATGTTTGTGTAATTTATAAGACTATATTTATTACATCGCTAACATGTGTAATGCTCGATATTATCAAACAAAGTCGAATAAACGTCGTTTATTAGATCATTCGCGCCTTTATAAATATACAGAGGTTGATAGATTAAAACATAATGGATTATCTCTGTTTCCGTGCCGCTACACTTAATTAAGGGCGTAGTAATAAACATGTGGCATTGTGGGACAAAAAATCGGGAAAAGATTCCGACTGTCAAGCTAATACCACTGGATCATTTGGTTTTGGGGCACGCGGGCAAAAACTGGCATCAATCACCCCAATGCAGTTTGGGGATACTTTTAAACGATCCTGTTCTTATGGTATTGTAAGAATTTGCGAAATTGACACATTAAAACGAGAAGAAGAAACAGAAAGATATCTTTTTGGAAGCTTGTTTAACCATTCAAATAGGAATAACACTAACTTACTACCTAACAGACACCACTGTGCGGCATTATATTAATCAGGTATAGAGTAAATCCATGGTAAATCCAAATTGATTTGCTGTCGTTGGTAATTTATAATTGCGTTTTCGATATTCGATAGTTAATGCCATTAATTATTATTATTTAACCGATTGCATACATGTTTTAATATAAATCGAACCGTAATTTTATGATATCCAACACATTAATTAAACTTTGTATGGTCTTTGTTGCCGTTGCGGCATGCACGTTTCCACAAATGAACATCTTCGAGCGCTCTTGAAATTATTTACCAAACATCTGTTGTAATTTTAATTAATTAACGCGAACGTTACTACATTATTGTGTAATTAAATACGGCCTGTAGGGGAAGTCGGTGGTAAATGGTATGTGTAATGATGCTGCCTTGAAAGATGGTGGTGATTATTACAAACATTATTCTCGCCCGCCCTTTTACGCTTCCACCCCCGTCTCCGGGATACATTTACCACTTACACCTTGATTTTATTACGGAAACAGAAAGCTGTGCAAAAAAGCGGTAGGCGAATGATAAGAAAATGGAAATTATATTCTCTTTGAATCATTTTTTTGTATAAATTATGTTTTATTTTCGAAATTTATTTACTTATCTTCGGTCGCTTCTAACTCTTTCAGTTAAAGAATTCTGGTTTTATTTTGTCTTTTTATCTGTTTCGCACCTCTGTTTCCTTTGAAATATCTTGATTTCACAGGCTTTTGTGTGTACGCTTTGATCGGTCATTGTATGAAGTAAATCTTGTTAAGCACAAAGCCCTTACGGACGGACAGACAATTGTTCTGGATCGAATTACCGCCCTCGTTTCCGGAACACTTATTTTAAAAACCTCAAACTTTACACCTGACTACGTTCCTTTACATTTTTTTGCAGTAATACTATTACGATGTTGCTAATAGACGTTTGAAATAATATCGAATTCACTTCGTAATTGTGGTTTCAGGTCATAATTTTCTTCTTTTATCATAATAATTATGGGATAATATTACTGAACATTTGGTAGAGTAGCAGTATTATCTGCTGCAATATGTAGTAATATTTTAGAAAAAGAGCTTTCTATAAATAAATTCTGTGAACAACACAGCGTCATCTTGCCCCGTGGTAAGCGACTAAGCTTGTATTACGGTGACTAGACAACGGATATAATACCTACTTAAATTTACTTTTCTTTTGCAAATAGGTACATACATATTATACATATATACACATAGAGAGACACCCAGACCAGACACAAATATTTATTTTTAAGCAATAATACTTGCATCCGGCGGGAATCGAACTCGCAACCTTCCGAATTGCAGTCGGCTATTTGCACGACACGCCACAGAGGTCGTCTATGACTATATACTCATAATACTGTGTTGTATTCCAAAGACTATTGTCCATAACGAAACCTGCCAGTAAAAGCTTGCTACGACTTCTAACCCAAACAAATACCTCCCTTCAGCGAATGATTGACACTTCGTGACATTTTAAACACGAAAATGTTTGTGACGAGTTTGAAGCGTGGTCTTTTACGAGCTATTACACTATCTTTAGCACTTTTAAATCGGTTCTTTTATCGTTGTTTACAAATGACGACACATACCTTCGGATATAGCTGTGGTTTGTATGTGACTGTTCTATAAATCAACCTGGCTATTGTGTCTTAATGACTAGGAAAGAATGCTGGGCTAAGAGTTTCGATATTGATTAGGAAAGAGGTATCTTGAACTGATCGACCGGATGGTCTGATTTGCTATTTCCTATGTTTGAGAAAATGCGGACTGATTAAGATTACTTATACTCTATTTTAGTCAAGATATTAGACTTGAGATTTACCGTCTATCAAGGTACATACTAGAGCTTCAATTTACTACCGAATGTCTTTATTCTATTACCGATTGAATAAATAAAGAGTCTTTGTTCAATAATAAAATAACGCTCGCATTAACCTTATTTTCGGGAAATACCAATCGATTTCACGAAGTAGGTTCGTTCCGCCAGCTCCAATTTATTTTCTCCCATGAGTTCGCTTGCTGAAATCTTGTTCGACACAAGAATTACGACTTCGTTTTCCGGTGGCAACCAATAAAGCTGTCGTTGCAACATGTATTGCTCGAATGCCCTGCTTTACTTGCATTCCTCACGACATACAATCCGATCTATTCTTAACTTATTTAATGATAAGCCATTATCAAAACCGTGTTATAGGATGTGGTATGGCCCGTAAACTTCCATAGATTATTTACTTAGCGGTTTTCCGGGCAGTCTTTTCTAATATTTTATATCGTTGTAAAACCCTAACATAAATCTTATTTTATTTTCGATCTGTTGTTGGTATAAAAATAAAAATCTATTCTGTCTTTCAATACGATTTTAAAGCCAGTACTGATCTGTTGGCACCGATTGTTTCTCCAAATGAAATACTCGTGGGTCGTCGTATTTCATTTGGAGTCGATTTTATATTGAAGTCTGTACAGTAGGTACACTCCCCTTTATCCCAACGACACCTGCATTTTGTTTTATTTTCTTGCACGTCTGCGCATAATTCTATAATACCACCGCTCTACTCCACCCAAATCCTTACAAACGCGCAAGGGGAACTTTCAATACGAAATATCAGACGTCTATTGTGGAGTCTTTCTATTTATCCTCACAAATGGGTTTTTGTACGAATGTAATGAAGGCTTTATTCGGAGGTGCGAATGTTGAATGCGTCAATGGCAGACACGACATTCAAGCGATATTCTTTCCTGGAATTTCATTACAGAACGTCTCCAGCGATATTTGAAGTGGTATCTATTTAAATCGGCCTAAATAAGGAATATCGGTAGCGGTTGCAGTTGCTTATCGTAACCAGTAGCATCGTATGGTTCTAATCACAGACATACATTTAGTAGACGTCACATGTACCTCGATTTGTATTGAAACTGAGCGTGCCGACATTTTTTGGACTTTGCGGTTACTAATCAAGCAACGAGGCACGCAACGAGGCATTTTATTAGTTTTTACGGACGTCCGGCAACTATAGACTGCCAGTTAGTGCCGACTACCGCGACTTTTTGTCAGAGTTTTTCACGTTTGTCTGACACGCGAAGGACATGAATTCGCGTGGTCTAGCTATATGTATGTCTGTGGTTCTAATTGAGTCTGTACTTATTCCTGGCGCAGTTCGCCCTGGATGCCGGCACATGCAGAAACGAGATCACGATAAGGAACAAAAGCACCGTTAGTGAGCTAAGGAATTAGTTTTGAATAATCAAAAAAAGCGGGCACCAAAGAAGGCAAGTGCAAGTTATCTCTAGTTATTTGTCGCATCAAGTGGGCTCTGTTTTTGTCGGCGCATCGCTTCAAAGGCACCGCTCACGGTAGCAAGTAATTCTACCACTTATGTGATATTTTTTTAGCGGCTTATGGCAGACGGTGGTGTATTAGCCTGAAGCTTCGTAAAACCTAAGCACCGCATTCACAGTGAAAACGAGAACCTTCTGTGTAGTACTTCGAATAAAATACGTTTATGTTTTATCCTTTTGCTTCCAAAATGTAATGTCTTCTAAGAAATAATTTATTCTGAGATTCCTCTTAAGATACGTCGGTGATTAACCTTGTGAGCTGTCCCTATGATAGTATCAGGTTCCAAATATATATACGGTAAAAGTCAGAGACTTTTAATTTTATTAATTATTTTGATGGCTTCTGAATTTTAATAGTTTCTCTTAAAATATTTACTATTTATCTATTCCATCTGGTTTAGAACATTGTCGTTAAGATAGGAATATGCTGATTAACTATGTCAAAGATTATCCGCTTATTGGCTGATGTTTATTGATGAGCTTCGAGTGAATTAAGTGTCTTTAGGGTTCCGTACGCAAAGGGTAAAAACGGGACCCTATTACTGAGACTTCGCTGTCTGTCCGTCTGTCTGTCTGTCACCAGGCTGTATTTCATGAACCGTAATAGCTATACGGTTGACATTTTTACAGATCATGTATTTCCGTAGCCGCTATAACTACAAATACTAAAAACAAATTAATACAAATATTTTTCCATACAACAAATGTAATTTTTGACATAAAACCGCGATGTATTTTTATTACCTACTAAAGCCATCTAGTGATGTAGTGATAGACTTTTAACGTTCGCGTTGCGTTAACGGATTGGTTGGTCTAGTGTTCATATTAAGGTTCCGTACCCAATTGTGATAGTGGTACGGAACCCTTCGTGCGCGAGTCTCGCACTTGGTCGGATTTTTTAAGTTATTATAAGCTAAGAGTTAGTTTTAATAGATGAAATATATTAAACCAGTCATTAGTTTTGAAGGTGTCGCAATGGGCTCATAGTTCATAGAGTTCGCAGTCGGGCGACTCATCGTGTATGCAAATTACCGTTAGTTTATTACCTCGTTAGCGTGAAATCGTTCTTATCTCCCCACCAATAAACAAACAACCATTAACGGCGTTAAAATTTTAATAATCACCACAGTTTGAATTCTAATTTGCATATAAGTTTGTTTGCATTATCCTATAAATGTGTTTACAAAGGACTACAATTTATTTGATAACATCTTCTCTGCTGTACGGGTAGCTGTTTCAATATTCATAGGGAACTTAAAATCAAATAGGTATATGAAATTCAATGTCCTGACTGACCTATATATCAGTGCAGAGCCCAAACCGCTCTGGTCCTAGAGACATGAAATTTGGAGAGTGTGTTTCTCTTTCTTGGTGGATACTAAGAATGGGTTTTTGGAAAATCCCGTGGGATCGGGACTTACGCGGGGGAAACCGCGGGACTATAATATCTACTATATAAAAATAAGTCGGGTTTTCCTTCCTGACGCTATAACTCCAGAACGCACGAACCGATTTCCACGGTTTTGCATTCGTTGGAAAGGTCTCGGGCTCCGTGAGGTTTATAGCAAAGAAAATTCAGGAAAAATTTAATTATCTATAATTTATAAGGCAAAACAACGTTTGCCGGGTCAGCTAGTAATATAATATAATAATATCTTTATTGAATAAACAAAAATGGTACAGTTTCAAAAAAAAAAAAAAGATCAATCTGCAAAATTTACTGACATTCGCCCAGTCGTGCGACTGTGAGCAGAGTGCCAGCATCTTATGTACTAAATTATCAAAAAGAAATTGAGCTGTAATCATAATAATGGATAGTCTCTGTCACCTATACCACAGAATAAATAATAGTACTACGTACCTATACTAGGAAAGCCTGTACTATAGGTGACAGAAGTTTCACAAACAGGTAGGTATTTAATTATTTCTTAAGCTAAACTCGGATTTTAGTACATTGTGTAAGTTTTACAGTTTAAAATAGCGAGTGATTAACAGTCTATTTCAAAAATAGTTATAATTGCATTTAACATTGTTTTTGACATTCAGCAAATAAATAAAATTATAGAAACAAATAATAATCAATGTAATGACTCTACTAGTTTAACGTGAACGAAACATTGAAATTTATATTACCTTGTTCGTTTCATATAATGATTAATAATTTATGGCCACACCTCGTTTCCGCGGCACTAACCCCGCCCATTGAGTTGCAAAAAATGCACGTAAATTTTACTCCTTGTTAGCATATTATTATTGGTAATATTAGCATATTTATATCAAACAAGTCATCGGAGTCCGAATAAGCGAGACAGGTATCATAAAAATAACTTACTTAGATGAAAACAAAAATAGTAGATACGGTATATTCTAACATTGCGTTTTCGGAAAATCAGCTCTAGCTACATGCATTTTCATAAAATTATTGTATTTAAAAACATTAAGAATGATTCAGGCAAATAAATCTGTAAAATAATATAATAAATTTTGTAAATAAGCAAAGAGGCATTCTTATGACTAGGTAACGTATCTCCTGTTTTTGTTTTTATCTAAGAAAAATAACGATAATGCGATAGCAGCACTTCAAGTCGAGGTGGATCGTCCACTTTTACAGTTTAGGTACGCTGAACAGTAAATCCCGGGTTTAAAGAAATGGATACTTACCCTACCCGTGCTGTAATCAGGAAGCCCTTATTGGATGCACTTGTTGCGTTAATGAACGAGTTCTTGTTACCTCTAAGTCGGGATTGTTTTACTTAAAACATCTAGGTAGATATACCTTGTCCATATTTTGAATTAAGTAATTGAATTTGTCTTCTATTTTGTGTTACGTTTTATGTCAGTTATTTTGACATTTTTATAGTTACATTATCCGGGGTTTAATCGCTTATCATTATTTATTTCTTATCTCGATATTTTGACTATGTTACAATCACATATATCTAAATATTTTATCTGCTCTGTGGTTACAATAGTTTTGGTTTCCTCACGAAATGGAACGATGTTATCAAATCATGTGAATTTCTAAAATAAAATAAGATAGGTAATACTTACGCAAAAGTTGCCCATATGCTAGAATCAGTTAAAACTTTTGTCAACAACCGGTCGACTTTATTCTAAATCAGTTCCCATGATTTGTGGACAGGTGGCGCGGGCGTCGTATTGCGGCATCTTTTTGAAACGTCCTTTGATGATGCCGACATTGTGCGCGTGCGCTTTCAACTTTTTTCGCTCAGGATCTTGTGCTATTGAAGCTCTCTATTCAATAGATGATAGATTCGGCAGTTTGATTGACGTCGATTTTTCGGAAATTTATTTGCGGACTTCTGTAGACGTACGGGCGTCGAATTACTAACTTTTTTGGCCCTATTCTTCTAAACATGTTTTTTTCTTTTGTCCTCAGGTCTAACGGCAGAGCTGTATTACGTGCGGGAAGGTGTCATAAATTTTTATGCTCTAAACTTTGTGGTCCCGGTTCCAGCGACGATAGGGGAACTGCATTTTACGTGGCAGAGTCTTACGAGAAAACCTGTAAGTTAACAATATTTTGGTTAAGTAAATATTCATATAACAGTTTAATACAGATATAAGAATACGCTTGACACGATAATAAAGCAATAAATCTCCTATGAGATAATCAGAATCACGGTTTCTTCGTATAAGACGACCAAGTATTAGCGACTTTCTAGCTGTTTTTCTGTTTCGAAAAGATAAAAACTTTTTAACATCGAGCGGGGCGCTGAAAACACGACTAAAGAACTTGATCACGTAATTAACTCGAGAGCAAAGTTTCAAGTCACTGGATACGAAGTTGACGGCCTGTTTACTCAGCGACTCCGCGCTCCGCAAACAAGCCATTCTTGTGTTAACAAGCGCACCGTTCGTTATCTCCGTCTTATTTAACTTAACATTTTATAAAAACAAAACGATCAACCGTATTTTGATCGATTTGCCGGCATATTACAATATCCTGCACATTTCCACATTTTCTAATTCAAATAAGATCGCTTCTTATGCAAATAATACCGAGTTCGGCTCACGAATCTCTTTCACTACATTTTAATGTAGGTATAACATCGCATCCTGCGCCCGTCTGCATCGCTAAACAAATATTATGTGCATTTATTTATTTTATCCGAAGACGTCAGTATAGTGACGAGTTCTTGACGGCATTTTGATCCCGAAACTCGCTTCACGTTCACTTGGAATAATCAATGCTCAAACAAAAGTAGCACGAGCAAATCCCGCAAACGAGTTCACCTCGCGGCGGTTGACAATTGACGTTTTCTCTTATTTAACCATTTGCAAGTCATAAGCATGTTCAGCGCATTATTATAATCAGCAGGAGATTCTGCTGTATTATTTTGTTTAAGCTTAGTCTTCGTCACGTTTAAAAAACAAATGTTCCGGTGGTATATGCTTCGGTTGCGATCACGCGGCTCTAGTGGCCGGTCTCTTATCAGCATCTCGCGAGCTTTGTTCGGGCTCCACTATCAGATCGGCACGGGCCCCTTCATCGCCCGTCGCCCTACACTCATGCCCTTATTTGCTCGGCGGCGCCTTTGACTAGCCGCAACAAATATTTGGTAACCGGTTAACTAGCGCCCGATGAGCGATCGCGCCACCATTGTCTGTACTCACCGACCGCGACTACCAGTGATAATATTTAATTAGCGGCTTCGGTGTCGCACCTACGCGTTTTACGAGCTGCGATGCCTCCGTAATGCATGTCTGATGAACCGGCCAAAGAGCCCGCGGCGAATACTGTTTGTTTAACCATTCATCATAATGCCTACATTTATTATTATGATTACTGCTATAATGAGCGCAACATGATCACAATAATTATTTGAACTAACCAACCGAACTACCTCTGATAACATTCCGTGTCACATTATTCTTACGAAAGGGATTCAACGAGTAGCTTGAACTTTGTTTTATGATTTTATGCTAATGTAGTTACATGGTTGTCCAGTTGTATACACTGTGGTTTGTTTTGTAACGTGTGTTCCCATGCTAGAGCTGGGCCGCAGTCGTCGTTCGGCATTTGATCTCTGGGCTTGTAAGGTCGTCACGCGGTCACGTATTTAACTGAATCTTGAATATCTTGGGTGTCCATCTTCGTCAGCTGCGCATTTTAGGCCGCTAAATCGTGACACCATTGTAAATAAGCAGTTCATATATCTTAAATGTATTAGTAACCTATTTGTAGAATAAATTAATAATATAAGCAATATTTTTCTTGCAGTTACCCTACACCCTGCACGTAGAAGTTGTGTCGCATAAGGAGGCGTTACATGAACCGACATTCAACATATCCAGCGAAGGCTACGTACCGACTGAACCGCAAACATGGCGAGTGGACTTGCCATGTTTACGCACCATCGCCGCTGAAGTTGACGTTACCATATCTTTAAACGTCTCGACAGGTTCCTCGTCTACCACATTACATTTTCGTAGAAGAAAAATTTGCCTTAAAGAGGCGGCTCGACCTGCAGTGAGGGTGGACAGTGTTCCACATGCGCAAACATCTGCTGATATATTTTATGCGGGAGCGGGTTGCGCTGGCGGCGCACTTATAATAGCGGCTGTTGCAGCGGCCGCTTGTAGGGCACGAGCGAGAAAACTGCGGAGATCTAGAAGTGACGAACAAGACGCCCACGCTTTCCTACCGGACTCCTCGTGCAAGTCCGCCGCCAGCTACACCAGTTACCGTCGACCAACGTCTTTACCCGCAGTAGCTGCCGAAGAACGAGCACGAGACCTTCAGCAAAGAATTGCCGAGCTAACTATACAGAGATGTAGAGTCAGACTACGCTCGGTAGCGATGGAGGGTACTTTTGGTAGAGTTTATAGAGGAACTTATGCTGATGAAGATGGTAGAGAACAAGAAGTTTTAGTGAAAACAGTCGCCGAACATGCTTCACAAGTACAGGTCGGTTTCATGCAATGATACGTTTTTGTAATCTTATTTTAATTATGTTCTAAGCAATCAACTAACTTGAATATTTTGTCTGCAGGTATCTCTTCTACTTCAAGAAGGATGTATGCTGTATGGACTGAATCACGAGCGAGTTTTGTCAGTCCTTGGTGTTAGCATTGAGGATCAAACTGCTCCTTTCCTGCTATACCCTTGGAGTGGGAGCTGGAGGAATCTGAAGCAGTTCCTGCTGGCTTGTCGAGGGGTGACTGTAGGTGGAGCAGCATCAGGGGCACCACCTCCACCGCTCACGACACAACTTGTTGTCCGGATGGCTTTACACGCCTTGGACGGCTTAGCGTATCTACATTCACAACATGGGTTACATAAAGACATAGCCGCTAGGAATTGCATGTAAGTATTGTTATTCAATTACAAACTACTTTTCTTGTCTTTCCGTGTTGTCTTCTCAATCTAATTCTGTGCCTGTTTTTGTCAACAGAGTGGACGAAAACCTCAGGGTAATGATCGCCGACAACGCGTTATCAAGAGATCTGTTCCCAGCAGACTACCACTGTTTAGGGGACAACGAGAACAGGCCAATCAAGTGGTTGGCACTGGAGGCACTGACGAAAAGACAGTTCAGTCCTGCGGCGGATGTTTGGGCGTTAGGAGTCCTGCTTTGGGAGTTAACAACGCTGGCGCATCAGCCGTATGCTGAAGTGGATCCTTTCGAAGTCGCAGCCTATCTTAGGGATGGGTACCGGTTGCAGCAGCCGGCGAACTGTCCTGACGAATTGTAAGTATGAGGATACTGAACTTTGTCTTCATCCTTAAGCATCTATACAAGTAAAGACCAGACCATAGAACTAGACGGTCCATAGAACTAGACTGGTCTCTATTAAGAGACCTAGACGCAGAAAGGTCGCCCGATAGTGATCCATTTCAAACTCGTCTCTGACGGACGAGCTTCACCAGTTCCAAAGTCAAACTGTTCGGAAAATTACTCACACACCTTTAAAAACCATGGATCAAAATTCGAACGTCGGGTCGTTGTTCGAATACCCACCATCTAGGTAATCTGGGTAATCCGACAATGAAATTACAACTTCAAAGACCTGCAACCTATCAAATAACGAGGTTTTCTTTGTTCCCAGATTCGCAGTAATGGCCTACTGCTGGGCAATGTCACCCGACGACCGGCCCACGTTACAGCAGTTACAGATCTTCCTCAGAGATTTCCACACGCAATTGACGAGATTCGTGTAGACTTCCAGATCTCAATCCAAAGATTAACTCTATAGTGACAATATGTTCTAGTGAGAACTTTTTAATATGATAGTGAAGATTTATATGAAGAGACCTTATTAAGTGCGGTCTATAAGAACTTTTTCGGTATTCGAGTTTTCTTCCATGACATGGTTAGTGATCGGCATATTACCTTGAAGTTTCGGCCATGTAACAACAGCCGTAGTCACAAGTTGACACGCGTCAAGTCTGTTGTAACATACCATGGCACGACTACGGCTGTTGTAACACAGTTAAAACGTTGAAGTAACATTAAATTTATTATGAGAACCCAACCCGTGTCAATAAATTGTGAATTTAACAAGTTTAAAAAGTGCATTTGAATTTTAGTTAATGAACAATATAATAGTGCGAAAAAATTTAGTGAAATAACTCTTAAGTTAAAAGTGAAGAAACTTTTTCATAATTGATTTTTATAGTGACTTTTGAAACTTAATTGAAGAACTCAAAGAGGCCTTAGTGCGTGAGTGAAAAAGTGTTTTTAAAGAGACTGATTTTTTTGTATATTAGTGTAGTGTCACTCATTTTAATTTTCCATCTCTTTCTTACCAACAGTTTTATTGTTTTAGTTTTTATTGTATTGAGTAATTGAGTAAAACCACCAACATTGTATTTATTGAAAGTGAAAAGTGATTTGGATTTTTTTGAAAATAATTATGTCAAATAACTTAAATATTCAATCCCATTTTCAAACCAATAATTAGATCTAATAAATGTAATCCTCAAAACCTTAATTTCGCAATAAAACTTGTATTAGACTGATCATAAACAAGTACAGTAGGCAACAAAACAACTTATTTATACAAGAGTTATAGCGAAATTAGTGAGAAAAAACACTAAGAATTAAATTATATTGTAAAAATACCTCGAGAATGAATATTGTGCTTGAATTGTTAATGGATGCCATTTTAATAACACCGAACAGTAGATTTAAAGTACAGTCGCGCACAATCACAATATTTTAATTAAATTATTATAAGTAAATTTATAAAATTCACAATGGTTACTGTTTTTTTTATTACTGAACTAACAATTAATGGCACAATATTTGTTGGCGAAATATTTTAAAATTACATTAAATAACACATAAATACATTAAGTTTGGTCAAATAATTGAGCAAATTTTGATAGGTGGAAGTCAATTAACATTGTAAGCGTGCTCTTTTCGTACAATTTGAACTAGAACAACATTTCTAGGTCTACCTTTAAAGTGAACTTTTTATAAACACAGTTTAGTTTAAGAATACTTATAGTTTTTGTTGATGACAATTTGGGAACCCAATCTTTTTTAGACGCCGTTAATTGCATAAAATTTTGACACCACTGTCTAGATAGCGTTTAAATCTTAACTGCGCGAATTTCTATTACGAATTTAAAAATCTTTGAATTTTGCCGATAAAAGCTAGTTTTAATTTAGAAATTTACAGATATAACAAAAAAAACTATTCGTATTCTCAATTTAAACTTGGTCTTTACAAACGTTAGTTCTCAAAATAAGCCACCACTATTCATTTGTGACAACTTTTTGACCTCAACCGCTGCCATATGTACGAGTAAATAACTCAAAATATAGGTAGAAGTATATTTAAATGTTATACAAAAACATTTACCACGATGTAATACGTATATTGAACGTGCCTCAGATTAAAATTTTAGATGTTTATATGTGTTTTTTTAGTACCTAATGTATTTATTTAAATATAAATACATACGTAATAAATTAAGACTGTATTATTGTTACTATGGTATTATATTTTTCGTTTAATTCTTCTTAAAAACTGAGTAAATGTTCTTATTAAATATTTTAATTCGATTATAAATGATGATAAATTACACGAGCAACTTTCTTCATTAAAAAGCAGAGAATTGTAACCATAGAAGCGCCTTGTTGTATGGAGACCAAATTTTGACATTAAATCTCTTCTGTTTTGTCATTTAAAGACATTAAATGACAAAACACCTATCTTTTTTTGGCTGTCATAAAATGACATACATAGGCACATCTCTCTCTTGATTAAAACTTTTTTTCATTAATTTCACGAAAACCACGAAAAAGAGTTTGAATCAAAAAAGGCGCTTCTGAAGCCACTTGTTTTAAATATGTTTTAAAGCTATCACAATTGTTTAAAAACTAGAACGTCTATTTATTAAAAAATCGCTAAGAACGCTAAGAGTTCGGGCACAGAGCGAGTGGGATCTGCAAAGCGGGTGCCGTTAACATATCGTTTCTTGCTTAAGCATCTGAAGGTAGTACCCGCGGAACGGAAACCCGTTTTGCGCTGCAGTTTTCCTTCCTACACCCGCTTCCGATGCCCGCCCGCTCTCACCGTGTACGAACCCTAAGAAAATTGCTCGGTGCTTCATAAACAGTGCCAAAACTTATTTTTTCGTTTTATACTTTTCTATGTGAATGTACTTTTATAATATTTCTCAATTTTGAGTCAAATAAAGTTTGTTTTTCTGTTAGATTCAATGAAAATATGTAAATTGTGTAAATAAATTATTGATTGTAGGCATGAAGACAAAATGTGAATATACGAGTGATAATTATAAAATGATTCAATTTTTATTCTTAAATCCTGAATTTATACCTTTACTTCGTTTTTTAATTCCAGAATATGATCCGACGTTTTGGTCCTTTGTATTTGACATTATTTCTTCAGAAAAATGTGTCAAATCATAGTCTACAATTAAAAAAACGAAGTACAGAGGTACCTATTTCCTAACGCGTCAGATCCCGCGGTTTTACCCGCGTAAGTACCGATCCCGTAAGTATATCGGGATCAAAAGTAGCCTATGTTACACAGGGTGAATGTCGCTCTCTAATGGCAAAAGAATTTTTGAAATCGGTCTAGTAGTTTTTGAGTTTATGTTTTACAAACATACCGAACAGAGACGTTGTCTTGCTCTTTAAATAAAAAACCGGGAAAGTGCGACACTCGCGCACAAAGGGTTCCGTACCACTATCATAATTGGATACGGAACCCTAAAATGGTTTACAACAACCAATTTTTAAATTTTATAGGAAAATATTAAATATTTATCTTCGATTCATACTCCCATGAAACGACCGAATCACTCAAAAAAAAAAAAAAAAAAAACCTTGGCACAAAGAAAATCTGAAACTTATAAGAAACTCTTTGGTAAGTAAGGCAGACTGGTATATTTGACAGATAGGGCAGCCATTTTGAATTCCATGACTAACTCGATTTGTCCTGACCAATCTGAAGCGACCTCACATTGTACTAAACTCCTTGTTATTTTTGAAACACTTTTGGTGTATGGGAGCCCCTCTTAAATATTTGTTTTATTTTGTTTTTAGTATTTGTTGTTGTAGCGGCTACCGAAACACATCTGTGAAAATTTCAACCGTCTAGCTATTACAGTTCATGAGATACAGCCTGGTGACAGACAGACGGACAGACAGACAGCGAAGCGAATAGTAAGGCAGGGTAGGGCAAAAGCCACCTCTGAGAGGGGTTCGGCAGTAAGACGTCACGGCAGTCTACTCCAGATTGACGAATATCCCATGCCTTCGGACCGTAGTGAGTCCTAGGACATGTCGGTTTTCTCACGATGTCTTCCTTCACCGTAAGAGCGATGTTATTATTGGCGCAAAAACATTTTCTTAAAGAAAAAGACATGTGCGCGGTCGGCCGGGAATCGAAACAACGAACAGTAAAAAAGTAACAGGAGTGAATGAACCATACCTAGAGCTTCTAAAAAATCTTGTAGTAAAAAAGAGAATCCACATAGGCCCCGACGAGATTCGAACTCATGATCTCCTGTTTACTAGACAGGCGCTTTAACCAACTAAGCCACGGCGCCGTGCTTCGCAATGTTGAAAATATGCTTTACAAATACGCCCGTATATATTTTTATCTTTGTTTATCTAATAGACACACCTACACAAATATGCCAATATCGCATTGTAAGTAAAACTGAGTAGAACGAAACACTAGAAATTGAATTAAGAGGAGAGTCTACCTACTCTTTTCTCTATACAATCGTAGTCGACTGTTTTCTCCCTGGCTAAAGATGTTAGAATTTTTTTATGCCATAAGTCCCTTATTATCAGCCATGTCCATGCCCCTGCGTTTTGTTTTTTTTTCATTTTCTAATATTTCTGAATTTTATTTCTATTCTAATCAAAAAATGAAAAAACAACAAAGGGCATAGTCATGGCAGATATAGGTTTTATGGCATAAACATATTTGCTCTAATTTCTTTATCCAGGGAGGAAATAGTCGACTATATTTGAATGGACAAAGAGTAGGTAGACTGTCCCCTAATTCAGTAAATAAAAAATTGAATTAATTAATTATTTAAAAATTAGTTCACACAAGGATTTTTGAAATTTAAACTCCTAAATAACCGGCCTAGTGCGATTCGGGCACGTGTAAGATACCGTAAACTAAAAAAAATACGTTTGTTGTATAGGAGCCCCACTAAAATTATTTATTTTATTCTGTATAGTATACCTACCACAATTAATTGATCACAAGGTTAAAGAGAGTTGGCAGTTTGAGCGTTTTGTTTTATTATGTATCTACTAGCTGTGTCTCACAGTTTCACCTGCGTAAGTCCCGATCCCGTGGGAATTTTTAAAAACCCTTTTTTATCGGATGCCTACATCATATAAAGAACACACTCCAAATTTCAGCTCTCTACTATCAGCGGATTAGGATGTGCGTTGATCAACATTTTATTGATGTGGATTATGCAAAAGTTGTTCGCTGCGTACATATTAATTGGCAATTTCAAGTTTCGTTCTAGAGCAGTCGTGGCCGAGCGGTTAAGAGTAGTGCACAGCAAATACGTTTCAGAGTTTTAGGTATTTTGCAAAGTTATTGCTATCTCAACGCTCTCCTCTGCCGCCTTCGCTGTGAGTTTCGATGCGTGAGTGTCTATGCGCGCACACATCTAAGCAATCTACTTCACCGCCCGCACGCTGCACACTTCCGCAATCGCTCGCTTCAGTTCATCAGTCGACGCGCTACAACCACGAGAGTTACCTTGTTTCACGTTGTTTGGCTTGCAACAATAATTGTGATTTACAATAACCGTTTCATATTATGATTACAATCTAAAAATAATATTCCAAACTAGTAGTTTACGTTTAATGACTTACCTACGTACGACCTATTCGTAGTTTTATTTAAGTATATCATTCGTATTATTAGAATTAATTTAAGTAAATACTACTATGATATATTTTATAAAATTACCCACTTTTTTAGGGTTCCATAGTTTTAACAATAGTAATACTTTCGTCATGTCCGTCCGTCAGTGTTCAGCTTAGCTCAATGACACTTTGTAGGTACCTACTAGAGAACTTTGAAAAAAAGTATGCTTCAAAAATGCAAAATATTTTGTAAATACTTATTCCAAAAATTATTATTATTTACAAAAAGATTTTGTAAATACTTATCTATACATATAATAAAATCGTAACTCAGCGGTGTCTGTTTTTGGAAGATATAAACAAAATATAAATTGTATGGGTATCTATTAACGCAGTAGAACCTATTTTTCTGTTTTTCTGGTTGTCTGTTTGTCTGTTTGTCTGTTTGTGTGTGCCTTTGTGCCCGCTAATCTCAGAAACGGCTTATTCGATTTTAACCAAATTTGGTATGCAGATAGCTTTATACCCCGATTAACATATAGGCTACTTTTTATGCGGGTATTTAGTCCGGTTATCCGGATAAAGCGTTATTTCTACTTTTACCTAATTAGTTTGAATGTTGTATTGAAGAAGTGTGTTATGTGGAACCAACACATGATTAACCGGATATCCGGTAGGTAATTAAAAAGCCGGATATCCGGCACGTAATTAAAAAAGCCGGATATCCGGTAATTCCCAAAATACCGTTTACCTATGTCTCTCCATATATTCGGATCCTTCGGACATACGGAAATTTATAATGGTTGTTTTAACCGACTTTAAAAAAAGAGGAGCTTCTCAATTCTACCCACATACCTATTGTTTGTATGGGGATATGTTCACGCCGGACACCAGCATATAAATATTCTTTTTAGATTTGGAAAGTGAGAGTCTCGAATTGGTCCCTCAAATTGTTGGTGAAGATCTGATGAGAAACTTTGGAATGATGAGCAGAATAGCATCCCACAATGCAGTAAATTACTAATTTTTGGACTTCCATCAATAGAATCAGCTTATAAAGAACTCGGTACGAATTGATGGACCACCTGAAACTACCTTCTCATCAGAAAACTCCTCAATGATTAAAGTTACTGTTACAATTTTGATATTTTTTAGTGGCAGTCGAAAATGCACGAAAAAGGGGAAAAAAATATAGCTGAAATCGGGCAGTTTTACTGGGTAGATGCAGATTGCATTTAGTTTACGAGGCACGATGGCAGCTGCGGCAGAGTGTGGATTCCGAGTCGAGGGTACCGCGTTAGAGTCTCGAGTCCCGGGCACGACGTTACGTTTTACCCTCCAGATGTCCCGTAAACCCGCGTCGGCGGGCTCGGGGGTCCTTTCCGCAAGAAAAGGGCCGCGTGGATGACAACCACTGTGAAAAATCACCTCAGCCTCTGGTGGTGGCGGTGAACTCGGGGGAGTTTATCACCGGTTTTGGGGGCCACGAGACGGTAGTGTGACCATGCCGGGGGGACGGGCTTGGAAAGGCCGCCGTTTTCGGGGTTGACGGATGTAGTCCATGAGGAATTCCCACTGGCCTCGACACTTGTGGAGCGAGGGACGCCGTTGGGGTTTAGTTGACAAACTGTAGTACCCAGGGAGCCCAACAAACCGGGTCATTTGCCCCGAGAGTGGCCTGACGGTACATAAGGGGCATCACCCACGTAAAAAAAAATATTGCATTTAGTTAAGATGCCCGACTTCAGATTACATAACAAATAGGTTGCTTTGTTATGTACATATGTAGGCAAGCTTATTATTATTATTTTATCCTTTTTTTCGAAGTCGCGTTTCAACTTTTATAGATTTAGTTTATAGAACAAGTTACATACCGATATACAAAAATCACACTTAAACAAACTCAGCCATGATTCTCTTCTGCTCAGTACTTTCCTGTTCGTTCGTTTAAGTGTAGACCTTTGCACAGCGATGGGTAGATGTTCGAAAAACGCTGACGAAGTCGCGGGCACAGCTAGTAATGAATAAGAAAACACCTGGCTGACCAGAAACAAACATGTGTCAGACATACAAATGTTAGAGCCAGTTTACATGTAGCCGGGAGCCGAAGGCGACCTGTCACATACACACTGTTACTGACACATTCATTCGCATCTGTTTCTTACTCTTTGTAAGGCGAGGGCGTGTCTATACTTATCTAATCTATGCATTGTGCGTGATTGCATTTTGGCACCATATTTGAATATCTAACGAGGCTCGTCGCTAATTGGCTATCGAAGGTGTGAAGCGAGAGCTGTTAGACAGTTTTAGACACGCCTCCGCACCCTAGGCTTTCTGGCGCTGTTGTCGCGGCGTCACTGGCCACTTGCCTTCGTGTCGTGATACCGTGCAGTCATTATGTAAGTTTTAATTTAGTTGTTAGCATATTCCATTTTAACGCTGCTGTAATGATTTAGAAGTGCGAGGTTCCAATAAACGTTTAATATTTCAAACCAGCTTTCATTACCAACAAGCTGGTCCTTCGAGCCGGATTACCAAATTAATTTTAACCGCGCACGTAGTCCGCGCGTCGTGCTGTGTCGTGTTTGAAAGTGAAAATGGTGAGCACAAGGAGCACTGAAACACTCCAGAAGGAGGATTCGTCCCCCGCGGACGAACTTCGAGCGGTAACGACACCGGCCCCTGAAGGTGCCCCGACGCCAGAACGCGAGGGCCCTACGGCAGGGACACCGACCACGCCGCCCGAAGGTGTTTTATCATCCGACCAGAAACAAACACGGGATCAAAGAAAAGCCATAGCATTGATGAGAATGGAATACGCCGCAGCAAAATTAGCATATCTAGAGGCAGATATTTTGACTTGTGACGACCAAGATAAGGGCCCTGTATTCCCCGGCGCCACCGACGATTCGCTTCCGACGGGAATACCACAGCTCTACGACACCAAATTCGACGCACCCGTCACAGCCACGACCCAGGGATCGTCGGCCACGGGAGCACCACAGCTCTACGACACCAAATTCGACGCACCCGTCACAGCCACGACCCAGGGATCGTCGGCCACGGGAGCTCCACAAGCGAACGACACCGATAGCCAGCCATGGAAAGATTTGACAGCGGCTTTATTACAGGTAGCTCGCGGGAATCACCCCGCAGCTCACAGGTATGTTGACTTACCATATTTTAATGGAAATTCGAGTGATTGGTTATATTTTAAAAGTGCCTTTACCGAATCACAATCTAGATTCCCAGAAGCCGAAAATATTGCCCGGCTTCGCAAAAGTTTGAAAGGGGTAGCCTTAGAATCAGTCAAAGGCTTATTTTTAGGTCATATAAAAGCCCTAGAAATCATAGAAAAACTAGAATCGCGTTTTGGTCGACCACATGCCTTGATTACGAACGAGTTAGACAAATTACGTCACTTACCCAAGTTAACAGATAGTCCGAGAGATGTTTGCATTTTTTCGTCTAAAGTAAACAACATTATTTCTACTATAAAAGCGTTAAACAAAATGGAGTACTTGTATAATCCAGAAATTAGTAATATAGTTTGTGACAAATTGACTACCATAATACGTAACCGATGGTACGACTTTGAGAATTTAGCTGACGCAACTGAGCCTAGACTACTTACAATGGCTCGTTTTCTAGACAGGGAGGCAGACCTAAATTCTAGGCATGCTAAGTGTGAAATAGTCGAAGAGCGAAAAGATTATAAACGCCACACCGTTACAAAGCTCAACGACAAAACATGTGTTATATGCAATATCACAGGTCATAGTGCAGTCCAATGTTCTAAGTTCAAAGCTATGCTTGTTTCGGAAAGATGGGAAGCTGCTCGTACAAATAAATTGTGTTTCAGGTGCCTAGACAAGCGAACGTGGAACCACCGTTGCAAGGGCAAGAAATGTGAAGCGCGAGGCTGCCAGCACTATCACCACAAGCTCCTACACAACGACGCGGTGCAGCAACAACAGAGAGAAAACAACAGCGACCGGGCACAAGCAACGGTCCAGTCGTGCACCAAAGCAACTGTAGCGGTATCCGGAGCACCACGTACCATACAAACCTTCCTCAAAGTTTTACCTGTTCAAATATCAGGACCTCATGGTGAGATAGATACATATGCTTTACTAGATGATGGGTCTACCGTCACATTGCTGACATCAAGAGTAGCGGATAAGGTTGGTGTCGCTGGGCCTACAGTACCTTTTATCATAGAGGCCATAGCCGGAGAGCAAATCGAGGCGGTCAACTCGCAGCGAGTTAAAATCTCCATTAAAGGCAAGTACACAAACAAGGTAGATATAGAAGCCCGCACCATCGACCATTTAGACATATCCCCACAGTGCATAACACCCGGAGCGCTGGCTCATTGTGAACATTTGCAAGACATCAGTGACCAACTCCTCTATGAGACAGGTGAGCCACTTATACTAATAGGTCAGGACAACTGGGCTCTACTCATTGCCTCCGAAGTACGATGCGGGAAACCAGAACAACCGGTAGCGTCACGCACACCCCTCGGCTGGGTACTACACGGACAGAGAAAAGGACGTTTGGGTGATCATCATGGTTACATGCTAAAAGAAAATCATCGCTGCACCCACGCAATCATTAAAGGTAAGTCCCTTGAGGAATTAGTTAAAGAACACTTTGATTTAGAATCACTGGGAGTAGAACCACGCCGACCTCAAGCTGACCCTGAAACTCGCGCGTTACAAATATTAGAAAAAACGACACGCTGTCTGCCCGAAGGTGGCTATGAAACAGGTTTACTATGGAAAGAAGAAGGTAAGACGTTCCCAAATAATTATGAGTCTACATTAGGAAGGTTAGTGGGAGTCGAAAGGCGACTTGAAAAAGACCCACTACTAAAACAAAAATACAAAGAACAAATCCATACTTTATTAAACAACAAATATGCAGAGGTAGCTACGACACCGCCACCTGTTGGTCATACTTGGTATCTGCCTCATTGCCCAGTCATTAATCCTTCAAAACCCGGTAAAGTCCGTATAGTAAAAGACGCAGCCGCACGGACTGCCGGTGTTTGTCTTAACGATTTTTTATTGACTGGCCCTGATTTGTTACAATCCTTGCTAGGCGTTCTTATGCGATTTAGACAGAAACCGATCGCCGTGGCGGCCGATATAAAGGACATGTTCCTTCGCATCAAAATAAGAGAAAAAGATAGAAACGCTTTGCGTTTTCTGTGGCGTGATGAGACGGATATGACACCTACAGAATACAGAATGACATCTCTTCTCTTTGGCGCCACATCTTCACCTAGTACGGCAATTTACGTTAAAAACCATAACGCCTTGTTACATGAACAAGAGTTTCCTGAAGCAGTGAATCCTATAATCAAAAATCATTATATGGACGATTATTTACAGAGTTTCGACAATGCGGCTGAGGCGAATCGTGTGGCGCACGCAGTAGACGCCGTGCACCGACGAGGCAACTTCGTGCTACAGAAGTGGGCATCGAACGACAGTCGTGCCACCGCCGGCCTCGCAGTCGAACCTATGGCTCCGGACGTCAACATAAACAATGAGGAAAAAGTCCTGGGGCTCGTTTGGCGCATAGCAGACGATACCCTGGGTTTTAATTTATCTAATTTCCCCTATGTCGATAAAATTACTAAACGATTATTGTTAAAACAGGCCATGTCCCTTATTGATCCATTAGGACTGGTAACTCCAGTTACCATTCAGGGCAAACAAATATTACAGGATGCATGGCGTAATAGCGTGGGATGGGACGACCTCTTACCTCAGAAGTTAGAGCAAGCCTGGCAGACATGGCTAATTTCTTTACAAAATTTAAGAAACATTGCCCTACCACGCTGTTACCCACTGTATAGTTCGGCAAGAACACTGGAGCTGCACGTTTTCGTTGATGCGAGTGAGGTATGTTACGTCGCGACGGCTTATTGGCGATCAGTAAATGACAAAGGTGAGATACACGTCTCACTCGCCGCAGCGAAAGGACGCGTAGCCCCCCTCAAGGTTGTTTCTATACCTAGACTTGAATTACAGGCAGCAGTACTGGGAGGTCGGCTGGCACACACCGTCGAGCGCGAGCACGAACGCCTCCCCGACCGCCGTGTGTTGTGGACAGACTCACGCACCGTGCTGACGTGGCTGCGCGCAGGAGCGCGATCCTTCAAGCCATTCGTGGCACACCGCGTGGCTGAACTGGAAGAGACAACAGCGACCTCGGAGTGGCGATGGGTGCCGACAGCAGACAACGTCGCGGACGACGGGACTCGTCGTGCACCGACCGACTTTACGGCCTCACATCGCTGGTTTCGAGGCCCTAACTTCCTATACAAAGAGGAGGATCTCTGGCCGCGCGACAACGACCCGCTCCATCCCACGAACACCGGTGAAGAACGAGTAACCGCGACCACCATTCGCTCTAGTCTTAAAGAAGCTTTGCCTGATGTACTAAGATTTTCATCGTGGTTACGTCTAATCAGAACGACCGCACGCGTACTACAATTCATCGATCGCTGCCAAACTCATACAGTAACCGCCTTGCGTAAGAAACGTACTCGCCATATCACTTCAGATGATCCAAACTGGACAAACGCACAGCCTCGGCCTGCCCGCGCCGGAGCGACTCCACGCCGCAGCGACAGCAGTGCTGGCGCGTCCCATGCCTACGTCCCGCTCGCAGCTCATTACACACGCCGCGCTGAACTCTTGTGGACACGTGCTGTCCAGGAGGAGTGCTTCCCGGCTGAGCTACGTGAGGTCACCGGCGGGAGGAAAATATCTAATGACAGTCGCCTTCGACACCTATCTATGATCACGGACCAGTATGGCCTTCTGAGATTACGCTCACGAACTACCGCCGCTAGCGATATCAACGAGGAGACTCTGTCCCCGGCGTTACTGGACGGAGAGCACCCCTACACTCGGCTGTACATAGACTGGGTCCACAGACAGCTACACCATAGCGGCGTCGAATGCGTTACCAACGAGATACGACAAAGATACTGGGTGCTACGCATCAGACCTACGGTACGGACAGTAGTCAAACGATGTCAACCATGTCGCCTGCGTCGTGCCACGCCTACCGAGCCACTGACAGGAGACCTACCGCCGTGTCGCCTCGCCCATCATCAACGTCCATTTACACAGACCGGATTGGACTACTTCGGGCCGCTGAGCGTCACCGTAGCAAGACACCACGAGAAGCGGTACGTTGCCTTGTTTACTTGCTTGACGACGAGGGCAGTTCACTTGGAAGTAGCATCATCACTCTCTGCCGACGCCGCTGTACTCGCGTTGCGCCGCATGATGGCTCGACGTGGGTGCCCTGACACCATATGGAGTGACAATGGTACAAACTTCCACGGAGCGGATAATGAACTACGAAAGGCGGCCTTAACTTCCATGCAGGAAGAAGCAGACGTACGACATATAAACTGGCGCTTCATTCCACCGGGGGCGCCGTTTATGGGTGGCGCATGGGAAAGACTAGTGCGTTCAGTAAAAACCGCACTCACAGCTACTCTACACGAGCGCCACCCTCGCGAAGACGTTCTCCACACACTGCTCACAGAGATCGAACATACAATCAACTCCCGACCACTATCACATGTGTCGGTCACACCAGAAGACGACGCCGCTATAACGCCTAACCACTTCTTATTAGGTGGCCCCTCGAAGGTCCCGTTGCCAGGGTCCTTCACCAAGGTAGACGAACTCGGACGGTCACATTGGAAGGCAGCTCAACGTCTGGCAGATCTCTTCTGGAAGCGCTGGGTGCGGGAGGTCCTACCTCTACTTCATCACCGGCGGGAGCCGCAAGGTCGTGGAGATGCGATAAAGGTGGGCGATGTGGTCGCGGTTGCGGACTCTACGTTGCCGCGAAACGTATGGCCTAAGGGCAGGGTAGAGCGGGTCTATCCAGGCGCGGACGGAGTAATAAGGGTCGTAGACATTAAAACCATGAATGGTATAATGCGTCGTCCAACTAAGCGTTTAGTTATCTTACCAGTAGAATGTTAAAATTTATTATTTGTAATCTGGCGTTGTTATAGGAGGCATTGCCGGCCTTATATGGTGTAGGTAATTTTTGATTGCAGAGTGTCGACTATAACAGCTACCTTTAGCGTTTAGTTATCTTACCAGTAGAATGTTAAAATTTATTATTTGTAATCTGGCGTTGTTATAGGAGGCATTGCCGGCCTTATATGGTGTAGGTAATTTTTGATTGCAGAGTGTCGACTATAACAGCTACCTTTAACGTTTAGAGTCATTTATTTCTCACTTTCTCCGTAGGTAAATAAAACAATTATTCGTTATTTACTTGCGGACAGGGTTGAGTTTTCAAAGTTGTCAAAGAGGGCAACGCTGTACTAAGAAATGCATATTATTTTGATGTTCTAAAAGAACAGATTAGAGGGTTGTTTGTTTATGCATTTTAGTCAGTCCAGCTTTGTTTGCTTATTTAAATAAGTCACTTAGTGAAATTATTGTTTGTTTAGTCATTTAATTGCATATGTTAGCTTAGTGCACTGTATGAATGGGGCACTAGTAGAATAGTTATTTAAACTTTACATGTAATGTCTACCACAAAATTGTTAAAAATAATAATAACTTATAGGTTCGTAGAGTTTTAAGTAACTTATGTTAACATTAACTTTAAGTTCAGAAATGTGTGTTACAAATTATATTGTTACTATGGTCCTGTACCAGATTTAGACTCACAATTCGTGTAGTAGATTATTATTGTTATAACTTTGAGTTTATTTATGTAATTAACGTCATGTTGTTATCCAAAGATATAGTGAAATAAGAAATGGTGATGTAAGTGTTAATTGTATTCATTGACCAGGCGGGGATGCATGTGTCAGTCACCGACTACAAACCATATGCTTACTACGTTCACACGGCGGGAGAGATGTTACTGATACATTCATTCGCATCTGTTTCTTACTCTTTGTAAGGCGAGGGCGTGTCTATACTTATCTAATCTATGCATTGTGCGTGATTGCATTTTGGCACCATATTTGAATATCTAACGAGGCTCGTCGCTAATTGGCTATCGAAGGTGTGAAGCGAGAGCTGTTAGACAGTTTTAGACACGCCTCCGCACCCTAGGCTTTCTGGCGCTGTTGTCGCGGCGTCACTGGCCACTTGCCTTCGTGTCGTGATACCGTGCAGTCATTATGTAAGTTTTAATTTAGTTGTTAGCATATTCCATTTTAACGCTGCTGTAATGATTTAGAAGTGCGAGGTTCCAATAAACGTTTAATATTTCAAACCAGCTTTCATTACCAACACACACACACAGAGCCAGTTTTATAGATCCCGAATAAAATGTCAGATAGCTCATTCGAAGGATTTCGACAGTGCTTTCCATATATTTTATGTCATTTTATCTTCTGAATAGACAATCTGACACTTGACGGGGACCCGTGAAACTTCAACTATACCCTTAGTTTTCACCTTTCTATATTTTTCTTGTGAAAACAAATACATAATTGATTGTTTTTGAGCTTTGAATTGTCGATCTAGAAAAATAAATGAATCCTAAATTTTATGTCTTTGGCTTTTATTTATTACTCTTGTTTAGCATAAAAAATGTCATAATATAAATAGATACCACTTGCTAGTTCGTTCGTCTGTCTATTATGGCCCATTTTTTCAGGAACGGATAGAACTATCAAGTAAAAATGTACATGAAATACCTACTAAAGGTACTTAGGCTGTAAAATAATATTTTACAATGATCGATCAAAAGATAGGACAATTTATAAATAAGTATACCTACCTTCATAGGAGTGTACCGAACTCTCGGCGCACGAGTCCATCTCGCAGTTGACGTTTTTAGGGTTCCGTAGCCAAATGGCAAAAAACGGAACCCTTATAGATTCGTCATGTCTGTCTGTCTGTCCGTCTGTCCGTCTGTCCGTCCGTATGTCACAGCCACTTTTTTCCGAAACTATAAGAGCTATACTGTTGAAACTCGGTAAGTAGATGTATTCGGTGAACCGCATTAAGATTTTCACACAAAAATAGAAAACAGACAGCGAAGTCTCAGTTATAGGGTCCCGTTTTTACCTTTAGGTACGGAACCCTAAAAAAGTACCAAATTTTTGGGGTCCCCCATACTTAGAACTGAAACTCAAAATTTTTTTTTTCATCAAACCTATACGTATGGGGTATCTATAGATAGGTCTTCAAAAATGATGTTAAGATATCTAATATCATTTTTTTCTAATCTGAATAGTTTGCCCGAGAGACACTCCCAAAGTGGTAAAATGTGTGCCCCCCCCCCCCCCCCTTAACTTCTAAAATAAGAGAATGATAAAACTAAAAAAAATATATGATGTACATTACTATGCACACTTCCAACGAAAATTGGTTTGAACGAGATCTAGCTAGTAGTTTTTTTTTAATACGTCATAAACCGTAAATCGCAATTTTCCTTTCATTCAATTCAGAAATGTACGGAACCCTTCGTGCGCGAGTCCCACTCGCACTTGGCCGGTTTTTTTAAATTCAGTAATTATTTACAAATAAGTTATACCTACCTACATGTAAGTGTACGGAACCTTCGGCGCACGAGTGTGACTCGCACTTCACTGTTTTTCTATTCAGAAATCCATTACAAATAGGTAAGTATACCTACCTACATACATACATTATATGTGAGTGTACGGAACCATCGCCGCGAGTGGGACTCGCACTTGACTGATTATTATTTATTAATTCAGAAGATAATTACAAATAGCTACTAATAGTGGATAATTACCATAACAGAAGGTAATTAGTAATTACAAATAGTTACCTACCTACATACATGTGAGAGTACGAAACCATCGGCGCACGAGTCTGATTCGCACACTAGTTGCAAATAAATTTACAAGTAAATATACTTACATATACTATAATACCTACCTACATACCTTATAAGACCAAAATGCAAATAACAAATTTTCTTACTGTCATCGACATTTTTTATACTATCCCATCCCTAGTGTCGATATTACAGTACCTAAGCATCCTTAGTGCTATTGCTTGTCTGTATATGATACCTTGCCCCCGTGCCCGATATCTGCCGATAGAGATAGTTGCAGCTCGTGAGATTTGTAGGTACATTTTTTGATAGAATTTGCGTTCTGGGAGAAACCTTTTTTCCACCCTTAAATTGTAACAAAATGATACGTTATTGATGTCAATCGCTTAAATAGTTTGTATTCTATGTCTGTACGTTTTGATTTTCTTTTAAAAGTTTTTTGTTTTACTAAAATACTGACATATATTAGTCATAGTTTTAGCGCTAAAATATGCTTGGTTAAGGCGCTTATAACTTTAAAATGATTAAAAAAAATGAAAAAAGGAAAACGTAGGAACCTAGTTTATTATGAGTTAATAACACTAAAAAAAAAATCACCGAAATCGGACAATGTTAAGGGGTGGAAAACAGGTTTTTCTTTTTGTATGAAGAAGTACGCGTCGAGTGATCCTCTTAAGGCGTCTGACTAGAAATCAGATTCCCTCTGGGAGCGTAGGTTCGAATCCTACCGACTGCGAAATAACCTATATCTATTAGATATAATTTTGCTAAAAGTTAAAAATAGTGGATTTTAGGTCAACTTTAACTTAACTTTTTGTCATCCTTTTTCTAACACGAACTTTAAAATAAAAAAATTCACAAAGTTTCAGCAGTGGAAGCATACACGCACGAGAAACATTTTATCGATAGACAACATATTTCTCGTGCTCGTATGCTAAGACTGCTGGTGACCGTTTAACTATTATTAATTACTTGTTTGTTAATTTAATAAATTAATTATAGATTTTTTTTCTGTTTTCGCGATGTTGAATTAAAAATAAACTCATTTTTTGGTTTTAATCGCGTGGTGTTTATAACTTTTATCATTGTTTCAACGCTCAAAATTTCCACTGCCAATCCTGAAGAAGAGACCTGTAAAGGTCTCGAAACGTTGAGCATTGAGATTAATAAACACCACGCGATTAAAACCGAAAAATGAGTTTAATTTTAAATTAATTATATTTAGGTAGGGGAAGCAGGGTAACAATGGATAACTTTTTTTCTAAGGCTAAAACTAATCACAATCTGTGTATTTAAGAAGTTAAATTTGTATTCACACTATACAAAAATGATCAAGGTACAAATTAAGCATATAATTTAGACGCTAGCTACAATAATTAGGGCACCACAAGTATTTAAAAAAAAAATGGAAAATTATCCATTCTTCCCCAGGTCTGGGTCACCTTGAATCATCGGCTGGGTGACAATGAACATACGGGTTACAATGAATTTAAAAAAAATTACAAGGGATGTAAAATAAAACAAACTGTTTTAATCTTGAATATTTATTATTACGCGTTTTTTAAAACGCATAGAAGATAAAATTATAAATTCGAATTTAGCGTTTTCCTATGTTAATCAAAAAACTTGTCAGTCTCATAATCTTATAAATCAACTGAGATCTAACTTATAATAAGCACAAACAACATATTATTAGATAAAACTGTAGGTATGCATATGCATGCATATCAGTCTTTATATTACGAGTATAACCTACAATTAAAAATATAATCTCCAAAACCTAATCTAATAACAGTCTCATCATTTTTCTTATTCAAAAATCAACTACTAAGTTCTACTTTATCAACATTATTCTTATAAAATAATTAAACATCAACGTTTTCAACATTGTTATAGACTTTTGTAATGGCTTTTGCACAATCTTATAATATAAAACAATAATATAAAAAAAAATCTTATAGGAATCAACCTAACGGATATCAATTTTTGAGAAAATCACATCAAATTGGTACATCCCTTGTTGGCGTTTTGTTTGACCCGAAAAACGTGGCTTAGGAAGTACCACTTTGACATCATCTAGAGGAACTGTCAGAATATCGGGCACGTTTGGCAAGCGGAAGGTTTTATCAGTCTTCATGCTTTTTCGGAGAAAACTAACTTCTGCCTCATTTGGTAAAATATTTATAACTTTTCCAACATAATAAAATTTCTTGGAATTTACTACAAATTCTACTAAGACATACGATCCTTCATTTGGTGGTGTCGCAAGTGGTGTGAATTTTGTTGGATCAATCATGTTTTCTTTTCCTGGATCTTCATCTTCGTCTTCAAAGCAACCTTCTTCTTCCGAATATATACTCATTCTATCGTCAACATCATCATTAGAGTCATCACTTTGTAAGACTTTTTTCTTTACAAGTTGCTTGGCTTTCGTTTTTGGTTGAGTCTTTTTCTTTTGGCGCTCTTCGATTTCTTGTTTATTAGGCGTATCGGTAGCAATCATCGATTTTCCCTTGCGTCTTGGTGCTCTATTATTTTTACGTGGCCCAGCTTTAGGTAATCCGCGAATTTGGAATGGGTTTATAAAATCACTCGTAAATGCTGCTGATTGGGTAGTTATAAACCCAGAGGTACTAGGAAGAGATGTCGATATAGGTAATGGTAATAATCCTGGTGGCGTAAACGATGGTATCACTTCTGTCGGCGGGGGTGTATGTGGAGATTCGAGAATCATCATTTGTGATGAAATCAGTAAGTCCTCTTCTTCCCTATATTCTTGCAATGAAGAAACATCTTCAAGGATACCGTGGAGAATTGATGGTGTAGGAGAACGTGTTGGAGATCTACTCATAGTTGGTTGAATCTGATGACCATTATTTTCTTCGTTCATTGGCCGATCTGTGATTTCTGACGGAGCAAAATCAACGTCAGTAAAAATATTACGGTTGTAAGGAAATATTCCAGTTGCTGCAAAACCACTACAAATATTTGCAGGCGTCATTGCTTTCATGTGTGCTTCTTTGACACATCCAGCTACATCATAAATGGTGAATGTTTGACCAGGGTTACGCATCATAAAGCTGTCCACGGCTTGATTATAACCTTTTTTGAATGGTCCAAAGACGGACACATCCAGAGGCTGAAGTTTTCCAGTAGAGTGTGGAGGTACTGTTAAAACAGTGACTCCGTTTTCCTTTGCTAGGTTCAGAGCTTGGTAGCTTATGTGGGCATCATAGTTATCCATGATTAATAAGGTGGGGTTTTCTTTGCTGCTCTGGGTTTGGTTAATAAAATGTTGCATTGTTGGTATAAATAAATTTGAATTCATCCAACCCGACTGTGTTGCTAGGCCTAGAGTGCCAGCAGGGGCATCTTTGATCATATGGTTCTTAAAATGTACTCTCGGGAATATCATAACAGGAGGTAAAGCTTGCCCAGTAGCACTTATTATGTAACAAGTTGAAACTAAAGTGCCTTTCTCTCCACTGGTTACCTTACTAACTTGCTTCTGCCCTCGACGAGCTAAAATTTTTCCGGAGACTTGCACAGTCATTGTGTTGGTCTCATCTAAATTATAAATCCGTGTCCCATCACCAAATCGAGGATTTCGAGTCATAGCTTCATGTAGATTGTCATAGAATGTATTGACATTATGCCTATTAAAAGACGTAGCTCTGCTCAGACTACAGCCTTCTGGCATCCGAAGGCTAAGTTCTTTGTGCCTCTTTCGGAACCCATACATCCATTCAATGCCAGCAGTTTTAAATTGATGCCATTTTGATGGTACTCTGATTTCATTGGCTACAGCCATTTCGTAAGCCAAATTGCGAACATCGTTTGGAGTCAAGCCGTAGAACATTTGGCTGCATTTTATTATAAAATTACAGATTGATTGTTCTTGTTCTTCCGTAAAAAATCGGTTTACACTATAATTCGGTGTAAGTCTAATATTGAGTCCACCGGCTTTTATCATTTTTTGATGGTAACGATATAAAGTTGCGTATGGTAAACCTTTGCGTTTTGCTGCTGCATTAATTGACATACCATCGTCGGAAATTAGCTTGAGGGCCTGCTTTATAGTTTCCGCACTGTGGAGCCCTTTCGATGTTTTTCGAACGTTATTTCGAGGCATTTTGGTACCTAAAAATAAAAAATACGTTAATAAAATGATTACAAGAACGAGTCAAAGTTCATTGTACCCCGTGCATGTTTGTAATGGGGAACAATGAATAGCCTATCCATCGTTACCCAATGGCAGTTTAATCATTGTTACCCATCGACCGTTAGACGAAACTAATGCAAAAATACAAAGTTCTATGACACGTTCGAAAGTAGTAAAACGGAAAACATTAAGCTAAAACATTAATAATCCTACGGAAACTATTAGAAAAATGAACACACAATTCAGAAACATGTGAAACACTTTTCAAAAGGTCATAAAAAAATAAATTCGGTACTCACTTTTGGTCGGACCGCGTGAGCGCGTCTCCCTCCTGTCGTATCTCGGTGCGGACTGGATTGAATGACCAGTTACACACTAGGCTCCGTTCAGTTGAGTTTGTGTGCGTGAGCGACTGACACAGAGATACTTATTTAAACTTATTCATTGTTCCCCGTTATTCACTGTTACCCTGCTTCCCCTACTGCAATTGACAGTTTAACCATACAGTTTACCTAGTAATTGTGAGCCTCAGACTAGTTAGTTTAACTGAGACATCAGAAACTGACCGACTTTCAGTCAAATATTTTAATGTACGTTTTTGGTTTCCAAAAAATAGGTACCAACAGAGACGGCTTTTTTTATCTCTTTTTAAATATTAATTTATAGATCATTAAAGCATTTTATACGTACAATCAATATTCTTTTCGAACATTAAATTGTCCCATTATCTATTATTCCCATAATATACTGTCAATGGGGTGCATCTGGGAATCATCAAGGGTAGATATCCACCACAAAAGTATGGTTTTATGTATTTTCTATTTGCGTAAATAAATTCATGGGAAAGCTGTCCCACATATTCTTATTAATTAGGACTCTGAATCAGCATGCATGGTTTAGGGGCAATTAAAATCGTGTTTGTTTACACAATGGGACGCGACGCGGAAGCCCTCGTGTAATTAATTTGCGGATGTTAGCATTTCTAATAAAAAACGAGAGCCGAATTATACGGTACGTAATGGATATTTATATTAAACAGTTTTTTGTAGCGGATGGGGTCGGATATTTGATAAACAATTAGGAAAAATAGAAAATTAAAACAGATTCGTATCTATTGATCTTAGGTTTGATTCGACCAAACTTAGACTAAGCAACGAATGGCAATTCTAGGCGTAAATCGTCTTGCGTTCGAGAGACTCTACCTACTACCTACATAAAAAAATACGATATATGGGGAGAATTCATTGCTTATTCTAGTTTGGTCGAATATGCCCTCAGACGTACACAAGTTTTAAATTTTCTTGCCTCGAAAAGAAAATTTAAGACCCAAAGAAATTTAAATATGAGTACAAATCGTGTTAGTTTAAAACTGTTTATGATTGTGATGCTCTTCACACTTATATAGTAGGTAAATAGGTAGGTACATTCACGATCAATAAAACTTAATATAATCCACATAATTCGTCGACTATCGCGCTATCTGCACCGCTATTCGAAGGCCATAACTTCTGTGACAATGCACATTTTATCTAGATCGTGGCTTATGGTTCCGTCGGGGGTGCAACTAATGAAGTTTCGCTTCAATGGGGAATATAATTAATTACTGATACCACTTTTAGATAATGCGCTATTTCGAGTGTTTATACCACTTTCATTTGTTGTTCTGAAGTTGACATTCTACATCTATTTTTGATTATATCGTTTTGATTTTGTTTTTGTTTTTAATTTAATTTATTTGGAAGCCTACTCTGGACCACACCTACAAGAGTGGTCCAGAGTAGGCTTCCGTGGCATCCACTGCCTAATCCTTCCTACCACACCTACCACTCAAGCTGTTACATTTTTACTCCAGCCAAAGGTTGCCTGGAAGAACTCGCTTTCAGCGATAAGGCCGGCCACTTGTGCAACTTAATTTTAAGCTTTTTTATTATTTACTTTTGTATGTGTTTTTTTTGAATTTCCTATGTTTAGGTTGTACAAATCTATCTATCCTTATAAGAGGAGTCCTTGCCCTACAGTGGGACAAAATTGCTGGCTAACAAAAAAAAACTTTGGCCTCATATATCTAAGTATACTAATAGTTATAAAATATTACCTTCCCAAATGCCTTTAGATATCTCGTCTTTTAGATAGAGATATCGAGTAAATCTGTGTTTAATGGAAAACCCGGGACCGCAGTGTCTCCCGAGACACTTCCCCACAAGATAACGTTGTTCGTGCCTATCTTTAATTAAAATCTCACTGATTATTTAGTGGGAGACAGTATTTGATGCGAGTAGTGTGTCAATAGCGCACAATAACTTCTGTGTCAATTTTTATAGACGAATTAAATTAAATATACCTACCTATTGACTACAGGGATCTCAGTTTTTTTAATAATAATTGACTAGCAGCGTCCCTCAGTTTCAGTCGCGTAAGTCCAGAAAAAGTAGCCTATGTATTAATTCAGGTTTCCAGCTATCTACATGCTTAGTTGCATCGCAATCGGTTCATCAGATTTTGCGTCAAGGATCAACAAAAACACGCATACACAAACTTGCACCTTTATAAATTAGTAAGACGTTTTCAGATGGCAAGTAATAATGAAATATAGGATTTAGCAGGCTCACTTAAAACATACGTAAGAAGACGACAGATCGAGTTCCGGGAAATTAAATTGAAATTATTTAAATCAATCATAAATACACCTATCTCGAACCATTTTAGTCGCTGTTACACTGATTAGTTTACCAATACGGTATGTAGATTAAAGATTAAACATAGGTAGGTAGGTACTTACAACCGTTTATTTTGATTGGAAATTAAAATGCATTAATTCAAAACAGTTCATATTAGGTATTTTCTAATTATAAAATGAAATGGATGTGAAGTGTAATGTATATCTTATTTGAAATTAGGGATCAGTATAAAACATTTGGCAGCACGTTTTTTGTTCCTAAAAATAAATAAAGCTATAAAATGTGTTCGTTTGCGACTGTCTTTTATCTTTCTATTACCTTGGAAAATCTACCTCATTATTTTACTCTGAGAAATGTGCTTGTAAGACTTTGCGTGGGTTTTACCTACAATACACTCCAAGGTACTATTTTGCCTCTTATTTTGTAAGTGCAGACTTAAGTGCAAAACTTTTTAATGAAAGTTTCTTTAAAGTATTAGGTAAGCCAACAATTTAAAGAAAATAAGTGAATTTGCGCGGGGTTTCGACTATCATAAATTCAAAATAGGAAAAATAATTTTAATTTTTGATGGGATTTAAGTTTGGGATGTTTTCTAAAATTATTTGATAAAACCTATATTATATACAATTGATACTGGCCCAAACTGCTGTATATTGCTGGCAGAAAGGTAGACGCAAGTGTTGAGTTTAGAATTCAAAAGATGCTTTCCCAAAACTCAACGCCTCAGGTCTTCCTACCTAAGTAGGTACCTCTACACTGAATCATTACCGCTGTAGACACGGTATTTCTATCGAAACATCTAGAAATGATTGATGTTCATGGAAGCTATCAGGTGCACGATCCGGGCGGAGCCCGAGCCCCGGTCGTCGCAATCAATCACGTTTTTAATCAATTTGCAATCGCCGATCATTTTCATATTTACCTACTTACTTTTGATTAGGTTGATACTTTCGTTGTTTTTAATTAGGCAAGGTGTAGTGTAGGTATTATACCAACATAAAACTGGGCTGAGTAGGGACGGGCCCAGGCCGACTCGAGGCCGACCGAGTTTTTTAAGCATAACTTTTAGTCTACTTTCTACCATATTAGTCCCAACTTGGTACTAATGAGGTAAGTTCCCAGGCCCGTTTCTCCCCTAAAAATGGGCTGAGCTCGGACGGGCCCAGGCCGACTCGAGGCCGACCGAGTTTTTTTAGCATAACTTTTACTACTCTTTCCACCATATTAGTCCCAACTTGGTACTAATGAGGTAAGTTCCCAGGCCCGATTGGTCCCCTAAAAACGGGCTGAGCTCGGACGGGCCCAGGCCGACTCGAGGCCGACCGAGTTTTTTTAGCATAACTTTTACTACTCTTTCCACCATATATGTAAGTCTCCAGTTGGTACTAATGAGGTAAGATGACCGACTGCCCCCTCCCAATCTATTACATCTGCTCTGTATGTTTTGTTAGTTTTTTCTCGTAAGTAGGTACCTATATGAAACTTTGCTATTCATGTTTGCGTCGACGTTAAAACTGTGTGAAAAGTTAAAAATCGGCATTTATAGCTGTAAAATAATTTATAGCTGCCACACACTACCAGAAATTTCTGAATCGGAATCCACAGAAACGGCTCATATCAAAAGAGAATGTCACCGTGATACACAAATTCTTCGTTTCATTCAAATGAATAAATAGGTACGTAAGTCTTTGAGTTGATATTTTCCGGCCAGGTGTATTACGAAAGTTTTACATTTACGCAAACCTGATAATTCGCGTAAACTCGCACTACGGTAGATAGGTAGGTATAAGGTGAGTTGTACTAAGCTTAAAACTGCTTAATGTAGGACAAAGCATAAAGTTCTTGTAAATAGACGCATGTAGAGGTGATAGAAGCTGATACGTTAAACCATTAGGTGTAGATTCCACACAATTCTTAAATTGCACTTTACCCTTTCGTTTAGTTGCTTCGAAGAGGTGACACTTCATTTTCTTTTCATAGACGAGTGGGTACCCCCCACATGTATAGCTATAGGTACCTACATGTGTATTGTTGACTCGTGATCCCTTCTCACTTCGCATAATGAATGCTTCCAAGGTGTTATGCCTTGTGGATTTCGATCTCTTTTAATATCCCGAAGTAGATCTAGGTACACCTTTGTTTCACTAAGTAATTTTAATAATGTTACACTATGTAGGTAAGCCTAATATGATAACAGGTATTAAAATACGATAGCTACGATGGCCGTAGATTCAAAACCTACCGGCAAAGCGTTTTTTCTAAGTCGATCTTCTAATTTGTATACATTAAAACTAGTTTCATATCTTAATATTTTCACTAAAAAGTAAAAACTCAGTGGGAAAGAAACATTTTTTGTTCGCATTTGTAATACACGAAGTGGAATAGCGATCGTTCTTTCGTTTTGGAGTTCATTTGGCAAGGAGATGGAGAAAACGGTGCCAACTGAGGAACTCTTTCGACGGTTCATTTACTACGAGCCGAGGCACGATGCTTTCAGTTCCTCATTGCCGAATGGTTTCAGAATTAGATACCACCGTTGTTGGCGGTAAATTGTTTTGTACAAATAAGATAAAGTAGTAAACTGCTCTGCATATTTTAATGCAATTTCAACTGATTTTCTTTAGTCTGATGAGTTGTGATGAGATGAGAAAAATGAGTTTAATTTCAGACCAATTGTCTGAAATTAAACTATTTTTTTTTGGTTTTAATCGCATTGCTCTTATTATACTTAAAGCATTTTGGTTTTAATTTTATATCAACATCGCGAAAACCGAAGAAAAATCTATTTGGGTTTTCAAGACTTTTTTTTTAAAATCATAATGACTTTTTTTTAAATCATAATGTCTTTTTTAACGATCTATATTTTTGAATGTACTGTATTAGACGGGTTGAAAGAATTTTTCAAATCGGACCAGCGGTTCCTGAAATTAGCGCGTTCAAACAAACTCTTCAGCTTTAGCAGTGCCCGCGCCCGCGACTTCGTCCGGCTAATTTTTTTGAAAATATAATATAGCCTATAATAATATCTCTATAAATGGGCTATCCAACACTGAAATAATTTTTCAATTCGGACCAGCTGTTCCTGAGATTAGCGCGTTCAAACAAACAAACAAACTCACTAGTGCTATAAACTAAACTAAAGATGAAGCTTTGTAATAATGGAAGATAGATAAAGATTTTTATAACACATTTGCTCGTAAAGGGCCTCTTATTTCACCAATTTCAATATCGTAATGTATGTCATTACGTACTTGTGCGTAATCGTAAAGTAAAACGCACGAGTTTCTTTCTAATAAGGTAACACGTACGGTTTATCATGCTCCGTCTAAAACCAACGGTACTTTTTTAAATCTTAAGAAAAAAAAAAGCAAAGAAAGCAAATCAAAAAGTTTTTATGTCAGAAAAGTGGTCAATATTTTATGAATAAAATTAACTTTGGGAGATAAAATATAAAAAATAAACATTTAATTCTTTAATTTAATTCATTTTGACAGTAAATTACATCTGTAACAGAAACAAAAAAATATTAATTTACTTTATTAGTAATACTGGCTGTTTTTGTACCGTTGCCTTAAAAAAAAAAAGCACTGATGCCCGCGCATCGCTAATTTGTGAACAAATAAAAATTATTCCGCGCGCTTTTTCTTTTCGCTGTATTGTTTTTATTTGATTTCCTCGCAAATGTGTTATAAAACGTCGTATGACATACGTGCGCTTTGATAATTACAGCCTCTGCTTTCTTGTAGCCCTCGCCTACGGCTCGGGCTAGCAATATCGCCTCGGCTGTAATTTTCAACTTACCGCACTTATATCATAATGTACTATAGAATAATATAGCGTTTAGGCATCTATCTATATTGAATTATTATTTTAGTAAATTATGAGCTGTGCCTAACCTGCGTAATCAGTGTTACTAGTTTACAGAACATCAGACATTGGATGATTGGATACGTTCCAAATCAGGTCGATTAGCTTCTGAATTATTTGCACGCGAATAGATTACCTTCGAATGATTTATCGGAAGTTTTATCGTAAGCGATAAAATTACGACGAGAGAATGTTTTGTTTTGTGAATAACCCATTTATTTATGGGCCTTATAATTTTCAGTTATTTAAAAACATTTTGAAACTATTCGGTTGAAAATGGTTTTCAGATTTAGAAACAAAGTGGTTTCTCTATTTATGACCGACTTTGAAATAGGAGGAGAATCTTAATTAATTGATGCGCTTATTTTTACGTAAACCTCGTTTGCCAATTAAAATAATCGGAGAGCTTGCTTGGCCAGGCGTTTTAACTAGTTCACGCCCTATAGTAACGTACCATATGCCTCGAACGTTAAGACTTATTCCACTGGCGAACAAAGCTATTAATTCAATTCAATCTTGATTTTTTTGACTGTTTTACAAAACTTGAAACATTTAGTTTTGAAAAAAATGCATTTCAAAACTGCGCCCGCCAGGATTTGATCGTGCAACCCTTACAAATTCGTTGGAATACGTCGAACCTCTAGTGCCACTTTCGACTGAGGCACGTAGCGATTTTTTTTAAAGCAACCTACGAGATTTTACTTATTATGTAAACTAGTTTATCATTTCTATAGTTTGAGATGGTAATGGTATAACTCAATTGAATTCCGAAGCTGTGCGGGCGAGTGTTCTATTCTATTTTTAGGGTTCCGTAGCCAAATGGCAAAAAACGGAACCCTTATAGATTCGTCATGTCTGTCTGTCTGTTTGTCTGTCTGTCTGTCTGTCTGTCTGTCCGTCTGTCCGTCCGTCCGTATGTCACAGCCACTTTTTTCCTAAACTATATGATAGCTATAGTGTTGAAATTTGTTTCTATTTATCTACGAAGATATCTTGTGGCCACGTTTTGTTATGTTTTCCACTTTTTGTGCAAATTATTTTACAAAAGTCGTTTCTAACTGAAATCAAACCTGTAAGATATATAGGTACCTATATATAATAATTGTTTTTGCATTTTCTACATCAAGCCTGCTTTTTTACGTTGCTTCTAAAATAAACTACTTGCTATATTGTTCACACAGTTCAGTGGAGTGATATCCTACCTCTTTGCACACATGTACAAGTTATGTGAGGCTAGAGGTTACGCGTTGCTAACTACTAATCAAGCAAAAGTTTCCGGCACATTAGGCTTCGTACTATTATTTATTCTGTGGCTTCGCGTCGAAGCTTGGTTTTAACCCGAAGCTCGAAGCTTAAGTTACAGAGTTCACTGTACTTGGGAAGTGTTCGTTTTGCTGTTAACTTTTATAGATGGAATTACATACGCTGAATAATTATATTATTCGTTTTATAGTGCCAATCAAATAGTTTTATGAAATTGATAATAATAGCGTGAAAAGCGTTTTTATCACGTGTCGCGTCGGTCGGCGCCTACGGGCTGGCGGCAAATTGAATAAAGTTTTTAATAGTAGGTAGGTAATGAATTAACTGCTCCTAACTGTGGGGAAAACAAACAAAAAAAAATTCTTTTAGTATTTGGACATAGTTAAACAACTAAAGGCATTTAATATAATTATTAGTTAGTAATTGTAAAAAAATACAAAGCTGTTAAAAAATTTAAGTTTATCTGTTAAAAAAATGATGGCAAAGTTTCATCGCGAGGTTAGAACAATTTAGTTGAAATTAAACTCATTTGAAGACATTTGATTTGAATGCAATGCTCAACGTTTCAAGACCTTTACAGGTCTCGAAACGTTGAGCATTGCATTTAATCTAACATCCTTAAATCACAAGAAGAATTTCGTTCTTTATGTATTTGTTACGTCTCTGTTGCGACGAGAGAGATAAATAAGTAATTCCTCCTGCTCCGTGACTGCACTATAAGAATACGTACACACAGGTATCGTTACAGACAGGATGAACATTTGACATGTTCTTATTGATCGAACTTTTCATTTTGCGCCTTTCAAAGGCTTCCGTAATCTGACACTTCATTTGCTTCAGCCCTCAGCCCTTTTACGCAAAATGACATTCGATTTTCGCAGAAAATATGTACATAGACTTATAGACGTAGGTAGGTAACTCGTTCTTACTAATATTATAAAGGTTCAAGTTTGTGTGTATGTAAGGATATGTTTGTTACTCCTTCACGCCAAAACTATCGAATCGATTGTGATGAAACTCGGTATACAGATAGCTGGAGATGTGGATTAATATTTATTTATTCAACAATAGTAAATACAGTTACCGAGGTAAGATTGCATCAATAATTTCTGATTCAAACAATGAAAAAGAAGGAAGAAATGTAACTAAATAATAAACATTTAACCGTTGTTTAACCAATTTAGATTTGTAGCTTTCAACTGGGTAGGACTATTGTTATAATTGTACAAACAAGGAAAACCTGTAATTGGCTGTAAACTTTATCAAAATTAGTATAATAAGTTTCTATATTTAAGTAAGTGCTGTTGGTTTTCTGAATAAATAAATAAATAAATATACATATAGGCCATTTTTTATCCCGATATCCTTGCGGGATCGGGACTTACGCGGGTAAAACTGTGAGGCTCAGCTTGTGACACGATCATTTTAATAGTATGGTGTAGGCAAGCGTAAGATAGATGTTTTATAGATATAATGTGGTTTTGCGGTGACATTTATCATTATAGGCATTTCCGATGGTTGTAAGAGAGAACTGAGTTATTAAAATGTAAGGCTTACAAATACTGACATTAATATATTGATGAAGGGTTAGTTGTGGCGTACGCAGAGTCTACAGGAATCATACCTGTATCATTTATGGCAGTTTTGTCTAAACTAGGTAGGTATAGGTACTTACCTACCTAGAAATAACCGAATAGGGGACCTCGCGAACACAATCTCTATTATGTCCTTTAATAAATGAATAAAATATTATTTTCGTTAAAAATATTACTTTAATAATCGAGCTCCGTAAAAATACAAATTAAAACACGGTAAATATCCCGTTTTTTAATAAAATTTGTAGACAATCTTTATTGCTTTACTTATTTAATTAAGTATAATAAACGGCTAACAAAGAAATAACCTCCATTTGTCTAGAATAAATATACGCCACAAAATGATTAGGTATACTTCATACCTACGTAGAAAACAATAAATATTTCGATTAATCGCCAGTCACAATAATAATTGATTCGTAAGTGTACACAACCGCATTTATCTTCAAAGGACTACTAAATATGACTCTCTAAAATATTAATTACCGTGTCAGCGAAATAATTAATTGCATTGTTGATTAAGTAAGTTAGTAGACTGCAGGCATTGGTCTTTGTACCCAGTTAATCATTCAGGACATCGCGCGCACTGTTCCGAGCTAGATACTTCACTGTCCTGACTTAATTACCTGTTTTAATTCTCTCCAGATTGTCTGCTCAGCTCGGTAGATAAACTTATTTATAGGTGAAGAATAGACGGTCAATTATTAGGGTTTCGTAGTTAACATGTTAATCATGTAGCCTTATTAATAAACGTGGAGTAAGATGTGAATAACTCTGCCATTTTTTGTTTCTATCTGGCAACTTTGAAAGTTTATGTCACGGAAAAAGACAGCATGTTCCATATCCATCAGCCTTTCTGTCCGCGGTTTAGCTCACAGACACATTGCACATTTCTATTAAAAATACATGGGTAGTTAAGTTGTTATAACGACTTTTACCAAATTGCAGTCCGTGTTATTTTATGGAAACTACGAAACCGTGCACTGCGCGTGGCCCGAGAAGGTGCACGCACCAGCCTAGCATTATGTTTGTAAAGCGGCTGGTCGTTTATGCTTGCCTTCCTAAATAACTATTCAATGGTGCTCATTTGAAACCTCTATTCTAATCTTAATACTCGCACGTAGAAATACCGCGTCTTGTTACGTGACGATTTCTACCAGCCCTACAAGCAAGACGCGTATTTTTTTTTACAATGGTTTTAATTTTAATGCTATTCATTTTGTCTTCACTCGTACCTACCATCTTTTTTTCGCAATTAAATTAGGTACCTGTGTTATCAGAATAAAAAAACCTATAAAGGTTTCTTGTTGACTACGAAACCCTAAAAACGAATGTAAAGAAATCTTATTAGATTTAAGTAATAGGTAGATGGGTAAATATAATTAATCAAAGTCAACTCTTCAATTAGCTTTCTTTGATAAAACAAACACTTGCGGTGATGGTATGTAACGGAGGTAAAGTACTGTGTATACTTTCATAGAAATTAATTTGATATTAAATTGCCTTTGTGTATTTTATGGATCGTCGTGGCCGTGTTGAATTTAAATTAGGATTGCCCGGAGGTAATTTTAGGAGGTAGAATAAAATAAGCTATGTATTTTACTGTAGGTTCTTATGGTCTATATAAAAAACGGAGAAAAAATTGTAAAAAATCATAAAAAACGCCTGAAGTCTGAAGTCGTGCAGTTTTAGGTAGGATCTGTCCTTTTTTTGGAAGTCGGTTAAAAATAAATAGTAACTCCCTTACTTAAAGACGACGACTAAGTTTATGTAGGTATAACGTTTGTCAATGGCTGTTAACTTTGAAACTTCATGTCACAGTAAAAGTCAAACGTTACATAAACTTAATCATCGTTTGAAAGTAAGGGGTTTAATTTTGAACTTTAATTTCGTTATTCTGTAAAGATTCATCGCTAACGCGGGTTGCAGTTTTAGTTTGAAACTTTCAATAACCTTTCCTTGCGTCGCGCAGTCGGGTAAAAACAGTTGTTGTTTCCGTAAAACATAACCTCAAAATTATCAAAAAAAAGTTCGAATTTCCAAAAGTAGTAGAATAAAAGTTGTTCATCAAATTTTTTTTTCCCAAAAGAAAAACGTTTTTACCAACATACCTATTCATCAATTTTATTTGAAGCCAAAGTTCCTTAGCCAGTGCATCACCACCTTAATAAGAAAATTACGTAATCTCCCCAGGGGTGAAAATTAGATGAAAATTAAACCCTGGTGTATTGAGAGGGATGGAAAGTTAAAAGTAATCTGTGGCGTTACACAAACTTTCCTTTTGCATTAATATAAGCTGTGGTTTTGATTGAAGTCTAAAGTGGTTTGGGGTTTCGAATGTTTTGACGATGCGCACATATTGCGGGCAGAAGTTAAAATTGACCAATAAAACGTGTTTTAAATAATCTCGATTGAAACAATTGAAATTGATGATTATTGCGTTTAAGGATACACAGAGGACAATCATTAGATAAATAGACCTGTCCTTTTGTATGGTAGTGAGGCGTGGCCATTGCTTGAGCGACATAAGCAGGAGCTGCGTCTCACGGAGATGAAGATGCTGCGCTGGATGTGTGGAGTGACGCGAAAAGACCGCGTCAGAAACTCCCGCATCAGGGGCAGCCTTCATGTCCGAGACATTGCAGACAAACTGCAAGAATGTCGCTTACGGTGGTACGGCCACGTTCTACGAAAACCGGCTGGTTACGTGGGAAACAAATGTCTTGCTATGGCGCCTCCGCCCGGCCGCGGCAGATTGGGAAGACCCAAGAAGTGCTGGCTTGACGTTGTACGATCGGATATGCGTGCTAATGGCCTCACTACACGGGATGCCGAAGATCGTGCGAAGTGGAGACGTAAAAGTAGAAAAGCGGACCCCGGGCTCTCGAGAGAGATGCAACCGGGAACAACGCTCGGATGATGATGAGAGGACAATGGTAGATTCTATAGTTTCGAAGGCATCCATTTCGGGTCGGTGAAGTAATAAGTAAGTACTTAATAAAATTATCGATGAAAATTGGCGCCGCTTCTGGCTGACTGACTTATTCTATTAGATACCTAGGGATGTGATAACTTCCGGCTTTTGACGACTTCCGCTTCAGTTATGGGACTAGAAGTACCTACTAGGTGTATTCTCTAGTTGAACGGTTATTCATTTGTAGAGACGGAGAGTACTTACCGTCTTGTGATGTCGTGGTCAAACGTTCACCTACAATAAAATTTAAATGAGAACCTCCTCCTTTTTTGGAAGTCGGTTAAAAATAGGTACACAGACAATCGAATAAATAAACTAGTGTTCTTATAAGGGTTCCATTCAGGGTCTAACGGGTTACCATCGACACAATTTAGATTATACGGGCTCTTCACTTGATGGTTGCCCTAGTTTTCAAGAGCCATTTAGCATAAGTAGATGTTAGTTGGATGGTACTAAAAAATTGCCCATGCGGACCCCGTGCTCTCAAGAGGGATGCAACCGGGAACATGGCTCGGATTCTATTCTCGGCCCTGATGACTAAAAATTAGCCAATGCGATTGCAACAAGTTAGTATCAGGGGTGCTGCAGAAACCCAAGACACATTAAAAAATATAACGTATCGTCTTGAATTCTATCCTGGGAAGCTTAAACTTGATTTAATTGTATACAACGTACGTAACCCGCATTATATCCATCCCAACACTCATTGTCCAGTAATTTATGGGAAACAGTAATCTAATTTAGCGTCAGAACATGTGATACAATGAGAAGTTAATTGCCTGTTTTATGCGAACGTTAACATTTACTTGGTACTTAAATGAATCATGGTTATAAAAAGCTTAGTTAGTAGTTAATTATGTTATTTACCAGAGGATTCAGTTCTTAAAATAGGAAGGAATAGCGGGGTATTTAATACGTTGGCGTTCATAAAAAATACATTATTAGTGATCGTAACCGCTAACTTTAGATGTTAAGTCAAGTGTCGGGAGATATGAGATGTTGCACGCTCATCTGAAGATAGAAAGATGGATAATTCAGGTCCGTGTTCTTTAAGCTGACGTACTGCTGCAGCTTCCGGCTTTGCCCTGGCACAGCGGCGCGAAGGACACCGTAGGTTTTTAGTGGGGGTATACCCACTAAAAACCCATGGCCACCTACCATCTTCGGTCAGGGGGACCCCCCCACTCACTGGGCCGCGGGCCGCAAAAAAGGTCCGTGTTCTTTAGTGGCTGGCTGCACCGGCCTAGGTATCTGTGGCTGTGGCCGCAGACTTTTAACGAGTGATGGCTTTTCACATTGTTTATCATATACACACTACCAACATTTAAGTATTTTACCTACCTACTTCGACACGTTTATAAAGACCCTCTGCTATTAGTACAGACACACCTACTCGAACCCTAAAGCTCTGGCACTACATCAAATGATTAAGTTCTCAAATTTTCATTTTAATTACCGCTATCCTCTTGAAATTCAGGAGACTGGCCAAACTTCAATTAATTTAAATAAAATCCCACTTAACTTTAATGAAAATTAAATATTAAAACTTGATTGTTACATTGTTAAACACGAAGATCGTAGTAGGTACCTACTACGATCTTCGTGTCTTCGGTGTCAAGAGTAACTAGCTGATACTAAACATAATAGAATATTTCAGGCTACTCTTTATCTGTGTTCGAATGGGCGGGTCTTATCCCACTTCTGATACTATTATCTGCGACGTCTCGAGGATCTTCTTTTTCAGGATGACCTAGGCTTAAGGAAAACACCTTTTTCTTAAACACACGGATTTATTCACTACAACTCGAACACGTAATATTCTAATAAAATGTAAAGTGCAACTTAGCTAATTAACTTAGTGTAGATGTTTATATTAAACAATTTGTGCATTTTATGCATTAATTTATCTGGGATATAACAGAACGTTCTATCTGACAATGTAATAATCAAGTTCGTATATTTCAAAGTACGATATTCCCGGAATCGCCCGAAGAAACTGTTATCTAACGATGAAGGAATCCGTGTTATGGTATGGTACAAGGAGCTTCCATGATAACGTTTTATCGCTAGGTCGCTCGATACAGCGAACGGGGTCGGAATACCAAGTGGTTCCAAGCTTAGGTTAAGAAGATTACAGTACAAACTTATATTTATTAGATTATTGCGTTTCGCTTCCACTTTCTCTACTTTTTGATTTGGAGGAATGTCTTTGTTGTTTATTTAGAAAAATGTCTTTATACAATGATATTTTAGTGGTTTTTAGTTCCGATTTTACTGTCAATACCCTTAATTACCAAAGTAGGTACTGGTTAGTTGGAAGAAGTACTTTTGTTTGACTTTTGTCAGAAAAACGTTGCAATATCTAGATGTTTATTTATTTAATTAGACAGTTTAAGTGCAGTGTTTTAGCAACAGCCGAGGTTAAGTAAAGATTTTCGCTTAAATAAACAAACATTAGGTATGTTTAGTACTCGTACTCACTGTTCACTACTTTGTAACTGGTTAGAAACAACGATACTTACCTTCTTGTGTTATACAGGTTGTGTAGTTATTTATTTTCAATCTTCTATTGTTATTCAAAACATAGTTTTAATGATTCAATCAAAAATATCTATCACAGCATCGGGGCGCTCTTAGCATAGTTAAGTATGCTTTACAATTTAATAAGCAGTAGTCTTTGGTCATAGTCGACTATAAAGATTAGACTACTCTTACCACACTAGGGTCTACGGCTACGAAAAATATAATCGAATTCCACCACACTTGATCGACATAATATAACCATTTCGATACGATAAGAAACATTTTCGTAGCAGCTACAGAGCTACATACTGCGCGAGGTTAATCTACTTTTATCACACTATTAGGGCCTACGGCTACGAAAAAATATGTCGTATTTTGCCACATAGAATCGAACCGGGGTGGTGTGGTGAAATTTCCGCCACATTCTTGGGCATTTCTATTGAAAAACATTAGCCTAACAGAACGAATAAGTTAAACTTAGGTAAAGAGCGATTAACCATCTCCACTAAGTGGTTAAGCAAATGAACTTTAAATTGTTAAAAGCTACGCAAAGGTAGATTTGAACAATGCTAACAAATAACAGTAAGTATACGCACAACGCAGTGTGTTTAGTGGTATGATGTTCCTTCATAGGAAGTACCTACTAATAAAGTAGAGAGTGGATGGATGGGGATGGTAAGTGACCTAAAGAAAAAAGACAGGTCTGTATGGTGTATTTGTACCACTATCTAAAATGTACCCATAGGTAGGTAGGTTCATTGTTTTTTGGGGAAAATTTTACTTTTATGTGATGGAAATAATCATCAATGAATACTGCAATAACTTGACATTTTCGATATTTACAAATAATGATCCTAAATACTTATATAAGTACTTAAACTTTTTTATATTTTTCTTAGTAGGTAGGTACTTGCAAATGCCTTATTTTATATCGACAGCATTATGAAATTCGTGAGATTTTTCAAAGACTTACAAATCATTTCAGGACAGGGCGCTTCGGTTTCAGGTGCTAATAGAAGCTACCTAACGCTATTATGAACTGAATACCGATTCAAAATAATATATCGTGAATATTAATGCGTCGCTATCTGGCTGATTTACATTCAAATTGCAGGCTTGGGATCGGCTGTCGAGACAAATGTGATTAAAACGTGGTCGGATGTACCTCGTAAAATGGGGATTATGATATTAGTAGTAGTTGGCAAGCAATTGGCAAGGACTTGAGGAACATTTTAGACATCGCGGAATCTTTTGTGATAAAAGGGTTTAAAAAACTGTCTTATACGTAGACTTAACTACCTAATAATTAGATATTATTCTGTATATTATGTTACCAGCAGAGTCCAGCGGTTTCCCTTGCATAAGTCCCTATTCCGCAGCATTTTATAAAAACCTCTTCTTAGTGGATTAACTATTTTTATATTAATTAACACACCACAAAGAACACACTCTTCAAATTTCACGTCTCTAGGACCAGCGGCTTGAGCTCTGTGTTGATAGGCCTGGGTTAACTTACCTATCAACGCAGAGCTCAAACCGCCTTTTTAAATTTTATTGGTTTAGATTTTTTTATGTCTATGAAATACCCAAATAATCATCAGCGGGTTTTTTTCTAAACATTCGAACGACATTATTAGGTGGTAATTTACAAATACAGGACGACCACAAAGTTTATGAAAATTTCACGATGTTAACACATTTATACGTAACAAAGCTTCATCTTTACAGGAAGTTTACAGAAGGAAGGAACCTTTGAATAAAATAAGCATTATCTTCCATTCATAAATTGAATTTTCCATAACATACTTACCTCAGTACTTCGATAACAACCGTCATTGTTCTGTTGGCGATCGTAAATCTAAAGCACTAAGGTGTTGTAACTGTAACGAGGTCCATTGTTAGGGAGAATTGTAGCAGTACATTCAAGTTGAGTTACTTAGTACGAACCGAGCCGTGGGGGACGGGAAATGACCAATGTAACTGCCGCATGCCGGTGTTGTTTGAATGAATTTGAATACCTACATAGATTCCTACCGGAAGGAAAATGTTACCTTTCAAACGGTAGCTGTTCTCCTTCTTTTTTGTATAGTGAGACCCACTGTGCACGGAGGAGCTCGAGTGATTTCGGTAACTTTCCTGAAAATTAGCTCAGTTTTCTTATTTGTAATTATAAACCTGGTCTTTTAAGAAGCAGTGTCAATAATTGCTTTCTGTAAAGTACCCGACCGATCAAAGTCCTGAATGACTGACTGACTGGACTAGGTAGGTATACATCAACGCACAGGCTATATCGCAGCTCCTATAAACATGAATTTGAAAGGTGTGTTCTTTGTGATATGTAGATATTGTACTAAGGCTAAAAAAAAATGAAATGAAATGAAATGAGGCTAAAGAGTCGCGCTCCCGAGATAAAGGATCTTGACAGACGGACAACAAAGTGATCCTATAAGCATTACTTTTTTACCTTTTGAGGTAAGGAACTGTAAAATCTGCAATGGAAACAGCACTCGAGGTTTGCAACTGCGATAATTGTTGGGCGTGCTTAGTTCACGATTGTTCACGTTGGTCATGCTCCATTCATAAACAGAACCAGTTCACTTTGAGCATTTATACTGACTTCACTTCAGAATTTTTGAAATCGGTCCAGTAGTTTCGGAGATTACCCCCAATATACATACATACATACATACATGTTACCAACGTTACCTTTTTATAATATTAAGTATAGATTGGGTTGGGTCAACCATAAATCAACCTAATAGGTTGATTTATTTATGAAAATCGAATATTATACAATGTATACCTACACGTAAATCTCACCTACATTATGTTAAGGAATTTCTACGACTTTACATAGTGCTTACATATTTCGAAGTGCAGCTAAAACATTTGCTAGATGCTCGTTCTAAGTAATTTCTAATCAGACATCACGCTGCGAGCTCGTTTTGAACAAGGGGCTCGTAATTCAGTTTTAACTCAATAAACCCTCGTTTCTAACTCAATTTTCTGTAAATAATTGTAGTACTGTTTGCGTTCTTAATGTATCGCGCCCGTACAATGACAATTTGTAATGATTTTAATGCGAAAACGATGGTGAGGGACGCGCTTTTGTGTAGTGTCCCACAGTGGCGAGCACGAAGTTATAGCACTCGAGTGGATCATAATTGCTGTTTCATTACATTATGGTTGTAGTGTGCAAAACAGTGTAATTTATTGAGAAAGTAAACTGAATTATAAATTCAAAAAACTACCGCCATATTTATACCTAAACGATGACTAAGTTATGTAACGTTTGTCACTGTCTTTTAACTTTGAAACTTCATGTCACAGTAAAAGACAAACGATACCTACATAGATTATGCAGCTGTTTATAAGTAAGGGGGTTGATGTTTAAATTTTAGAAGTGTGCGGGGTAAAGCGCAATACACACTGAGCCCGCCGGGCCGCCGACACAGCCCGCCGACACAACCCGGCGGCCTATATGAAAAGAAACATGTCGCCAACATGCGCCTGCGCGTGTTGCCCGCCGCCATGTCGCCACGCCGCCGCCGGCGCGGGCGGCTTGCGTACGCCTGTGCTCAGTTGCCCGGCGACGCGACAAAATTTTCCGACTTGCAATAAGTGATGCCGCCAACTAGCCCGCTGACAAAAAGTTGCCGACATAGGTCGGCGGCCCGGCGGGCTCAGTGTGTATTGCGCGTAACACTGACATATACAATCAGTAGAGCTTTTACGTAAAATAGCAACATACATATTTACACACAAACGTTTACCTTTATAATATTAGTTAGTAGGAAGGAACTAGGGTTCATCATCAGGTACAATTCATTGCTGTTAAATAAATTGTCATCTAACCGCAGAGGAGCCATTTTAGTTCAGCCCCCAGTGATTTGAAAACACTCTGTAACACATAGAAAAATGAAAATTTCTACAATAACATTCATAACACAATATAGGTATTGTATAGGACGCATAAACGTCCGTCATTTCAAATTTCTCTGGCACTGATCCAGTGGAGTAATTTTACTTGTAGAATGTGAATAAATACGTTATTCCAATTAGTTACAAATGGATTTTGTATTACAAATTACATATGGCGTTCGGTAGAAGCTGTCAAATTCAATTGTTGCAACCGCCATTAGGATTGTGTCCACTGTTATATATAATATACCAAGAAGTAAGTTTTAAAATCAATCAAAAAGTTATTCTTAAATACCCTTAGGTACTTATAAACAATGATTAACAGATGCATAAATTATGTATTGTTTGTTTTTTACTGTAACGACAAGTATCGAAGTTGACAGACAGAAACAAACGTTACATAACTCTGCTAATCATCGATTATGAGTAAGGGGAACTGTATGTCTAAATTAGTTTTTTTTATAGATTTTTCTTCTGTTTTCGCGATGTTGTATTGAAATTAAAGACATTTTTCGGTTTGAATCGCGTGGTTTTTATTACTTTTAGCATTGTTACAACGCTCAACGTTTCGAGACCTTTCCAGGTCTCTTCTTCAGGATAGACCAAGTTCAGATCAGACCAAGATCAGTTTTTTTTAATTAAATTTAGGTATCTATAGTAGGGACCTACGTTTTGAAGGAATGATTCGGCTTGATTCCTCCAAGACTTGGAATGAAAGTCGGCGTATCTGCCACTTGACCAACACAGAACTTACTTAGCTTAAGTAATGGAAACACATATGGAAATCTTTTCAGATGAAACCTATAGTAGGTACATTATGTTATTTGTTATATCACCTAATATAACTAAACTCTAGATTTTATTTCACGATATTTCCAAGAGCGGCACTCAACCGGGTGAAAACGGAAAGCGCAGATATTATTTATATCACTGCTCTCTCTACATTACAAGCTTAATTTGGTTTAATCCTGATCGCTTTGTAGTCGCGCCCCGACACGCCATATGGCATCTTACAAAGCCCCTGTCGTCAAAGATTTGATCCACAATGTAGGATTACCGCATACGACGACAATTCTGATTTCACACCGACTATGTTTCAATACAGTGCAATCGGTGTGAAATTGCAACAAAAGAACCTAAGCTCATTGATAGAGGGTGACAATAACTAGTGCTTTGTTATATTGACGAATGGGCTTCAATTAATGTTGATATTTGATATTTTAGCGTTTATTTGAATGTGCATATTGTGATTTTAGTAACGATTTCAATGCGGTAGAAGCTCTACTACTAATAGACTGAGATTCGATCGTCGTCGGCAACCCTATCTCATCGAGTGCGAGTTTAGACTATTTTCAGTTGTTGTCAGTCAGTCAGTTGCAGTCAGTTGAGACTTGATACTCGAAGAGATAGGATTGTCGACGATCGCATCCCAGTGTATAACATTAACATATTAATGTACCTACCTGCTGTGCCCAACTTGTGAAATAGAGGTCATAGTACATAATATCCAAACTTCAGAGGTTAATTAACATTTCTCGTCTTCAGCTAAAGTTCTGAGTGATGATTATGTTGTCATTCAAGTTTCAACATCAGTAAGCATTAGTTAGACGGATACCTATCTGACTTTACCTAAGCACAGCCTACTTAATACAGTAAGCAGGTAACTGAATTTTCAAATAGAAAGTCATATTACAGTGATATTATTATATTATCATAACATTTATCTTATCTACGGTTGTTATGTTACAGTCGTTTGGTCTAGTTAGAGGCTTTAGAGCGACCTGAAGCCATACACCACTACACAAAAATAAGAAGAAGATGTCATATAGGTATAATATAACCTATACTTATGGTATAATAAATAGCATTTTTTCAAAAAAAGGCAAGATCTCATAACATAAAAAAAAACTTTGAGGTATCTATCTAGCACACGTTTAAATTGTCTAAGGTTTTAAGGTATTATATCACCTTAAATACCTTTGTTTCATATTCTGGCGTTTCGCTAACAATTTCCATAGATCAACTTATTTACGCGTGGAGTTGTCATGTCTGCACGTCCCTCTAACTCTTAACTGTAACTGCCCAATAAAAGCAAATACAAGTCACGTTCACAGTATTAAAGCACATTATATTCAAGTAAGTCCCTCACACGCATAATGTAATGGCGGACTCTAACATCCACAAATTCATGAACTTGGCACTGTGCGCGTCATTTTGCATACATGGCGCGCAATTTTATGATTTCCGGAAGATTTATTATAGTTTTAATTTATAGAGGAAACGGTTACGTGATGGGAGAGGGAGTATCGAAATAGCTTGTTGCGAGAAATGTTTGCAAAAATAAATGCTAATACACTTGATGTATTGCTGTTGAACCGGTAATGGTTTTGTGGCTGTACGTGGTGTCATTCTAAAACAACACTGAAGACTTTAAAATTAAGTAAGACTGAAATGAATTTATGAGTCGGAAATAAATACAATAAATTAATTATAAATCTAAATAAAATTAAATGTCCTGATTGACTTTATATATCAACGCAGGGCCCAGACCTATGGTAAAAGAGACATGAAATTGGAGAGTGTCTTCTTTGTGGTGTGGCGGGATCTACTAGAAAGGGTTTTCCCGCGGGATCGGGACTTACGCGGGTGAAACCGCTTTATAAGCTTATTATATTTGAAATACTTTCTATTAATCTACTTAATAATATTTAAACAAAATCAATCAATAAGTATACACCATAAATACCATAATAAAATATTATGTTTGAAAATACCAAAAAAATATGCAATTGAAACATTATTTTTTAAAATACAGAATACAATCTCGTCGAAATGTTTCCGCGTAAATTGAATTTCCATCGCATCGTATTTGGCAGCATTCTGCCACAATGTTCCTTGGGTTCCGGAAGAGGAGACTGGGGACTCCTTTGACCGAGACTCAGGGTGGCAGGGAACGAACACGATTTACACAACAATGAACGCAATTCAGACTCCTAATGCGGACCTTTTGTCACTTGAATTTATAATCAGGAAATATTAAATCGAAATAGCTCATTTCGATTTAATATTTATTGAACGATTAGGAAGCTTTAAAATCTCAACAGATGCCCGGTCCGGTACTGAAGGACTAGGAAAAATAGGGTTGCTATACGCGAGTATCCAGTCTATTCTAGAAAATCTCAAGTTTGAATTAGTTTTTACGCTTCTGCACTTTGTACCTAAGTTAGAACTTTAAGCTGTTTTAAGCTAGGAGCAAACAATTTGTTCCTATTTTGAATTCATTTACCTGTATAGTACCATAGTACCTAAACATTATTTCTAATAGCATTATTATTAAACGTGGAGTAAAGTTGGAGTAGTAAAACATGCTTTGTCTTTTTCCGTGACAAGAACTTTTAAAGTTGGCAGATAGAAACAAAAAGTGATAAAATTACTCTCACGTTTATTAATAAGGCTATTAGTGTTTACCACACTTAGGAGACCAGACGGACGGAATACCAGTAATCACGGGTTCGAATCCCGCTGGGTACTAAAATTTTGAAAGCATTTTTTCAAATGCAGTGGCTGCATAGATATACAAATGTAGTTACCTATATAAATACGTATATATAACGTATGTAACATATTGAAGTTGTTGAATAATGCAAGCGAGACCAGACGTTGATTGACGATGCTCTCGTGTATGACTGACTGCATACATACTCGTACGCCGAGGTTACACTGCGCACGCTGCGTTTCTACGCAAACATACATACATTGATTGACTTAACAACAAAATATGTTCTACATTTTAATATTTCAACATAAAGTACCTACAGTAAAATATTATTAACGTTTTTTCTTGTTTCGCTTTGATTTAAAAAATACTTATTTGATGAATCTTATAAAATAGTAAGTATAAAACATTCGAAAAGAAAATATGCTTTTCCAAGGAAGGAAGGGACCTAAGCGTGAAATCTAAGTGGAATGTAACTTAAGTGTGAGTTAACACTTTGAAACACTAAGCTAAGGTTTATATAAACATTTTCATATTCAGCCATGGAGTTTATTTAAGACAAGCAGATTTCCGTAGTTTTACCCGCGTAAGTCCTGACCCCGTGCGAATATCGAGATCAAAACTGCTACATGTTACTTCTCGATAATGTAGCTTTTTATTGGTGAAAGAATCATTGAAATCGGTTCAGTAGTTTCAGAGATTATCCGGAAAATACATACATACATACTCGTACATACATAATTGTTACCAACGTTACCCTTTTTAAATATTAGTATAAATTAAGTTTTAAGTATGGTCTATATTGCCTGCCACATCGGTGTAAATTTCCCCTTCTTTCAAAATACGCATAGTTTTAGATTTGTCCCACTTAACGCTATCCCACAAAGTTATTGGTAAAATGGGTGATCGTATTTATTGCTGAAAAGGTCCACCCTTGCAATAAGATGGAGGTAGACATTAGGCGGAGTGAATAATAACAAGTTTAGATTTTTGCGATTTACACTCGAAATAAAATATTTTTTAACGAATCTGGATCGTGTTTGTATTGTGTAATCCTATTTATATTTTGTAAAAACAATCTTTTTGTTTTGAAGCTTTTACAGGCTTTTACAGCTTTATTTTCAAAACGTTCTGGTTTAGAGAAATAAACGAAATAGACGCGATTAGGTCTCTTTTAAATAGTTTTAATATTAGAAGGATTTACTCAAAATTATTCCCCAAGTTACTAATAAATTTAACTGGGACTATCTTTCAAGCACAGTCTCGTGTGGAATAGGTATATCTGACCATATAGCTAAAACGAGAAGGGGTCCTAGGACCCCGTAAATCACTTTAATACCGTGTGTCGGATTTTCTCACGGTCTTTTTTCTGTAGTTTTCATCTTTCAGTAAGTAAAATGTTGAAAATTGGTTCGCCGAAAGATGTTTGCACTGAAGTTTAATTTTATCAGGGGTTTATTTTATATTTATTGTGTTTACTTTTAATATATTTAATTTAGTTTTAGAGAAAATTTTAAATAAATTTAATTTAATTACTAAACTAGTAAAAAGATTCGGAAAAACAAAATTAGGTAGGTACAACAACTAAACAAACAACTTTAAACCGGCGAAATCCGGCATTCATCAGGGATAAAGTAAGAAATTTTAGTACCTTTCTATGTATCAATTTATTGATATAAAAACTAACACTAAAGCATATTTTTGCCGCATGCAAAGATCGATGGGTGGGTTGTGTTCTTTGCAAGCTGCACACTGCACGCTGTGTATTATAACACTAGTCAGGTGTCGGGACTAAAAACTAAATAAATATTATTCTTTTACAGAGTAGATATAAAAACTATTTATCGTATTTTCAAAGGTGATAGGCTGATAGGTACCTACTTGTGGGATCTCCCACGCGCCACGTTCTGGACTAAAAGTCTCGGTAGGTATAAAAGCAAGCTCATTCTGCAGAATACCTCAGAAACAGAAAGTTCGCTAGGACCGTAATACATTATGAATTATTACCGGTAATATGCCAGTAGGTAAGGCGAGAAGGGTCCGACGGTCTTAATGTAATGATATCCATAAAATCTCACCGAATACCGTACTGGGATTATCTTGAGGTCCCCATTAAATGTTAGCTCTACTGAATCACATTCTTGCGAACCAAGTTGTATTTACAATTTTCCAGTTATTTACTAACCATGAAAATAAATCTTTATACACGTTATATTATTTAAATCTGTGACTCCACAGTTTTACCTGGGTAACTTCTGCTCCTGTAGGATTTTTTATGGAGCGGACCTGTAGCTATTTTCTTTAAGCTTGACAAACAAATAATAAATAAATAGTTTATTTCATTGAAAAGTATAACATCGACAAAAGAGGTATAGAGCAAGAGCCCGTGAACCCCAGACCTTCGTTATTTTATAAAAGCTGAAAGTTTGTCAGGGCATGCTCCTATACACAGGTAAGAACGCTGGACTATTATGAAGTTTGGCTTGTAGTGGCTTTGGCAGGTACAGACTTTCCTTTGTCTGGCAAGGGATTGGAACTGTCAAAAATGTCTTATTACCCAAGTATTATATATAAAAATCAGCTTTTATTCTATAACGTAAGTAAAATTATAGTAATACTAACACCCGGGTGTTCATGAAATTATAATTCTACTTACGTTATAGTATAAAAGCTGATTTTATATATATAATACTTGGTTAATAAGTAGATGATGTTTCCTCATTAGCCAGATATTTTTGACAGTTCCAATCCCTTGCCAGACAAAGGAAAGTCTGTACCTGCCAAAGCCACTACAAGCCAAACTTCATAATAGTCCAGCGTTCTTACCTGTGTATAGGAGCATGCCCTGACAAACTTTCAGCTTTTATAAAATAACGAAAGTCTGGGGTTCACGGGCTCTTGGTCTAGTAGGGGACTACCTCTTAGGTATTTGCAAAACCCCCGTGCCACGGAGCCCGCGCTTATTTCACACATTGCAACTTTACCGAAACAGACCACGTCTACAGCACGCATGCACGAATTTCTTTATATGTGCTGTACGTATTAGGTTTAGTTGCAGTGTAAGTGTCATCGTGTAGATTGATTTTTAGACTATAAAACAATTAACAGGTGCCTATTTAAAATAAACTAAACAATTTAAACTTAAAACGAATATAATTACAGTAATAGAAATACATATTTTGAATTTGATACTCAAAATACAAATAAAATTTAAATTTAGTTAGTTTAGATTTAGGGTCAGGGTTAATTTTGGCGCAGTCAGGATAACCGATTTTGGAAGTATTGATTTGACTAAATACTAAATATTTATAACGTACGTAAGCAAGTGCCTCTTAAGTTAATTCGATACTTATTTACCAAACACCAAACAACATTTATTTGAATAATTCACATCGATCTCACACAGCTATTAGTAAAACCTACCAGGGTTGAGCCATCACAAATTCTTCGTCAATCCGTCGTAGACCCTTGCCTGCTTTGCATACGTATTACCTACACACAACCCACGCCTCCGGTTCTACTTGCCATACATAACGTGGTTATTGCACTATAAAATTGTCATAGATATAATTCCTGAATATATTTTGGCTCAAATTACTGAGGCCGTATCATTTGTATGGATTTTGTTGCTCAGTTCCTGTTGTTATTGAATTTGTCTTGAAACTCTATCCTAAACATGTTACTTTCGAAAAAGAAATCAATGATTACTGATTTCTTTCAGCAAAATGTTTTTAGGTTTTTCAATACGAAAAACTGTATAATTGGTAAATAGTAGATACCTATAGGGAGAGAGGGGCAAGACGGGGTTGCGGGCAAGACGGGGACTTGGCCTTAGAACACAAACCAATTGACCAATAACAATCGTAAAACCATTAGACAATGAAGCACCTGTAACTTGTTGTATTCCATTATACCACTAGGGGGTACCCCATTTCACCCCGAGGGTAGGGCAAGACGGGGTGTTAGGCACTTTCTTAGTTTTTCACTGTTTTTCATTAAATCCATATTATAATGTGGCTATAAGTACTTAATTATTAACTACTGATTGCCAACGAAGATTATGTGTATAAAAAAAGTTATGAAAACACAATACTGTCAATGTTATTGAGCTTCAAACCTTAATGACCCCATCATGCCCCCCTCTCCCCTACGTCGCGAAATATATGAAGGTACATTATAATGCTTTTAGATTTGGCCTGAATCTTGCAAAACATTATACGTTAAAGTTAAATTTCTTAATCATTACACTTTCAGCATCCAATAATACTTCTCTATTTTTAAAAAAGGTTCAAAAAAAAGCTAAATCAGTTTATATCAATGTTTCCTGATCCTTCTATTCCAATCCAACCCAATTAATTATACCCAAATCAATTGTTTTTCATTTGAAATACCGTAAACAATTTATTATGAATGTAATTGTTTTAGCTGAGCTTCATGTCAAGCGTTTGGACCAGCAGTGCAGTTCGTTCCGTCACGTAAGTCCAGTTCATTATTCCGTATGATTTACTGCGGGCGCGTGAGACTCCTGGCACGCGCTGTCCACCCTGGTGCGGACTGGTGAATTATCTAAATTGATTGTGAATACAAGCAAATCGGGCGACTGTTATCTTGTCCAATGTATCGAAATTGTCATCCAGAGAAGCCCTGTGGACAATCTTTATAGATAGTAGAAACTTATTGTCAAAGAACGACAGAACCTACGTAAGACGTTGTACTGGCAAACCTCGAATGGCTATGCGCGACTTGCAGGAATATTTCAAATGAATTTTAAATTTCAATATAGGTAGATATAGATAAGAAGATAGAATCAATCTTAACTGAGCCTGTACCTACTATATTTTTTTTCAAATAATATTATATACCCTAAGGGGTATTTATTTACCATGTACAAGGCAGTTGAAATTACTGACCAAATATAGAGCTCTGTAAAAAAACATGGTAAATTCCTCGTTACTTAATAATATTTGCAGTGAAAACAACCATGCGAGTTTGAAATCGTATAAAACTATTTTTTTGCTAACTTACACTTGAATATGAAGTACCTACCTATTTCATATTCATAAGTAAGTATTTCCATACTTATTTTTCTGTTTATTTACTGTGTATTTTACCACCAGTCTGAACACGTCTGATTCCAAACCTGAAAGCTCCCTAATTTCATTATTTATCGCTTGGAGAAGCGCAAAAACATCCGACCCAGTGGAACACCCATTAAATCATAAATAGGGCCTACGTTAATTGTGAAAAATAATACTTCTTTTAAATGGACCCTTTTTGTGGCAAGATTTTCTTTTTAATGTGCTTTTTTGTTTATAAATATCCAATTATGGAGGGCACTTATTCATGTTGGGAGTTATTATGGAGGCTGCTTTAATGTTTAAGCTGTTATGTATATAGGCTCAATTTACAAAACAGATTAAAACTTTTATTTCGATTCAACTACAAGATAAGTGCTTAAATTATTTTAAATTAGTGTCTGCATTAACAAAACAAACAGGCAGCCATGGCAATAATTTCTTACTCAACGCTTCTTTGACGCATACCATATCTTGAGCAATTTATCATTTCTTGTACGAACAAGAAATTGATATATGCAAGCGGCAGGCTGTCAGATCGTCTACATAAATCCCTGGTCTCGTTACATGCTCCTAACCTTGAGATGTTTATTAAAAAGCTGGGGGAAAACGAACCTTAACTGTCAGGAATATGGGTCTAAATCCTTTAGAAGCTGCCCACGTATCTCTCGATTTTGTAAGAATTCTCCATAGCACGGTGCCAAAGTCCCACCAGGCGGTAACTCTATTTACATACGTGAGGTTGTAGGTACAAATCATATTGGTAATTTATTTTAAATTATGTTTGAGATGAGGTTTCAAGTGAACCTTCTAAACGGTGATCGGTTATCTTCGAATATTAATTTGTCCGTCTAAAGTTTCTTGGTTGATGTTGAGGTCAAGTTGAAGTTTTAATTCATCCTTGTCAAGAACACCTACATACTCAGAACAACTAAGTAGATATACTTGGACTGACAGGCTGATTGTGCGAGGCTTTGTTTATTAACGTTTTTAGGTGTTCATGCTGTTTGTGTTTTTGGGATTAAGCCCTAATTGTCCCACAAGCGACTAGCATCGATGTTTCCTGGAAGTCCAGGAAACAAACTATAGTTGGTGCTAAAGGAGCACCAACTATAAACAAACGCTTCGGCCGCGGCTTGTCCTCTCATCCATCACCCACTGGGCAGCAAAAGTAGCACCGCCAAGTGGACTCATCCGTGTTCCGAAGCGCAGGCCGGTGCAGCCACTAAAGGAATCGGGTCGGATGTCGTTCCACTGCCCTCTGACACCACGAAGAAGAAGTCACGAGTAAACAGATTTCTTCTCAGTACCTAAGCGAGCTAAATCAAAACGTCACCATTGTGAAATGATCGGAAAACTTTTACCTAACAATTATTAAGGAAAAGGAAGAAAACGTTCCATGCAGTGCCGTCTTACACAACGAAGAAGAAGTCACGGTATCTTTTCGGTAAGCGTACTAAATCTTAAACCGTCACTTACCATTGTGAGATGATCGGCAAACTTTAGCCTAACAATTATGAAGGAAAAGGAAACTATAATATAAATAGGTTAGGTTCCCAGTAGGTAGGCGGCTTGCCAGTATCAGAGTAATCTAGCCTCAAGTTAACCTAGTTATCAGTTGTTAGGCACGCCATTGTCCGTGTCCTGGCTCCATTGTTATTCTATTATGAATTCCAGTGCCTCAGTTAACATTGCAGAAATGGTTAATCGGGACAGTGACTAATGTTCGCTTGTATAAGCACTAGGTGTACTAGGTAGCTAGTTATTGAATGAGTAGGTGGGCTAGACAGATATACTGTGTGCATAGTCATTTATTATGATACTAGCTGACCCGACAGACGTTGTCCTGCCCGTTATATATAAAAAAACCTACAACCCTACTCTACCACTACTTCCCTACCCAACTACTACCCTACCCTACCCTACTAATACGACTTTTTAATAGGTATCCGCGTGATAATCTTGATCGGGATTTATAAGTCAGAAGTTTCCACGAGCGGATGTCTGGCTTTGTATAGACTTTTTGTCCTCCATTTCTGTTATATTATAAGTAAATATATGAATACTCAAAGCACATGACTAGTAGGTACTCAGTTTGGGGCTAGATTGGGCTGTATGTCACTTCGTGCAATATTTATTTATTTACTAGTATAATCCATCCATATCTATTGTCAACTGTACCTTGAACTCCTTTCAAGTTCTTGCGTACCTAACACCCGATTTAACTGTCACCAAACACATTGCTACCGCCAGGTTCTTCTAAATACAGTCATACATAACTCGTCGCCTGTCCCCGCTAGCCCACTTGCCTCGAATAAATACGTCCACACGATGTTACTGCTTCCCATCCAGCCATTTGTATTAATTCTCGATTTGTCTCACAATTCAGGAAACGTGTAAGGTTTTATTTTGAAGTTCGTAGGTCGTCGCTGATTGGTTTAGTGGGGGAAGATCAAAAGAATGGGACTTGTTACTCGGTTGTTCGGTTTTTAGTTTTACTAAGGATATCACATAAATATTGGTTTTAATTAGGTGTGCTTCCTAGTGTATTTTGTTGAAGAATTTGAATAGTATTCGAGAATTTAGTTTACTACTAATATTATAAACGCGAAAGTTTGTGGGTTTGTGGGTTGAGGTATCTATGTGAATATGTTCGTACACATTACTCAAATGTTTAGGCCACTACAGACAAAACATAAGTTGTTGGGGCTTAATACTTGCCTCAGAGTAGACATATTATGTGATTGTGGGGCCTCAACACTGTCCATGGACCATATACTTCAATGCCCACTGTACCCCAACACCGGGAGGGCCGTGGCCAGGGGTGGCCGACCGGTACAGTGGATCTCGCCTGGAATGCTTCGAGGCTATCAAGTGGGGCGACCCTATACCATACATATATTGTTAGTTCAGTTATATCAGGGGTTGTGTACTCCAACACCTGTGTAGTGGACGATCTTAACGAGGTTAATGACGCTCCCATCTCTGTGGCACAGTTTTGGACAGGCGCGATATAATTGGGTAAACGCTGACACGCAAAGAAAAGGAAGACTCCTTCACTTGAAAACTACTGAACCGATTGCGATATATTTTGATTGTAAATAGCAGGAGACCCGGCATAACATAATGACTATTAATGACTATTTTATGTCTTGATATTCCTATGAACTTGCGACCTCCGCTATTGAAACCATGAGGTGCAGTAAGTTTTGAATAAACATTATAAACACGTCTTCAATTTTCTCAAGCTTCTCCGTGCTTCGGAAGGCACGTTAAGTTGATCTCCGATAGCAGTCGTTAAGTCAAGGAAAAGGCCTTAAGGCGAACTGAACACTCTAACACTAGATGAGACACACGATGGGCTCTCTACATAATCCCGAGAGTCCGTCACACCCAGTCTCACCACTACATGAAGAGAAGATAAAGAACACGAGCTTATTTTATTTGTATATTGTTTTCAATCGTCCCAGTTTCCGCTTCAGTAAGCCACTCGCAATAAATTCGCAATTTACAACGCATTCCCGATTCTCTAAACAATTTGTCTTGATTAACGAAGAAGAAGTAGATAACAACGTTATCTACTTTTTCAGTTACAATTCTCCCCCTAAACTCCCAAAAGCAGGAACGAAAATTGGGTTACGATACAAAGTCGGTCATAGTATCTCGATTTCTCGATACGGAATGAGGTTTATGGAGCAATTCAGCGGAGTTATGTCGCCGCAGACGAAACTAACCGTAACTCATTGGTTGTAAAAATTTATTGTCCAATTTCTAGCTTTCGTATGTTTGATATATGGGGTGTAGGTAATAACATTAACATAATAACATTTTTTTGGCAACAATTCTTTTACTGATATGGTCCATATGATTCTATTTTTTTTCCGGAAATTAAATAAAATGATTTCATATTTTTTCGTTTATTTCCCTAGAGAGATTGGTAGGATTTCCTAAAATCAATATTGGTAATTTGTTGGTAATTTGTTGGTAATTCAAAGTTCCAAAGTTATTAGTTAGGTACTTAGTAAAAACGAAGCCTTTTTTTAAATCAAGATTCTTTTGTTTTTTTTTATAAAATGTGGTGTTGCATGGTTATTTAATATTTTCCATTCAACCGTGTTATGATGACGAGTTTTCTGATTTAGTATAAAATTCTCAAGAAATGGTTGACCGATGCCTAATGGATCAACGCTCAATTAAGCAGAGAGATATTTGTAGAGTGTGTTTTTATATGATGTAGGCAGGCATAGGGTTTTCGAAATTCCCACGGGATCGTGACATACGCGAGTGAAACTGCGGGATACAGCTAGTGCAAAATATAAATACAATCGTTGTAGGTCCTTGAATATTATTAACGCAAACAAAAAGAAATTCCTAACTGAGACTATAATATGAAACTGACTGGAAGTACCCACCTAACAGCCATTCATATCAGCTTTCTCTTACTACAGCGAAGAACCATGTATGGGCATAATAGGACCTTGGAAATTTTATTTCTCTTTTCTACTTATTTTTTTATAAAAACGGTCGGATGAACCACATCCGACAGAGTTTTGGCAACAAAAACAAATAAATTATAACATTTTTGTTTATCTCGTTCACTCCACAAATGTGTCTATTCGTGCGAACTCAGTGTTGATTCTCCTTATCAGTGCGCTACAGTTTCCATAAAGCATCCCCTTGTTGCTTTGTATTTCGGGAATTTTGTCGAATTTGAAAATTTTCAGTTTTGTCGAGTTAGCGTTTGCTTTGTTTTTGTTTTGTTTTCGAAATTAACCATAAATTATTATTGTAAGTACAGCCTTTGTAGACTTTTAAAGACTTCAAGTAGATTGCCGAATAGGTAATATAAGGGATATATTCTATAACAAAATGGTCTCAACCCAGTTCGGCTTCGGCATTGTTAGATTTTTCTCAACAATGGATCTACAATTTTTGGAAAGTTTCGCTAAAGTTTTTGAATTTATTGCAAAATTACCAACAATTGCCCATCCCTTTGTGAGATGAATCTAACAATTTTTGGAGGACGAATTTTAGGAGCATTTTTTCAAAAATGCTCCTAAAATTTTTATGTGTGGGTTGCCCGTTTTAGAAATAATGTGTCACTATTAAATCGTTCTGTTTAGCTAATTTAATCTGACACAAAGCTTTGCGACCGGTTTTTGGTCTACAGAACTTGGACCAGAAGTATAAAAGCTGAAAGAAAAAAAAAAAGAAAAAAGCTTATTTGTCAAGAAACATAAAAAGCAAGTAGAAAGATTACATAAATAAACAACTGGACGCAGCTATAATTGTTCAATACATATTGTATTTGTTACAAATTCATCATCCATGTCACCAATTCTAATCTCGGATCGCAACAATTTACAAAACCCATAAATCTCCGGAACCATCGTGTCCCAGTCGGAAACGTTTCCGCTCCACACCATTGTAATTACCGTGGGACACGGATCCCTAAATTATGAATTATGACGTGACATAGGTATGTTTTACATTATTTTTATGGCGCATGTTTGTTAACGATGAAAAGGGATAGTTGGATGGAACTATTGAGAGATGGGAACCATTGGATGGCCAGGGATATAGTAAAATTTTGGATATGGTAAAATAATGTTTATTTTAATTATTTTTATTAAAACCTCTAAATGTGACATAAAGTGATGAACTTTGTCATGAAATATGGTTTGATGCCCAACACAACACTGATGATAATGTGACTATGTGATTCTATATCAGAAATAGCAGCTTTAAAAAGTCGGAAGATTATAACATAACCCACGTGCTATAGGTATCGTTTTTTTTTCATAGATGCACAGATTTAAGTTCACATTAAAAAAATGTCATTTTGAACCTATGTTCAAGTAAGTATCAAAGTTTACGGAAAGGAAAATGTAGATGTTTATTATACTCTACCTTTATTCGATTGTCACCTAACACTAAAATAACGCACACATAATTCATCCGACAAATTCCTACTTTCGTATTAATTATATACATACATACATACATACATGTTACCAACGTTACCTCTTTATAATATTAGTATAGATTAATATTGACGTACAGTTATGATGATAAGCCGTAATTTATGTTGTCAGTCACCGGCTGTTAAATTATTAAAATGTTAAATACGGGACCGATACTAATTGCTTTATTGACGGTCACGCGCCGACCAATGAAAGAGAATTTATTGTGTTCACTTTAACGCAATCCCATACGTCAAAGCCTGTTTAAGTTTCGAATTATGAATTTATTTTTTAATGGTTTTGATTGGGGATAGTTGTGAATTGAAGTGTATGGTCAATACAATCGATTGTGACATGTTTTGATGGAAGGTTATGGGCTATTCAGACCAAGCCGGCTGACTGGTTATGGCCTGTCGGATTTGTAGTTATTTTTGTTTTACATTGGATTACTGTAGAATTTCGGACGCTAGTTCAAGCCGACGAGTTTGACTTGCGACTTTTTGATATAAGATTGGATTTCGAAAAAAATATTCCCAAAAATCCGATGCCGACCTCTTGCGTCTATTGAGACTTCTAAAATCACAGTCCAACTGCATATTATATTCGGACAGCCTTCGACTATGTCCCTTCCTGATTATGGCCAATTTCATTCATTCAAACTGAAAGACATATTCAATGTCAACAATGTCAAAACAGCCAAGCTAGGTAACCTTAACTATGATAGGTAAGTAAGTATAAGCTAAGTTAGGAAGTTGGCGGTGGACGATCGGCGTTATACGGGTGAAATCACGAGGTGCAGCTAGTTATTAAAAAATAAATGACATCAAAAGCTTTTTGTAAAACACTATGTTTAAATATCTATGCCAAGCACAACTTATCAGTATAAATGTTTGGACATAGTATTAGGTACCTACTTGCCTACTAATGCAATTAGTCACTTTTGGGGTGGAGTTAATTAATTTAAACGGAAACCAACCGCTGTTATTATGCCCCGTGTGAAAAAGAAACTACTCGTATTTTATTTGTATATGTAGAATAAAATATTTTAAATATAATAAAAGGTTCCTTCATTTAGTTTGGCGTGTCAGTCCAACAGCCGGCTTCAACGCAGAAGGTTGCGGGTTGTAAGAAGGTATTATTTATTCTGAGATCAAAACCATCGCTCTTACGGTGAAGGAGAATATTTCGCAATGTAACCCGCAACTTAAAATCACGTAGAACTATAAGACTACGTACGGAAAACGCCCAACAAAACCTACATATTCTGTGGTAATTACTGGTAATATGCCAGAAATGTGCGAAGAAACTTACAAATAAAAACATGCAAAGTAGGCACACACTCAAACTATGAAAAGATTAAAGCTCAGACTATGTTGCAACCGTAATAAATCAGCATTTTCGAAAAAAATACCGTCCTAATCTCAGACAAAAGTGGTTCTAATCTTACATCTGCACGAAACTAGTCCAAGGGGTAGTACAAAGGGTCCGAGGTCGTAAAACTTGCCTTTAAATTTAAAACTAAGATTAAAGTCGATCTGTCACTAGCAAACATTAAGCATTCGCACTTTAAACCGTACCTCTAATCCTGCACTTGAAATATGTTCGGGACCGGGAATCGAACCCGCCCTAGGGATAGTCCAATTCACTGATGACATCTACTCGGAGATTAACGGGACTGTCTATGTGTTTTTTATGGGTAACGAATGGATGAGAAAATTTTAGTTAACTGTATAGAGATGATAGTACAGCATACTAATTATTGTTTTCGGTTCTGGGTGTTTCTGTGTATATGTATACAGATACAGATTTAAATGTATACAGTAAGTAATAGAAATTAGGTACCTAAGTATCTACCTAGTTTATACGTCATATACATAATTTATTTTATTTTTAAATATTTGTTACCTATAGTTGTTGTCCAAGATGGGCATAATATACCATGTTAGAATATAATAAAGGAAGAGGACAAAAAAAATCCAATACAAATTATGTCAAAGCTAACACGCCCTAACAATATTAATTGAAAATGATAATGTTTTGAACCTAAAAAAAAGTAAATGAAGCGTCTTTTTGCAAGCTGGTTTAAAATGAGTTAGACCTATCGTTATGATAAGTCTCGGCAGAGCCTCGGCGAAATTTCTCCGTACCTATGGCTTTTTTAGTGTTAATTAAAATTTTAATGGTATTAAATTCGCGCCGCTCCTACACTACGACTTTTACATGGGCATTGGTCTTTAAGTCAACTACAAAGTATTAACATTGGGAAGTTCCAACCAAAAATCTGCCAATAAACTAGTTTTAACATCTCTATATCGATAAATAGAAAAGTCGTAATGCCCTCTAGGCAGGGCCAGGGTTACGAAAATTAGACCCCGGGGAGTTAAATGCATCCGAGCTGCATATGCGCATTGTACTCTGAATATTGATATACTTATGTAACAGTCAACCAAGCTGTTTTAAAATAAATATTTTTTTATTACTTTATATTTTTATTATATTATTATTAAAACTAAATTAAATGTATTAAAAGTAAACATCATGAATATAAAGTAAAATGTCTATTGACTAAGTCCATTACGGACAAAGGTGCCCATTATGCTGGCTGCATTACCCATTTGTTAATTAAACAAATGGGAAATGCAAAATAGGATCACTGTTTTCCTAGATGACGAGCTTACAGCCGTATTCATAAATGAAATGACCCGCGTTGTCTCAGCTTTTGTCACATTTTCGATGACGTTGATTACCACTCACCATTGCAGAGTAAGACAAAGCACTAAGCAACTCATAGTGTCGTTTGTGAATAGTAGATGGCGGAATCCGTGAGATTGCTCCTATAGCTCTACGTTTTTGGCTCACATGTAGAATACATGTCGACGTTTCATCTTTTGTAAAATACAATGGAAAAGAAAAAGAGAGATTTAATAATACGAATAGAAATCGAAACCGTTTTTTATAAACTAATCAGAAAATGAAACCTAAAAATTACAAACAAAACAAAGTTGGGAATCCCAAACAGATTCAACGTTTGAAATCGTATTTCAAAATCCATTTGCTACCTTTCAAATGCAATTGCACAAACGAAAAGAAAAGAAGTGCAAATCATGGTTCCATTCAGCGTAGAACCGTCCCGGTGCTGCTATAGCATTCGGAATGAAGTTATCAAGGAATTCAGGGGCTTTCTGCACTTCCCCTTAGTACTTGTACTGTCACGTACAAAACTCCTTCGCTGATTCAATTTTATTGTTAAGTAAATTTGTTTATTTAAATAGGTATGAGGTATGTAGGTACCTACCTTATGCCGATTAATTACTTATATAAATATATAATAGTATTTCAGAAAGCCAAAAAAGGCTATAAAAACTCTGGAAAATACTGAACTTCCAAAAAAATTAACCTTCTGAAAAATAACAAATTTCCTGAAAAATGTTGATTACGAAACTTTAAGAAGAGATTGTTTGTTTAGTTTAACTTGCGATTTATAACTGAGATTGGAATACCTTTCGATCTCACTGAGATTAAACATTATTTTGCATTATTAAAAAATATGTTGAATACGTGCTTTTTTTGTAGTACTAAGGAGTAGTAGTTGTAGTTTTTTGTTGCACTAAGAAATAATGTTTACATGTTTAATACGTTTCAAAATCTAACAGCTAGGCGGCTCATTAGTTAAATAAAGAACTACTTAACACTTTTCTTCTTAACTGTATACTCGGACAAAAAATTACACACAACAAAATAGGACGATTGTCAAGGGGAACTGTATAAATAATGTATAATACAGTTAAAAGTTTAAACACCCTCTGAATGAACAGCAGTTTGTTGATGATAAATGGTCGCTCTACCACGCTCTACCTTTGTATGATGTATGACTCTATTGCGTTTGATGGCATTTATAATACTGGCATTGGCTGATGATTGTCTGATGATTCCATTCTAGAAAAAAAAAATGATAAAAAAAACAACAGGTCAGCCTAAAGCTATATGACAAATGATTTGATAACATACAATTACATTGGTTATTTGAAATGCTTGCCAAAAATTGGCACCCGACAGGACTTGAACCTGCCCCTCTCGATCCGCGTCCACCTTGGTGGGAGGGCTCAGTAAATGCGGGCAATGAAGCCAAGAGGCGCACTAGGTTGGGCATGCCTGGCTTTGCGGAGCGAGGGACACCGTGAGGGTTTACTTGATAAACCTAGGGCAGGGAGCTCAACACACTGGGCCGCTTTCCCTTGAGAGTGGCCGATGGTGCACAAGCTGCATTACCCATGTAAACCTACTTAAAATTAATACAGGAGGTGAGAAAATATATCTCCCCGCACAGCGCAGTGTAAGTTCGACCGTGGCTCGACAAACTACGAGTATTACTGAAGAAAAATAAACCAACTCATTTCGATTCCGGTCGTGTCGTACCACTTATAACTTTCAACGGTGATACCAACTTCTATTTTCTTTACAAATAGCCTAGGTACTATCAGGCAATTAACTGAGTTTTCTAAATACTATGATAGAAAAAGCGTTTAGTTATTAGTCCTGCTAGCTGACTATGTAACTCTGTTGCTAATAAATCTCGATTGAAATGAAAGCATTGTTAGCATTTTAGAAAAAAAAAATTCATTGCTATTCAACAATCAATCAATAAAGCATTTATTTTCCTCACAAAAAACTTAGGTCAACAAGACTTAAGAAACTGACTGTACGTACATCCGATTTCATACCACCAAAATACATAAGTTTTATAGATACTCAACAAAATCCATAGAACGTCATAGTGGCGTAGGTGTGGGGAAGCAATTTAGGTTGAAAGTGAGAGACTGGTGCCTGAAATAGGCAGTAAAACACCTCTGACATATGTCACCAGGCTTTTGAAACTCACAATTGAAACTACCCATTGTGACTGTCAAATTGTATTTCCGCAATCGGACAATTGACGTGAAAACTACTATTTCATCAATTTCAATCAAGATTTCTAGTAACAAAATTACATAATCAATCAGCTCTAACAATTTTGTGTCTCAAGCTGGATGAAGTCCTTTCATCAAATCATTCAAATGTTACAAATTTTAGAACATACATATATGGACTTATCCTTGCTGCCGACTGTACCTAACTATTTTTTCTATTAGTTTAATATCCCCATACCAACTTTGTTTTAACTTTTCTTATCAATATGTGTAATTTGGATATAAAATAATGGTTTCTTGACGCGTCAATCAAGCTATTTTTCTTGTATTTTGTTTGAATTTGGACAATTTTCCGTGAGAATATCGGGATATTCGGAGCTTATTTTCGGTATAATCTACATTAGATCAATAATTTCCCGCGGTTTCATGTTTAAGTCCTGGAGGGTTACTTCGGTTCGTTTCGATACGACAACGATACTGTCATAACGATGGTTCTACTGTCACACTACTATCAGAATGTGACAGTAGAATCATCGTATGACAGTATCGATATCGTATCGAAACGAACCGCAGTAACCCTCCTGGTCCCGTAGGAATTTCCAAAAATCCTTTCTTATCGGTTGCCTCCATAATATAAAGAACATCCTTTTCAGCTCTCTACTATCAGTGGTTCAGGCTGTGTGTTGGCTAGTCAGTCATTCAGGTCACGATTCAGTTCATTTTACAATTGGTATGTTTTTAATTAATTCAACGACTAATGTAATGTCTAACGAAGCGGATACCAGCTATCGTCCAGTAGAATCCTAAAGACAAAGCTATTAGGACACCAATAGTACCTACCTAACTAATACCAACCACGACGATCGAGTCTAAAGAACATTGTTCAATTTCCAATCGAAGTGTAGAACGAAGAAAAAGTTTGTTACGAGGAACAAAGCCTTCGCCGAGGGCGATAGACCGAAGCATTTACACTCGGTTTTAATCAATGAAGTTCCAAAGCGATAGGATCCGCCACAAAGGAAATTATTGAGCTGGGAAATGGTTGGGACTGGAGCTGACGTCGGGATAAGTTACAAAGCTTTCTAGAACTTTTTTTAGAATGAACTTTTAATACCTAGGAGCGTTATTGTTAGCAGCAGACGACATGTCGCCGCGGTTCTTCTTGTTTTTGTATGACTTGCTATAAAATATCTATTAGAAGGAAGATGTCGCTAGAGCGACATGTCGTCGCATGCGTAGGTAATGACGGTGTGACTATCTTATCACTTAAATATCACTTGATAATAATAAATAGCTTACTTTTTAAACTGTTTTAATATCTAGATTTTTTTTAAGGAAAAATTCGCATTCAAAATATTTCACTTGCGACGCCGCAAAAAAAACAATCTTAAATAATTTCTAGATAAATTTAGCTTTGAGCTAGACACAAAAATTAACAAATATTCTGTTTTAATATTATAAAGTTTATAAGAAATTAAATAATTAAACGGCTAGATTGCACGAGCGACGTTACACACAGTGGAATCTAGCCCAAAACTAAGCACTAGGCTTGTACTAAGGGTACTAGACAACGGATAAACCTACTAAATATTAAGTACTCATGCTTTTTTTTCTAAATGCATACCTACACATACACACCTACATTATTATGATACATAGACGAAACCCACACCTGAAACATTTTATTTTAATCATAAATCCTGCACTCGGCGGGAATCGAATGTGAATAATTAAAAGAAAGACACCATTTACAAACTCCAGTTACGTACCTACTTATTTGTGAAAAAAAAAAAAACAAAAACCAATAAGCCTTTCTTTAATTAACAAAATACCTACGTGCTTTTCCCCAACGCAACTTGGTCCTTCGAACCTATATACCTAACCAAACTGATACAAATACGCTATTCACTTGGACAGCTACAATGCAGTTAGACAGCACTTTACGATTGTCGCCATTGAGCGCGGATTGTCCTGGAAAATTGCCTTTCTATAAAATGGCTTCATATCGCTGCGATATTATTACTGGGTATTTTGCTTTCTTTCTGTATTGAATCGAGGTTCTACAATGAGGAGTGTTCTTGTAAGGAAGATATTGCTATACATTTTGCTATATTTCTATTCAAATACTAATATTTTCATATTCGATGTAGAAACAATGTTTATAGCTTAGGTTACCTAGATGGTGGGTATTCTAACAACGACGCGTTCGAATTTTAATCCATCTTTTTTAAAGGTGTGCCATTTCGCGAACAGTTTGACTTTGAAACTGGTGAAGCTCGTCCTTCAGAGACGAATTTGAAATGGATTACTTTTCTCCTTCTAGTCTCTAATAGATACCAGACCAGACCATGGCTTATAGATTTAACTATGGTCTTCCATAGGAATTGAACTTCTGGTTCCCTGGTCTCCCTCAGATCCCTTATTCGCATCTTACGACACCTACGGGAAACCTACGACCTTTTCAAAGCTGGGGCTACACAGTAACCTAAAAGACACAACTAACACAAAGAAAGGTCGTAGAGGTAGAGAAGTCCGCGGGTGTAACCGCGGGGCGTTGCTAATAACGTTACGAAAACTCGAATCGAAAATAAAACTTTATCAAAGAAAAAATGAATTTTCCATGTCACTTGTTTACGGTCCAGGAGAGAAAACTCTGGTCGTAATAAAAGTTCATAAAAGTCAGAATTCCGTCGAGGGAAATAATATCAGCATTATTCATCTAAGTTGAATTAGAGTATATTCAGGTAAGATTGGATACTGGGGAAGACCGTATGACTCAAATATCTTCTAAAATAGGCGACATTTTTTAGTGTTAGCCACAGTGCTCACCAGACCAATTCACCCCGCACCGATCTGTGGCACTCGGCAGTTGCAATGTCACCTATTTCAAGAGATATTTGAGTCATACGGTCTTCCCCAGTATCCAATCTTACCTGAATATACTCTAATTCAACTTAGATGAATATACTCTACATCTTCGTATTCGTGACGCGATCGTTATTATTTTCCTTGACTTTGTTTCAGAAGTTTTACCAATTTAGTACAAGTAGTTGAAAGTAAAATATTATGGCTTTAAAAGAGAATGGAAGCCGAAAGCCTATTAAATTGTCGGGTTTATTTCACTGCGTAAGAATTTTTGGTTTACCACAAAAATGACAACAAATAAGATGACTTGTGCTACCTAATCTACAATTAAAATGCCCCAAGTATGTCCCAGTCTTGTTTTTTTCTTTGTTAACGGTTCTTAAAAATTTTGCAAGGTACCTTGAAAAATTCATGAATGGTAACACTTCAAAGCGTTAGCCAAATTTTGCAAATTACCTTGCCATATATATGGTCAAGCTGAAAAGACAAAATTCGTTAGATCTAACAAATTTTAAAATATTTAGAAATGTGTTATGAATATTTAGAAATATTCAGATGTTTTCAATATCTCTACCGGCTTTAAAATAAATGCGAAGGAAATAATCAGTCGATTGTTGCGTGTTTCATGACCATAATTCAGTTCTTAAAGTTTAGGGCGCTATCAATGAATAGATAGAAAAACATTACCTTCATTACTCTATATAAACATTGCACATTACCTACATTATTATTTAACGAGCCACACCCGGCGGTTTCACCCGCGTAAGTCCCGATCCCGTCGGAATATAAGGATAAAAAGCCTATGTGTTAAAATCTAGATCTCTAGCTAACTATGAAGGAGTAACAAATATACTCGTTTACTTACTTACTCACTTAATGACTTACTTACCAACTTAGTAGGCTAGTAGTATTTTAAATCGTACTCTAATCTTCTCTTCTTCTCATCCAATCAATGTTCTCGGTTACATCCCTCTCGAGAGCCCGGGGTTTGCTAAACCCCAAATTGGATTATTTTTATTTGGGGTTGGTGCAGTAGGTAAGTCATCATTGACCATATCTTTTGCAAATAGATTTGGCAATATTTTTATTTTTTAAGGTCGGCCGCCTGTGTGACACCAACCGTTCCTAGGGACTAAGGAGTTTATCCGCCACCGCGCGGGTAAAACTTAAGATTGGCTAGTCTCCTTCAGATCCCCAGTCGCCTTTTACGACACCCACGGGAAGAGATGGGGTAACTCTAATCTATGCCGGGGCCACACGGCTCAATCTTACTCTAATCGCTTAGGCACAAATACAGTTCCAATGTTTTCCAATTCCTATCAAAGAGAAATTAAGATATTCCCATTAAATAAAGATCTGAAAGCTGGTGTAATCCCCGGGTGCGGATATAATTCAGTAGTTAAGTAATGCGTGGTCACGTACACAATTCAAATTAATAATGGCGCTACTATAGCTATGGGAAATTAAAATCCTATTCCATCCTATTAATATTATGAATGGGAAAGTTTGATAGTCTGTAAGTAGGTAGGTAAGTTTGATAGTCTGTAAGTAGGTAGGTAACTACTACTTATACTTTTTGCTGTTTTTTAGCAAAAAGCAGGCAGATGAACGAGTTTTTTTTACTAACTTTTGAGGCACGGATCCCGGCACCCTAATTAATTGCAGAATCGTTATTCATGTCATGTCAACATTTGGTGTTATCTCTGTTTTTTTTTAGAAAACGCTTATTAAATATTGCTGTTAAAATTGAAATATCAGTGATTTAGATTTTTCTTCTGTTTTCGCGAATTGTATTGATATTAAACTCATTTATCAGGATTTAATTGCATGGTGTATTTTACTTTTAGGTTGTTTTAATGCTGAACGTTTCGAGACCTTTACAGCAGCTGGTCTCTTGTTCAGGATCCTGAAATCCTGAAGAAGCGACCCGTAAAGGTCTCAAAACGTTAAGCATTGAAACAATGCTAAAAGTAATATACTAAGCCGAATAATTTGAATATTAGTGATTTCTAGTAAAATAACCAACCAATAAATAATTGTTAAATTGTTAAAAAAAAATATTGAACAGAGCTGAAGCATACTTGAGACATTCTAAGTTGAGAATTCAGGCCAAAATTGAACGACTTCGTGCACCAAAATAACAGAGGCGGATTTACGGCACCCCCTGACCTGGTGAGTCAATGCCAGCTACGTCTCAATCACGGCCTGATTACGTCCCCCTCAATATCGGCATATCGATAATAGTGTCGTGTTAAGGATAGATGATAATGAGAGGGCAGCATTGTTTCCGACACAGGGGTGTAATAAGAGAATTCTAGGGGGAAATGCAATTTGCAACGGTCACATTTCGACAATTGCATTGTATTTTTAGATTCTTCGACGTGTTGCTGCATTTATTGCTTTTGTTATAGTTTACGTTGTTATTTATTTATATTTTTGAACAACTAATCTAATCTAGTGTAAGTAAGGTGTTAATCTAAGATTTAAATATAGTTTTAAACAACTTCAACGTTTAAATATTAGATTAGCACTATACTAACACTAGATCATATTATCTGATGAGTGTGATATTTTTAAGAATTAACTCTAAAGTTTTAGTATGCATTTCTACTGGGTATTGTCAATTGCATGATAACCTACTTAGATTTGATTTGACCAAACTTAAATAACTAATGAATAACAATCTCCGACGTATGAATCGTCATTTTTTTTATAGAGCAGCTTGAACAGAGTCTTTTGTACAAAAAACATTTTATGCGTAGAATTGCTATTCGTTGCTTATTCCAGTTTGGCCAAATCGTGCCTAAGATAGTGACCTAGGTGAACGTAATAGTAACCTATTCTAATGTATTTTTAATTATTGTTTTTATTCGAAATAGTCTTAACATAACTATATGACAATTATTAAAAGTGCATAATCTTCATCGCATATACCTATAGCTGTTAGAAATAGGTATCGTCATTCCGAAAACCAACAACTTCTATTTAAAACCAAAGAAAACCAACCAACCAAACAAACAACGAAACAAATATACCAAAATCAATATATTGGAAGGCAATATCGTTCGTCCAATAATGAGGGTTCATAGTTGACATTAGCGACACGTGATGCTGCATGTTTCGACTGCCAATCTGTCTTTATTGCACTTATTGCAGTTCTGGTGGCATTCGGTAGCTCGGTGCATTCGTTCATTGCATTGCAATCAAACACTGAGTTTTATTGCAATTTGGAAAAGGTTGGCGTATTCGGTTCTACAGTCTACTATTCGTATATTATACCTATATTTTTTATGTTTAAGAGGAAAGTCTAAAACTATTATTTCTCCATACAAATGTAGTCGATTGTTTTCTCCCTAGATGAAGCCATGAAAATAAATATGTTTATATCTAAAAACCTGTAGCTCCCATGACCATGCTTCTAAGTACCTACATATTGTATTACCATTTTATTTATTTAAAATTTAGACAAATTAGAATATGAAAAGAAACAAAACGCAGGGACATGATCATGGTTGATATTGATTTTATGGCATACTTAAACATTTTTTTTCTAATGGCTTTATCCAGAGAGGAAACATAGTCGACCACGATGGTAAAGTTAGTATGGAGAAAAGAGTAGGTAGATTTTCCCCTTAATAAGTTAAGGAAGTCCTAATTTTACCTACTACGATGTTAAAAACAATTTCTTGTGTTTCTTTTTCATAGAAAACTGCTGTGTAGAACTTTACATCAAATTATTTGCTATGTAAACTTTTTGAATACCTAACTGAAATATACGAAAACTCTTTAGTATGTTTTCTTTATTTTTAAATGACTTTATTTTTCTCATAGAAAGGTGCCAGTATTTTAACAAACTATTTGCTTGCAAACTTCGTGGATTGTACCTAATATGAAAACTCTTTGGTAGGTTATACTTACCCACCGTGATTTAAAAAAAAAATCTTTTTTTATTTTAAAAATTCTTGCCATTTTTTTCATAGAAAGCGGCCAGTATTAAAAACCTTTTGGATGGGGCTAGCTTATAAAGGGCGTAACAACACTTTTTGACAGTGATGTCACATAAAAGCAGCTCCTAAACTTAAAAATTCGCATAAGTTACCTCAAGAATGTATTCCTAAAATTTTGTAGTCGCGTTTCAGTAACCGGCCGAGAATCACAAAATAAAGATGCATCAAAAGTGATTTATAAATTCGCCTAATTAAAGTCAGCCTTTGTTGACAGAATTAAAACAACTAACTGTAGGTAGCTCCCACACTGTAAAATAATTAGCCACAATTAGTCCTATAATTATCTTGTTTTAAAAGCTTCCCTAAGTTAAACATTCCCTAAGTTAGAATAGAAGCTATTAGTCGAGTCGATCGGCAATTAATCTATATCACGCAACTTAGAAATAAGATACGGACCGTCTCTGTGAAAAAGGTGCGTTTCCTAAATACAGTTTTGATGCGAAATACGTCGGCGTCGCTAGCGTTTTTCGATCTATTTTAAAGCGCGTTAAATATTACCTAATTTATTCCTAATAATTAGGATAAGTATGTTTGTTATCGTTTAGTATTTTAAAGCAATAAATAAGCAAACGTCAGTTGGTAGGTACCTTTGGTGTATTTCAGAATCTTAAATAAAAAATGTAAACACATGACCGTCAATATCAAAAGAAAAGTAAATAAAGAGCTGTGACTTTCAAATAAATGTATGAGTTTTTCGTTTACAGTTTGATCTAAGATTCTGAAATAGAGCAGGTACGGTAAGGTGTAACCATCAAAAATAATGAACTATTCACATAGCGTAGTCCAAATTTCCAAGTAATTAATAAAAATAAAGGATTTTTTATCCATCAGTTTTGCACGGTGCTCAGAGGAATCCACCGTGCACCCTCTTTTGTCTCAATTATATTATTTTCTAGAGGAGTAGGTAATAAACTGTAGAACGCATATATTTTTAGTAGATGGACATCTCCAACTATTTTGTTTACAAAGTACTTAATTAAGTGGCGAGTGGCGAGTCGCGCCGAACGTTTTGTAGAGATTAGCGGGCAGGCGCAGGCGGGCACGCAACGTTGTAAATTATATAGGTTAAAGACAGAGGTGTCAATACGGAAGTCTTTTGATATGTTTTTGATGTTATTTTTTTAGAATTAGAATCTCGCTTTTTGTGTAAGTAGTTTGTTTCAAATAATTAAGCTAAGAACGTTTAAAAAGCGGGATATTTACTGTGGTAATCTATAAAATTGGCTGAGCAATAAATTGCACACATTGTTTCTATTTCAATTTCAGAAACTTAGATAAAAATCGTAATCAAACTGTCAATTTTAAAAGAAAAAGTAAATAAAGAGCTGTCGCTTTCAAATAATTTGGATAGATTTAATGGAATTTTTGTTTACATTTTTATATACCTAAGTTTCTGAAATAGCCAACTAATCCTTACTAATATTATCAATGCGAAAGTACTCTGTCTGTCTGTTACGTTTTCACACCTAAACGGACATTGACTTTGGAGAAAGTAGGCTACTTTTGATCCCGATACTCCCGCTACGCGTGCAAAACCACGGGGCGCAGCTAGTTTTTAATAAAGACTTCAAAGTTCATAAATATTTTTATTTCATATGGATACAGTTAGCTGATAGCAAAAACGTCTTCAATACTTAGAAAGCCTTTACGAAGCCACAAATCTTAAACTTTATTACACTTAGCGGCTAACTTGAAATAAACTGGAATTCAAATCTCTCAGAATTAATTTTCCAAAGCAAAATGACTCAGTATCTCAACGCCCAACCGTAAAACATTAATGCAAATTGGGCACGGTCATAAAATCTGTAGCACTAGGATGTCAGCTGAACAATTTATATTGCGTTCAATTACTCATTTCATTGCGCACTCTACGAGCGTGTTTCAGACTCGTACGTCTTATTGGAGACAATATTATATATCTCTCAAGTACAATGACAGTGTAACAACTGGAATGGCAGTGTAAACTCGCGGGAGTGAGCGGATAAATCAACTATTTGCATTTGGTTGCGCGGGCGCACAACTGTAGGTTTTGTTGCTGATACGCGTATGATAGCTACAGGTTGTTGTTAAAATTATAAACGTGGTTTGTCAGCAAAAGCTGATTTAATATCAATGACTTTTAATCAAATAATCCGAGATTGATTAATTAAGTTTCATGAAAATTATAAAAATAAGGGTCGATTTATTTTCAACCGATAATTGTGGAACTCACTAATCTATAAATAATACATTCCGGCTTCTCCACTTCACGGCTAGCAAATTTAGAGGTGTTTCTATCATATAGATCTTGTACAACTTGTGCAAGGAACAAGATCGTATTTTTTGTAAAATTCAGCATCATGTACTAGCAATAAAGACGCGACGGGGTGCGCGTGCGCCGCCGGCTGCGATATCGCTAACGACACGACTCAGTCCGGCGCCGGCGCGGGCGCAACATGTCACCTCGTAATTTACAGCTACCAGACTCATGAAAAAACAATACACTCACGAAGTTGGCAGTGTTTTTACTTTACCAGTGGGTATGTTAAAGACGTATCTCCTAATATTTAAAAACCATGCAACATCCACCCGTAGGAAATTTGAAGAAGCTTAATATTAACATATATTATCTATACCTACATCTCGTTTTTAGGTGTGGGTTAAGAACTTAAAAACAAGGCTCTGTTCTTCTTCTTCATTTCGTGTGGTGGTATGGCTCACTTAGTGTTAGAGTTTTCAGGTCGCCCTAGGGCCTCTAACTTGACCTAACGGCTGCTATCTGAGATAACAACCGGGACCAACTGCATCACGTGCCTTCCAAAACAAGGGTCTGTTGAAAATAAAGAAAGCAGTTCTTAAATTCAACTAGCAACCTGTCGGATGGTTGTGTACCTATGGATCAGTTATGATGATTTTTCACTTACCCAATTAACCTATGTATACCCACCTATTCAAGAATATGGAAGTTACCTACCTACCTCTTTTACGATATTGTTTCTCCTTCAGCTTACTCGTATTACCTTGACAAAGCATGGCACACACACAAATCATTAAATGTGGGAGGACGCGATGCGTTCAAGATGCACCTCCGAGAGCCCAGCTAGACCCTTGTATAAAATAATTTATGTTAGGTAGGCCTTGTACAGACAAATCATGTTCAGTTCAATCAGGGTATGTAAATAAATTTGTACCAAGTATGGTGCCGCTGAGGGAGTGATTAAAGAGAACATGAATTGAATTTAATAATACGGTTAAACATTTGATTTTATTACAATTTTTCTGAAGCGTAATCTCATATAAATTATATTTTTCAAGCTAATTTGGTGAGTTATTAATTTTACGTATAACTTTAAAAACCATTGGAAAAAATCTAAAGATGACATTGAAAAATGCACCGAAATTCCGTTTTGTAAACGGAACGGAATTCAGTTTCGTAGAAGTGCAAACTTAGCGGAGAAACTGACAGAAGAAAACCGCAACTAAACTCAAAATTACTGCCTGGTTGGGTTCATCGAAAATTGTTGATTATTTCATAACGCAATGTTGTTAGTTATTTTTTTTTTGCTGAATTTGCCTTTCGACATAAAACTTTGTGTCTAGAAACTACACTAAAATGTATAAAACAATGTCACCTACAAATGCAGGAAAATATATCACGAACAACCAACAATCTTCGCATTAAAACCCGATAGGGATTTTGAGTTTCGCTGTTGCCGTTTTTGTCTGTCAGTTTTTCCGCTAAGTTTGAACTTCTACGAAACTAAATTCCGTTCTGTTTCCAAAACGGAATTTCGGTGCATAATTGTTTCGTATCATTTTTCGGGGTTTTCCAAAAGGTTTTGAAGTTGTACGAAATAAGAATTGAGTAAATAATCCACCAAATTAGCTTGAAACGTATCATTCAAAACTTTAATGTGTCAATAAATTATAACGAGTTCGAGTATAAGACAAGCTTTATTTTATTAACGAAATTTAATTTTAAAATCAGGGTTATAAATTATTTTTATTGTTTTTGAATTCTTTGAATAATGAATAATGTAGGTACTAGGGTACTAGGAATTTTGTAAAATTGTAATTCTAGTAAAATCTAGAAAGTTCTACTAACATATTATAGAGCCATCATTGTATGATCGAAATTTCTTAAAAACGAAAAACATAAATAAGAATTACCTACTATTTAATATTTAATGCAAACAATATAAAACGAAAAACCGTGACATTTGATATTTAATCTAAGTCGTAACTAATAAAATGAAAGCTAACCGATAGGAAAACATGTTATTAAATTGTAATTTATTCATAAACAGCGGTTTATATCAAAACAGTTGGTACTAAAACTATTAGATTACGGTTTGAACATAAAAGTTAAAAGGTGTGTTCACGCCAGATACCTACGACTAACGTGATATTTTTAATATGTAAATTTCTAAGTACCTCTAACATTTATTAATAAGTACTTTGTAATTGAACTTACTCTAGGTACCTACAAGAATTAATGTATACTTAAAATCACAACTAAATTATAAAAGTTTTAATTACTAGTATTGAAGTTATTTTGTAAAATACTCCCCGGCGGGAATCAAACTCGCAACCCTCTGTATACCACAGAACGCAGTATTATTATTATCTCTCACAAAACTGCATCAAAAAAAAAAACAAAATCCCGACGAATTGAGAACCTCCTCCTTTTTTGGAAGTCGGTTGAAAATAGAATCCTATCATAAATTTTGTGTAGCTATCATCCTATCTGAGCGTGGTATCTCGTAACTTGAGAATCGAAGGGTTTGATGGATGTTCCGTTCGGACAGTAAAAAATATGACGAATTTGTTACTAGAAGGGATGACATTAAAGAGCTACACAGATATTTGAGTAGGTATCTAAGGGTGACTCCAATTTAAAAGTAGTTTAGGTACATTTTTCTAATACGAGTACCTACTGAAAGAAACGGAAGGTTACCGCCATGCGCAAAAGCATCCGTTCGTGGTTTCTTTTGTTACAATTGAAATTTTTATTTTAGGTTTATTGATTGGTAAGGATACGTAATATTCTTTCTCCATACAAACGTAGTGGACTGTTTCTTCCCTGGTTAAAGACATTAAAGCAAATGTTTATGTCATAAAACCTATCTCTGCCATCACTATGATGTAGATAGCTAAAAATAAGAATACCTGTCACTTGTAATTTATAATTTACTAGCTGCGTCCCGCCGTTTCCCCCGCGTAAGTCCTGATCCCGTGGGAATATCGGGATCAAAAGTAACAGTACTCAGGGTGAATGTAGCTTTCTAATGGTGAAAGAATTTTTAAAATCGGTCCAGGAGTTTTCGAGTTCATTCATAACAAAACAAACATACAGACGCACACACAAAAATTACAAATCTTTCCTAGCTAGATGAAAATGTCATCTAAAATTATAATTATATGAAATTCATACATAATCAATTTATATTAGGCACAAGTAAATCGTCCCAAATTCAATAAACATTTCAAATTTCTATCTCGTGAGATTTCTTTATGTAAAAGTTCTCTTGAAGAATCACAATAATAATAACATTTTATGTAAGTATTTGAATACAAACCCAATAAGCCGAGAGATAAAATGTAAACGACCGAGTGTGGGCGCACTCTCATTGTATGTGGAGAAAACGTAACGAGACCATATTTCTGATAAAAAAGATATAACAAACAAACAAGACGCAATGTCATGGTATCCGGCGACAGACTCACTGCCATATTGCTCTGTCACACTGCTGTGACGGTTAGGAAATTATAAAATGTATAATATTCCTAACGGATACATTGTTGAGTTATCGTTGACATTTTATTAAGGGGCCGAAAAATTCAAAATCCATATCAGGTTCATCGAAAATTGTTGATTTTTTCATAACGGAATGTTGTTGATTTTTTTTTTGTTTATGCATTGTAGGTGACATTGTTTCCTACATATAAGTGCAATTTCCAGACAAATATGTCGAAGGGTGTTGAAGCCTATCCACATTTTAGACAAAAAATGACTATTTTGTAATGAGATAAAAGACGACGAACGACGACGGTCATTGTGGCGCGTCAGGCGAACCGCCGACTGTGACGCTGAAGGTTGCGAGTTCGGTTTCCGCCGGGGACAAGTTTTTATACTAACCATAATGTTAATTTTGATTCTATAAGTATCATTTTTCGGATTTATCGCGTGGTGTTTATTACTTTTAGCATTGTTTCAACGCTTAACGTTTAGAGACCTTTACAGGCCTCTTGCTTCTCATCCTAAGCAACACGCGATTAAATCCGAAAAATGTCTTTAACTTCAATACAACATCGCGAAAACAGAAGAAAACTCTAATAATATACGTTGTCTAGTACCCATAGTACAAGCCTTGCTTCTTAGTTTGGGCCTAGATTAAACTGTATGCAACTTCCTGCACTATTTATTCACAAGTTGTAGGTAAACAATGAGGTAAACAGAAAACTAAAAACTATGCTTTCATCGACTAACTAAACCGCGAACTCATAGCCTCAATAAAAGCGCCTTAAAAAAAGATAGAGCTTATTTTACTACTTTGTAATCGCTAAGTAGACCGCACCCGAATACGCTTTTTACAATGTCATTGTCGGTCTGTTTGTCACTAACACGTTAATGGAACTAATATTGAGTGAAAAAAGCTATTAGATAACAATTTGTATGATTAGTTCAAAGTTAATGTTGTTTGGATGTGTTTATGTAATGTTTGTGTGACGTTTTGTTGTGTTGTTCTGGCTTAAAGTTGGGGTTTGGTTTTTTTGGTTTATTCAATGACCGTTGGTTATAATTTTGTTCTAAGCTTTTGGATCAGTTGATTAAATAAGTAACACTAAATATCATTGCTTCCTACCTGATATTTCTTTTTGTATTATGTACTGCTTTCCACAAAAACTTTCCTTCAGGAAGGTTTTTCTCCTCTATTGCCGTCGTACGTCACTGTAGAGATCTAAGTATAACAGTAGCGGTTAGATAAGACTCCAAAATAGACTCTTTAAAGGGGTAGGTATATACGAGCTAAACTTAAAATGCATGTCGGCTTTTGAGTTCAGAAAACATCAAAAACTGTTGATTATTTCACGACTTACCTACCTAATATTGTTGATTTTTAGGGTTCCGTACCCAAAGGGTAAAAACGGGACCCTATTACTGAGACTTCGCTGTCCGTCTGTCCGCCTGTCCGCCTGTCCGTCTGTCCGTCTGTCCGTCTGTCCGTCTGTCCGTCTGTCCGTCTGTCCGTCTGTCCGTCTGTCCGTCTGTCCGTCTGTCCGTCTGTCCGTCTGTCCGTCTGTCCGTCTGTCCGTCTGTCCGTCTGTCCGTCTGTCCGTCTGTCCGTCTGTCCGTCTGTCCGTCTGTCCGTCTGTCCGTCTGTCCGTCTGTCCGTCTGTCCGTCTGTCCGTCTGTCCGTCTGTCCGTCTGTCCGTCTGTCCGTCTGTCCGTCTGTCCGTCTGTCCGTCTGTCCGTCTGTCCGTCTGTCCGTCTGTCCGTCTGTCCGTCTGTCCGTCTGTCCGTCTGTCCGTCTGTCCGTCTGTCCGTCTGTCCGTCTGTCCGTCTGTCCGTCTGTCCGTCTGTCCGTCTGTCCGTCTGTCCGTCTGTCCGTCTGTCCGTCTGTCCGTCTGTCCGTCTGTCCGTCTGTCCGTCTGTCCGTCTGTCCGTCTGTCCGTCTGTCCGTCTGTCCGTCTGTCCGTCTGTCCGTCTGTCCGTCTGTCCGTCTGTCCGTCTGTCCGTCTGTCCGTCTGTCCGTCTGTCCGTCTGTCCGTCTGTCCGTCTGTCCGTCTGTCCGTCTGTCCGTCTGTCCGTCTGTCCGTCTGTCCGTCTGTCCGTCTGTCCGTCTGTCCGTCTGTCCGTCTGTCCGTCTGTCCGTCTGTCCGTCTGTCCGTCTGTCCGTCTGTCCGTCTGTCCGTCTGTCCGTCTGTCCGTCTGTCCGTCTGTCCGTCTGTCCGTCTGTCCGTCTGTCCGTCTGTCCGTCTGTCCGTCTGTCCGTCTGTCCGTCTGTCCGTCTGTCCGTCTGTCCGTCTGTCCGTCTGTCCGTCTGTCCGTCTGTCCGTCTGTCCGTCTGTCCGTCTGTCCGTCTGTCCGTCTGTCCGTCTGTCCGTCTGTCCGTCTGTCCGTCTGTCCGTCTGTCCGTCTGTCCGTCTGTCCGTCTGTCCGTCTGTCCGTCTGTCCGTCTGTCCGTCTGTCCGTCTGTCCGTCTGTCCGTCTGTCCGTCTGTCCGTCTGTCCGTCTGTCCGTCTGTCCGTCTGTCCGTCTGTCCGTCTGTCCGTCTGTCCGTCTGTCCGTCTGTCCGTCTGTCCGTCTGTCCGTCTGTCCGTCTGTCCGTCTGTCCGTCTGTCCGTCTGTCCGTCTGTCCGTCTGTCCGTCTGTCCGTCTGTCCGTCTGTCCGTCTGTCCGTCTGTCCGTCTGTCCGTCTGTCCGTCTGTCCGTCTGTCCGTCTGTCCGTCTGTCCGTCTGTCCGTCTGTCCGTCTGTCCGTCTGTCCGTCTGTCCGTCTGTCCGTCTGTCCGTCTGTCCGTCTGTCCGTCTGTCCGTCTGTCCGTCTGTCCGTCTGTCCGTCTGTCCGTCTGTCCGTCTGTCCGTCTGTCCGTCTGTCCGTCTGTCCGTCTGTCTGTCTGTCCGTCTGTCCGTCCGTCTGTCACCAGGCTGTATCTCATGAACCGTAAAAGCTAGACGGTTGAAATTTTCACAGAAGATGTGTTTCGGTAGCCGCTACAACAATTAAAATTAAAAACAAAATAGAACAAATATTTAAGAGGGGCTCCCATACAACAAACGTGTTTCAAAAACAACAAGGAGTTTAGTACAATGTGAAATCGCTTCTGATTGGTCAGGACAAATCGAGTTGGTCATGGAATTCAAAATGGCTGCCCTGTCTGTCAAATATACCAGTCTGACTTCACTTACCAAAGAGTTTCTTATAAGTTTCAGATTTTCTTTGTGCCAAGGTTTTTTTTTTTTGAGTGATTCGGTCGTTTGATGGGAGTAAGAATCGAAGATAAATATTTCATATTTTCCTATAAAATTTAAAAATTGGTTGTTGTAAACCATTTTAGGGTTCCGTATCCAATTGTGATAGTGGTACGGAACCCTTTGTACGCGAGTGTCGCACTTGCCCGGTTTTTTTTTATTGTGTTTGGTTGGATTGTCGTGACCTTTTTTCCTACATTTTAGTGTAGTTTCAAAACAAAAACTTCTTATTGTTTCAAAGCCTGTCCACATTTTAGACAAAAAACCCTAAAAATTACTGTTTTAGAAAAAAACGTGGCTTCAATACCCTTCGATATACTTATCTGGAAACTACACTAAAATGTAGGAAACAATGAAAATGAAAACATCAACAAATTTTCGATAAAACCGACATGTTTTATTTTTAATTCTTTGCCTGGAGCCTTATTTTTAAATCGCTCGTGTCATTTGGGGCAATTATAATAGGCCGATTTCTGCTGATTTTCGTTCGATGTCGAACTCCTGCAGGCGACTGATTGATACCACTCGTTGCGGGTCGTGCGATTCATAAAGAAAAATTGTAAATTTCTTATTTATCATTGGCCGGCGGCAGTAAAACCCCAGCCCAAGTCCTGCTTCCAAAGAAGGAGTCGTGGGTTTAAACACCGCTTCCAATCTTTGATTTTTTTTTTAAATACATATAAAGAAGGGAAATCTCATATAAATAATTAACCCCTGGATAGAAGCGAGGCGTTTTATTAACCTTTGCATTAATGTCCTTTTTAAAGTACAATTTATTTTTCAGGTAGAAACGTTTACTGTCATTTAAAGTGGCACCGGCTCCGGCGAGAATCCAAAATGACCGCTTCGCACGGCTTTCCCCCGCAATAAAGTGGACACTAACTACTAACTACCCTCATCCGTACTTAACTCCAAAGAAAACTGGTAATTTATACCTAAACCATTACCCCAATTACCTACTGTAATATAAACTAGCTGTTTAAATTAGAGTAAAATGTATCTTATTTCATTGTCAATAGAATAGAATTTTAGTTGTTGCAATTTCTGTTATTTTAATTCATTCGGGGTGCTGTCCTTACGGTCCGGTGAATATTGGGTCTGGAAGCTTAATTACGTGATAGCAGTCCGTTTTAGTGGCAACCGTACTGTTGGGCACGTGTTTTCATAGGGCTACCGCAGCTTACGATTTTGGAGTAAAATAAAGATCAGTAGACTTGGTACCTTTGCTGGCTAACTTTACGGTTTCATTAAACTTTAAAATCAAATGATCCATGTTTTATGATCATTAAATAAATATAAATATTACACGACGTTAAACACAGCGCAATCTAGTCCCAAACTAAGCACTAGGCAAATTGTAACGTTTTAGGAAGAGGTGTAACTTTTTGGAGAAAGACTACAAATAAATAATGTTTGATAAAGAACCCAAAATCTATTTAAAATCTATAATAAAAATAATTGTGTCATAGAGACAGTTTTTTGACTTGTCAACCTTTTGATATTATTTTAATATTATGTCCTTTAAAAATAATTAAATCCTATTTTGCGGTTTTAATCGGGTTGACTGATCAAAACGACTCCTTTAAAAGTTCATTATGATTAAAAAATATACTCGTAAGTATATTGAGTACCTTCATACTTTAAATATACATACATAAGGATCTTTAAATTAATAGTACCTTTTATCAATATAAATTATTTAATTTTCAGTTTAATTACATCTGTGTGAGTGTGGCTACAGTTTTAGTCGAAGTTGGAAAACTTCGTAATCTATGTAGGTTAGAAGGGACAAAACGTTACAATAGCAATTTCACTAACGACCATGTGTTGGTTTGACAATACAATTTAGGGGGCAGGGGTGTCTTAGATTTTGGGGATATCTTCCCTTTGATTAATTCAGTCCTAATGGACTTGCGGAATTTGGGAGTTTCGAGTAATTTTCTATGTTCCGTCCGTGTAGATTAACTAACGTTGGAAAGCCGCACAAATTGTAATCCATCTTACGGTCCCTATAGTTGCCATTATTTGTGATTGGCTGGGATACACGAAGGCATCATACAAAAGGATGAAACAAAACTGTATTTACTAAACTAGAAATATTTTACAAGGAGAAATACATCATCAAAAAATCTCCAAATTTTTGATAATGTATTTCTCCTTGTAAAATATTTCTAGTAAAAATGCCTTGAGCAATAAAAAACATAAGAAATATAATTTACTAAAATTTACAGTTGTCGTTTCAGCATAATTTGTCTATCTCTATCTATCTCTACCTAAGGATTATAGCATAGATAATATTAATGTCTAGGCTGAGATCTCGTAGGTACTTACTTTTACCTAGCTAAAAGAAACCAGATAAGTTTAGGGCAAGAGAACAGCAGTAAGCCATGATTGCACGGTCTACGTATCTGCAGTGGATAGTGGTGACAAATCTCGCCTCAATCCTCCAACCAGGAATCTGAGCAAATTTAATTGACTTAATCTTTATGAATGTCGTCGCATGGTGGGTGGCATAAATTTTTATTTTATTACTAATAATATTATGACCACTTCATAACTAACAAACAATCCAAAAATATCACTCCTCGCAGTCGCCGCTTAATGTCTTCATTCCAAAACTATTTCCCAAAATATTACACGGATGTCCAGATAATAAATTATAACTTTTATTTAATTTTATTATGAAATGTCACACTGCGGATTGTGCTTCTATTTCTTAATGAGTTTAGGCATTTACGTAGGTTATTTTAATTTTGAATATTGACGTTCGAATTTAAACAAAACATTGAGAGGAAACAATGTTCCTTTTAGAACGCAAAATCCTCAAAACAAGCCACATAGAAAAGAAAAGAGCAAAAAATCGAATAAATAAAGGATTTCGAAAATGGAACGCAATGCAATTTGAACCGAAATCCTATTTCACTCACGATAACCCGCGATGTGTAGTTGACCGAACAGAGAGCTCTTGTGTTCCTTTAGAATGGTATTCTGCCGTCCAGTTTGGGTAGACATGATAGGTCTGGTTTGTTGGTCGAAGGAACCGTGAAGGGGTCGCGTGAATGACATTTGCGTAAGCGCCTGCACTCCCTCGAGATTAGCTACGAATGCTACGATAATCCCTATGGCTGAAACTTGTGGAATAGAGAAATCTTAGAGCCGAAGGAGGTCTATGATTCGTTGATGATGTAGGGAAACTCAAAATAACGGTTAACGATCTAACAAAATTTAGTAACCTAATAAAAAATAACAGCTGTAGTTAGCTGGGCACCAGCTACGCAAGACCAGCCGACTCAGCAATAACAGTCGGCACATGCGACCTAGATATAAGTGCTTAGTTCATAATCATATTGTTTTCTTTAGAGGTAAAAATTAAAATTGTAATTAGTCTTTAAGTAGCTTTTATAATTAAATCATTCAAATAAATTCTTTTTTTAATAAGTCTTCCGACCGCCCATACATAATTGGCGCAGTCGTTAGTGGTCACGCGATCGTCAAACTAATTCGCATCTCTAAGTTCCAGAATCGAGATCCGGTATCCGGTACGATTCTGTCTTCAGCCAGACAGCGACAGCGGTGCAGCGATCGGCGATTTTCAAGTCGCGTACCCGTGACCAAGAACCTACGGGCGGCCCACGGAAGATCAGCGTGCGGAGATCCGGAGAATTGGAGAACCCCACGCACTGCTTAAGACTCGACGGGAGATGCAGAGGCTGGTCCGGTGAGTACTCTCGCTATTTAACCAAGTTCCTTGCTCTATTTCCTGTCTTAGTGTAGTTTTTATCATTATTGCGTTGAAGAGTGTTCATGTTTTAAGCTAAAATCGCGAATAAACATAGGTAATACTCATATTTGATTCAATAATAACGCAATAACTAGGTCAGTGAACGATCGGCGATCATATTACGTTATTGTGAATAATTACCTACATTTTTTATAAAACACCACACAATGGCGGTGAACGATTGCGACGCCGACATAAAGTTTGTTAAGGAATTTATTCCTAGCTATGACATGAACCCCAAACTGTTAAATTATTACATTAGGGAAATGGAAGGCGTTTTAGCCTTATTGTCAGATGCCGCGCGCACACATCCCGCGTTAATTTGTATTATTAAAAGTAAAATAAGTGACTCCGCTAGGGAGGCTCTCGCTTACGGTGAGATAGCTAGCACCTGGGCGAGTGTTAAAGAAAGGTTATTGTCTAGGCTCGGGGAAACGCGAAATGAGGCTCAGGTAATGCAGGAGCTCACGCGGACCCGCAAGCAGAAAAATGAGGATTCCGAGGCGTTCGGTAAACGCGTACGGGAAATCCTAGACACATTGCGGTCGATCGGACAACACTCCGACAAAAATTATTACGAATCCATGGCGATTCAACAGTTTGTCGATAGTTTAGATTTTCGCATTTCTATAGGAGTTAGAATAATGCGACCAATAACATTGGAGTCTGCTATAGTGTTGGCGAGGCAGGAAGAAGCGAAAGGTGCGAACCATAGGTACAATAGTAATAACTCTTTCAATGATGTATCGATCCCGCCCTCGTTTAAACCAAAGGATTCTCCTAGAGGTCCACATCCTAGATTGCAGCAAACATCCCCATTTTATCCCCCTCACCAATTAGCTTCACAACCTCAACGTTTTGCGCCGCAACAAAGTAACGTGGCGCCTGCACAACGACAGCAGTGGGTGCAATCAATGCTCCCCTGGAAGCAAAAAGGAGCTTCCTCAGGTAATTTCAGGTTCGGGAACCCTGGACCTTCCAGGAGTGGAAACTTCAGGCAGTACAACGTGCCGCAACAGGTGAACCCACCAATGAAAAGTTCTGACGTCACTATGAGGTCAGTATCGAAACCACCACCGCCTCAGTACGCTGTGGAGGAACTATTCTACACACAGAACTACGCCCCGCATCAAAGTGAAGATCCAGATTGCGGTGAGTATAGTAATTATTACTATCTAGAGACGGAGGAAGGCGATACACAAGCAGAGGACCCCGAGATCAATGTGGAGGACCCGCAAAATTTTTGCAACCCCCACGACGACCAGGATGCAACATAATTAAGATAAACATTCAGGATCGGGATCATTTGCCATACATTGAGCTACCAGAATTTGGAGGTAAGTTTTTAATTGACACTGGTGCGAGTCGAAGTGTTATTTCATCTCACGTTATTTTTGGTTCGATTTTTGAATATTGTGTGGAATACGAACCTTTCCAAATTGCAACCGCGCATAACATCTCGCGACATAACTATATTGTTAATTTACCTCTACCACCTGCATTTAGCTCTGACGATATTCATAAATTCCTAATCTTTGACTTTGACCCGAAATACAAGGGACTAATAGGATTTGACTTATTACGCAGACTTAAAAGTAACATTGACTTGAATACTAACGTTTTACGTACCTCTACTGCAGATATCCCTATTTATTTCAATCGCCCATTAGAGAAAATTCAGATTGAAGCGAAAACCGAAAAGTTAGTTACGTTAAAATGTAATTACATTGACGGCCAGTACATTCAAGACAGTTTCTTGTGGTCAGAAGGGTTAGAATCCCCTGCTGCATTAGTAACAGTCAAAAATGGTTCCTTCAGAACCTCTGTCATTAACTACAGTGAAAAAAAGATGTGCATCCCTCAAAAATCGGTAATTGAATTAGAGTCCTATTCAGATAATAACATGGTAAAATTAAATTCACTTGACGTAAAACCCGATTTACATAAAGAGCTCAGCGAGAACTTAAACAAAATTCGCACCGAGCATATGAACACAGAGGAAAAGCACGAGATTCTCAAACTGTGTAATAAATATAAAGACATATTTTATTGCGAGAAAATTCCCCTGAGTTTTACACATGCAGTAAAACACCAACTAAGATTAACTGACGAAAAACCTATCTACGTACGTAACTATAGACAGCCACCCCAACAACGTGACGAAATTCGAAAACAAATTGACAACTTACTTACACAGGGTATTATTCGTGAAAGTATATCCCCTTGGTCCTGTCCTGTCCACATAGTCCCGAAAAAACCCGATGCTTCCGGAAAAGTGAAGTGGAGACTTGTGATTGACTATAGACGACTGAATGATAGGATAGTTGAAGACAAGTACCCTCTACCAAATATCCACGACATACTTGACCGCCTAGGGAGGGCCCAGTATTTCACAACCCTCGACCTAGCCAGTGGTTACCATCAGGTGGAAATGCACCCTGATGACATAGAGAAAACCGCATTCACAACCGAGCGAGGACATTACGAATTTTTGCGTATGCCATTCGGTTTAAAAAATGCCCCAAGTACTTTTCAAAGATTAATGGATCATATCCTCCGAGGCATTAGTAATGTATATACATACCTCGACGACGTAATCATAATATCTACGTCATTACAGGAGCATACTGTCAAGCTTAAAGAGGTTTTTGAACGGTTTAAATGCCATAATCTAAAAATTCAACTTGATAAATCAGAATTCCTTCAGAAAAAGGTTAAATTTTTAGGACACGAACTGACTGACGAAGGACTAAAACCAAACAGGGATAAAGTAAAAGCCGTACTGGATTTCCCTTTGCCTCGTACACAAAAAGAAATAAGAGCTTTTCTTGGACTTGTAGGTTACTATCGTAAGTTTATTCAGGACTTCGCTAAACTTACAAAACCTCTGACTGTGTGTTTAAAGAAAGGCAATAAAGTTGTGCATTCCAATGAATTTTTAGAAGCTTTTAACAAGTGTAAACAACTTCTCACTAATGACCCAATACTAAGATATCCCGACTTTGACGAACCCTTTATCCTGACAACTGATGCATCCGATATTGCTCTGGGTGCCATACTTTCACAGGGAAAAGTGGGATCCGATAAACCGGTAGCGTACGCTTCACGTACCCTATCTTCTTCTGAATCGAATTATTCCACTATCGAAAAGGAACTTTTAGCCATAATATGGGCAATTAAATACTTTCGACCTTATTTGTATGGTCGAAAATTCACTATCTATACCGACCACAGGCCATTAACATGGTTAATGTCTATAAAAGATCCTTCATCAAAATTAACACGTTGGAGACTTAAGTTAGCTGAATATGACTATACAGTAGTCTATAAAAAGGGACGTCAAAATACTAACGCTGACGCATTGTCCCGTGCTAAAATCTACCACCACAGTATGGATTCATTAGCAGTTAATTTTGAAGACAACGAGAACGATGAGCTTATAGGCCAAATATTTGACAACGTTAATCGGCAAAATCAAAATGAGACAAGGCAAGAACCTGACAATATGACAAACGATAACTTGGACAGTAGGGAAACAAATAACGAGCCAGAGACTATGACTATTGACAGCTTAACAGTTCCCCAAAGACAAGATGACGAGTCAGATAGTATGACTGTAGTTACCGTGGACGAAGACCAGCTAGTTAGCACCAACCACACCCAACCAGACAATGAGAATAATGGCATCCCAATACTATCCGACGCTATTGACAGACAACTAAAACAATTTCACATTAGGTCTACCCCAGGTTCCACATATAGAGTAGAAAATAGGTCAACTAATTCTAGAACAGTAATCAAGGACGTGTTCATTCCTATTAATAATACAGAACAGGAAATAATCAAATTCCTAAAGGAACACACTATAGCTGACAGAATTTTTCATTGCTATTTCCATTCTGAAGAACTTTATTTGGCATTCTCTAGAGTCTATACTTCCATATTTAATGAAAGAGGCCCTAAACTAATAAGGTGCACCTCTCGTGTTACTCTTGTTGAAAATAAATCAGAACAAATAGAGCTTATTAGGAAATACCATGAAGGGAAAACAGCCCATCGTGGTATACAAGAAACGCATAAACATCTACACAGAAACTACTATTGGCCTAACATGCTGTTAACTGTGCAAACCTATATTAACAAATGTGAAATTTGTCTAAAATCTAAATATGAGAGAAATCCGTTAAAGCCACCTTTATCTCTTACGGAAACACCCCGTAAACCCATGGAACATTTATTCATGGATCTGTATTCAACAGGAGGCGGCACTTTCCTTACAATTATCGATAATTTTTCAAAATTCGCTCAAGCTATCGCACTAACTGCATGTAGTAGTATCCACATAGCTGAAGGTTTACTTAGTGTCATCTCAGTGTTAGGGCTCCCACACAAAATAACTACGGACTCTGACACAAAATTTGACAATGACGTAATAAAGGAGATTTGCGCTTTACACGACATTAAGATACATTTTACTACCCCATACAACCCGAATTCTAACTCCCCAATAGAGAGATTTCACTCAACCCTAGCTGAAATCATAAGAATTCAACGAATGACGAACAAAGATGACCCTATAGATTTGGTGATGAAGTATGCTGTAATAGCGTATAACAACGCTATTCACTCTGCAACAGGCTACACACCACACGAACTTTTGTATGGTCACACAGCGTCGAGAAACCCGTTGGAACTTTATTTCCCAAAGGAATTCTACCAGGACTACGTCCTGAAGCATAGAAATAGCGCAAAGGTAATACAGGAGTGTGTAGCAGCACATATGTCAAAGGACAAGGAGCTGGTGATCACCAAAAGAAACCAGAATGCTGAGCTCGTTACATTAAAGGTAGGTGAAACCGTTTTTAAACAAGTAGCAAAAACCGCCCGGAATGACAAAACGAAGCCAGTTTTCAAAGGTCCGTATAAAATTATAGATATACATCCAAACAACATAGCGGAGATCATGGGTAATCACCCTAACTCAAAATCCATCCGAGTACACTTCAAACTCCTTAAACGACCCCACATTGTTACAGAACCCTCGTCGCAGGAGCCATCGTGCTCTACGCAGCAGCCGACGTAACCTTCCTCCCCGTAAAAGATGATCAGGGAATCCTTTTGTACAAACAGGGACAAGTGATGAAACAAATAGATAGCTATAGTCTAGCCTGTGTTTACAACATAACCAATTTACAACTATCAACTACAAAGCTAATGGCACTATTTGCGAGCACTAAAGCTTCCGAAGCATCCTCAACACTCCCGGATAAAATTCAAAACTCCTATCGAAACCAGATAGAGCATAACTTTTCATTGATAAGCAAGAAGATAATGTTTATTGTTCCACAAATCCGTAGGAAGAGAGGTTTGATTGATGGGCTAGGTTCAATCGTAAAATCTATAACTGGCAATCTAGATTACCAAGATGCCATGAAATTCGAATCTGAAATTTCGAATCTTCGAAATAAAATTTCAAAGGTTCAAAATAATCAGAAACGAAAGTTAATTATTGCAGAGAAAACGATCACGGATTTTGGAACACAGTTAGAGAAAATCAATGAAAATCAAAGAAAACTTGTGTTGTATATACAAAATTCTACAAGAATTACAGATACTCTAGGCAACCACTTAAAATACTTAGATATATATGTTCAAATAGACTTTAGCTTACAGATAATTTTAGATAAACTGACAATTCTAGAAGACGCTATGTCATTTTCGCAACTCGGTGTCATGCACCCTAGTATAATAGCCCCGAACAATTTAGTAAAAGAACTTTTAGCTTTAAAATCTATGTATAATTTTAAACCAGTTACAGAAATCAGTTTAAACAATATTCACGAGCTCGAAAGGTCAATTACTGTAAAAGCTTATAGCACTGAACACACTTTAACTTTTATATTAGAAATCCCATCCATTGACAATTATATATTCGACCTAATACATCTATACTCTGTTCCTGATAAAAATCACCTCACTATTATCCCTGATTCCAAGTTCCTCATACTTGGTAGCGAAGAGTACGCTTACATGGACAACGATAACTGCAAACGTATATCCGAGAAAATAAGACTTTGTGAAGATCTGAATACGCTGTCTACCAAGAACAACAAAGACTGCATCATGGGTCTCATTCAACATCAAAATTCCAACTGCACGCGAGCGAAGATGACGCTGAAAAACAACAAGTTCCAAAAAGTAAGAGAAGATTCTTGGCTCCTAATATTGCTTCAAGAGGAGGTGGTGCGAATACAATGCGGCTCCAAAACCACATACACGAAGGCTTCAGGAACTCAACTGGTTACGCTCACCAACGATTGTCGCGCTGATGTCGCAAACAGAACCCTACAAACTCATACGTCAGTCCATGATATCACTGAAATTATCCCACTACCATCAACCAAAAACATAGACCCAGAATCAATAAAACTGGAGATAAAATTAGAAGACCTAGAATTAGACAACACCAATAAACTCCTGGACAGAGCAGAGGAAGTTGACGACAACGAAGACGACCCTGACTGGACAACCATGATGGCCACACCAAGCTGGACAACCCTGTTCCTGTATTTATTACTACTGGGAGCAGCAGCCTGGAAAATCTGGCAGCGAGTTAAGACAAGATCCCCAACGACGGAGGCAACATCCAGTGAGGACACTGGTCGAAGCTGTAAGATCAGCTTCGCTCTTAAGGAGGGAGGAGTTAGCTGGGCACCAGCTACGCAAGACCAGCCGACTCAGCAATAACAGTCGGCACATGCGACCTAGATATAAGTGCTTAGTTCATAATCATATTGTTTTCTTTAGAGGTAAAAATTAAAATTGTAATTAGTCTTTAAGTAGCTTTTATAATTAAATCATTCAAATAAATTCTTTTTTTAATAAGTCTTCCGACCGCCCATACATAATTCTGTTTATACAAAATTACGATACAGTGCGACCAGAGGCACCTATTCTATAAGAAAATTGTCTCAACTATGTCTCAGCTCTGTTCAATTTATTTCGAAAACGGTTTAATTTTTTTTGGAAATTTTGCAAAGTTTCACTAAAGCTTTTGAAGTGCTACAGATTTGCAAAATTACCAAAAAATGTTGAACCGTTTTCGAAAAAAAATTGAACAGAGCTGAGACGTATAATTGAAACATTTTAGTTATAGAACAGGTGACGAGGTTTCTGTTGTTTTAAAAGATTTTTTTGGTAAGCATTTAGTTAAAATAAATATGAAGGAACTCTCTCGTTTTTCTGTCCATGTCCTTTAGGAAGGACGATCGCTGTTCAAATTATGTCGGTCAGAGTGGGATCGCGGCCGAAGTGTAACTATCCCTATCAGACATTCTTGCGCAACAACTGGGATAATCTGCAATCACCCTTATCCTAGCTTGATTACCGACCTCAATGGATTGTAAATCAAATAATAAAAAAAAATGTATTTTTTAACATTTTTAGCGGAGACCATGTAAAAAAAAATATTGCCGAGTTAAAGTTACATTTTAGTTTATTACAAATGGTCCTATAGTTCTATTTATCAAAATAAAACGGGGCAAGTGCGACACTCGCGCATAAAGGGTTCCGTACCACTATCACAATTGGATACGGAACCCTAAAATGGTTTACAACAACCAATTTTTAAATTTTATAGGAAAAAATGAAATATTTATCTTCGATTCTTACTCCCATCAAACGACCGAATCACTCAAAAAAAAAAAAACCTTGGCACAAAGAAAATCTGAAACATAAGAGAAACTCTTTGGTAAGAAAAAGGTATGTGCGCTAATAATATCGCTCTTACGGTGAAGGAAAAACATCGTGAGGAAACCAACATGTCCTAGGACTGACCACGGTCCGAAGACATGGGATATTCAGTGTTTTCTATGTATCATATGTATGTATTTACAAAAAAAAAGTATAATATGTAGTATATCCGTTGTCTAGTACCCATAGTACAAGCCTAGTGCTTAGTTTGGGGCTAGATTGCGCTGTGTGTAACGTCGTGCAATATTTATTTTTATTTATTTTAGTAAGGCAGACTAGTATATATTTGACTGATAGGGCAGCCATATTGAATTCCATGACCAACTCGATTTGTCCTCCTGTCCCTGTTCCTGTCCTGACTCCTTGTTATTTTTGAAACACGTTTGTTGTATGGGAGCCCCTTTTAAATAATTGTTTTATTTTGTTTTTAGTATTTGTTGTTGTAGCGGCAACCGAAATACATCTTCTGTGAAAATTTCAACCTTCTAGCTATTACGGTTCATGAGATACAGCCTGGTGACAGACGGACAGACGGACAGACGGACGGACGGACGGACGGACGGACGGACGGACGGACGGACGGACGGACGGACGGACGGACGGACGGACGGACAGACAGCGAAGTCTCAGTAATAGGGTCCCGTTTTTACATCTAGGTACGGAACCCTAAAAAAAGAGATATACCTAAACGATGGGAAAAGGACAAAATAATGTTACATAGGTATAAAATCTACATTTATTTTGTCCTTTTAAAGCAGGTTTTAATATTTTATTACTAAAAAAATGCAATAATGTGGCTTCATTAACTTTAATAAACCTAGAAAAAAATCATTTATGTAAATCAGCTAAAAAAATTTGCGTAACAAAACTTTCTCTCAAATTCAGTTAAAAAGCCAAAGCTCTTGAATTTTTCATAAAAACGCCAGAATTCGGCCGACGACGCGCGACGGTCCCGACTCGAAAACCCAAAGTTTCCTCTATTTATTTGGCAATTTGTTTTGAAATGAAACATTTCAGTAGTTGATTGTTTACACGAGGGTTCCGTAAGATGTTAACTTTGCTCGTTAACGTTTATTTTAGTCGTTTGCTCGGATTTAAACATAACAATTAGTTTAATGCCGAATCAGGAATTAAACTCTTCTAAAGTTACTATTTCAACAAGATTTGGTATTTTGACATACGGTTATTTATACCACAGTTTAGCTAGTGGTTGGTGTCTTAGCGCTTCTTAATCTATAGGTATCTCTACAATCCTTTGTCCTGACTGACTGACTGATTAGCATAGCCTAAATTACTGATAATAGAAAGCTAACATTTGGATAGCGCTTCTTAATCTATAGGTATCTCTACAATCCTTTGTCCTGACTTCTCATCCGAGCGATGTTCCCGGTTGCATCCCTCTCGGGAGCCCGGGGTCCGCTAAACCCCAATTTTTTTTTATTTGGGGTCGGCGCAGTCGGTAAGTCATCATTGACTATACCTTCTGCAATTAGATTTGGCAATGTTTTTACGGCCGGCCGCCTGCCTGACACCAACCCTCTTAGGGATCAAGCAGTTTATCCGCCACCGCGCGGGGAGAACTTAAGGTTTGCTAATCTCCCTCAGATCCCTTAGTCGCCTTTGTCCTGACTGACTGACTGATTAGCATAGCCTAAATTACTGATAATAGAAAGCTAACATTTGGATAGCGCTTCTTAATCTATAGGTATTTCTACAATCCTTTGTCCTGACTTCTCATCCGAGCGATGTTCCCGGTTGCATCCCTCTCGGGAGCCCGGGGTCCGCTAAACCCCATTTTTTTTTTATTTGGGGTCGGCGCAGTCGGTAAGTCATCATTGACTATACCTTCTGCAATTAGATTTGGCAATGTTTTTACGGCCGGCCGCCTGCCTGACACCAACCCTCTTAGGGATCAAGCAGTTTATCCGCCACCGCGCGGGGAGAACTTAAGGTTTGCTAATCTCCCTCAGATCCCTTAGTCGCCTTTGTCCTGACTGACTGACTGATTAGCATAGCCTAAATTACTGATAATAGAAAGCTAACATTTGGATAGGTGTTTTTCATGTGTTTTCAGGTGGCATCCGGTAAGAAATAAAAGGGTTTATCGGGACTTACTGGTGTGAAACCGCGGGACCCAGCTTGTAGATTCTATTTAGCTTACACCAAACCTTTTTACCCGACTGCGCGACGAAGGGTTATTGTACATTTGGTTAAACTATTGGAAACGCTTACGCAGCGTACTACGTGGAAGATTGGATGCGAACGCGATTGCGAAGCGATCCGATCCGGTGCGGTGCGGAAACAAGGAACAGTCGAGAATCGCGCCGCATCGCACTTTACGTGCATTTGGTCACGTAGGACACTTCAATAGCTATCGACTGTTTGTTGTTTCCGCACCGCAACGGATCGGATCGCTTCGCAATCGCGTTCGCATCCAATCGTCCCCGTAGGACGCTGCGTTACTATATAGGTACTTTTGTGTATAGGTAAGTAAACGAGTCTGTTTGTTACTACTTGACGAACTCATTGGCCTAGCTGTACCTGCCGATCTTGAACGGCCGCGCGGGTTAAGCAACGCTTGGCGCGGTCATTACTTGGATGGGTGGCCAATAATTTGTGTGGCAAAAAATCATTTTCTCGAGCTCCTCCATGCTTCGGAAGGCACGTTAAGCAGTTGGTCCCGGTTGTTATCTCGGATAGCAGTCGTTAAAGGTCTTAGGGCGATCTGAAAACTCTAACACTAGGTGAGCCACACCACTACCCGAAAAGAAAGAAAGACTAATTTACGCAAAAACTACTGAACCTATTGCAATGAAACTTGTTATGCAGATAGCTGGAGATCTAGAATAACACCTAGGCTATTTTTTTCCCGTAATTCCCACGAGATCGAGACTTACGCGGGTCAGCGCAGTGCACAGCTTGTAATAAATAAACCAGTTAGTACTTAATGATCTGACTTTTTTGTTTACAGGACTTTGTTGGTTCCGGAAACTTGGTCTAACCGTCTAACCCAACCCAAATCCCTGTATTTACGAGGGATTCAGTACAAACTGTATTAGAAGTCCCGTGGGTCGGTTTAAAGCGGAAATTAACAAACCAACATTGACGGGACAAAGGTACTTTGCTCGAAGCAGGGATATAGTGATGAATAGATAATTTCATTGTTGTTTTTTTTCGATTTTAAGCGAATTACCTTTATTTCAGGGCTGCTATCTCTGTCGACAGTCGTTCAAGTTTCATGAGGCTAGTTAAACTGAAGAAACTAGTGGCGCGCATCTTAGAGTCATTTCCACTAAAAAGTTGCGTAGACACAGCGGTACTAGCTATCTATTTGATAAAGTTGCTTCCAGTAACTGTTGCGAGGCTGCTTTTGTAAAATTGCCTCTATAATTTAAGCCCCTAGTTTCGTAAAGTAAATTTCGCTTTTACCTTCATCTACACTTCTACATCTATCATGAAGAAGAGACCTGGAAAGGTCTCGAAACATTGAGCGTTGTAACAATGCTAAAAGTAATAAACACCACGCGATTCAAACCGAAAAATGTCTTTAATTTCAATACAACATCGCGAAAACAGAAGAAAATTCTACATCTACACTAATATTATAAAGAGGAAAGATTTGCATTTTTGTGTGTATGTGTGTCTGTATGTTTGTATAATGAATAAACTCAAAAACTACTGGACCGATTTCAAAAATTCTGAGTTCACCCTGAGTAACATAGGCTATTTTTGATCCCGATATCGGGATCGGGACTTACGCGGGTGAAACCGCGAGACGTAGCTAGTACCTATATTATCTATAGAGCGGTGTTGGTCTAGTGGTAGATACCCCGGCTTTCATTCTGAGAGTCGTGGGTTCGAATCCAGACCGACCGCGCACCAATGTCTTTTTCTTTAAGAAAAAGGTATGTGCGCTAATAATATCGCTCTTACGGTGAAGGAAAAACATCGTGAGGAAACCAACATGGCCTAGGACTCACCACGGTCCGAAGACATGGGATATTCAGTGTTTTATATGTATCATATGTATGTATTTACAAAAAAAAAAGGTATAATATGTAGTATATCCGTTGTCTAGTACCCATAGTACAAGCCTAGTGCTTAGTTTGGGGCTAGATTGCGCTGTGTGTAACGTCGTGCAATATTTATTATTATTTATATTACAATGATACAAGCGTGTCATATTGGTGATTGATATTACCTGATTACTGCTGAGTAGGTATTTAGATCTGAGCCGACAGTGAAGGTCTTAAAAGAGCCGAAGACAATACAATTTTCATGTGTATCATTCGACGAAAAGTATAGCTACTGCGTTCCTATAAATAGGCCGGTGCAGGCACTAAGAAAGACGAGATCACACTTACAGCCGACTTTTTGTGTTAAATCATATCCTCACTTACCATCTGATTCTGTTGTGTGTTGTTAAAAGACTAGATAAGTATGTGGTTATACCTTTACGTAGCCTATCTTTTCCTAGACGCTTAAAGTCAAAAAAATGTTTTTATTTTATCCATAAAAAACATTTTTCCGGAAGAAACTCTCTAAATAACAGAAAAACTGTAATAAAAATTTTGGACCAAAAAGTTGAATTCCTAAAATATGGAAATGTCAAAATATTGAATTACTTGACTATATTATTGAGAGTTTATTTTTCCAGAATATTGAATTTGCAAAAATAACTCGTTACCTGGTTTGGTATATAAGAAGCGAAGATAGCGGACACAGACACGCAACCTTTGTATTTATTTAGGTACTTATACCTATCTTATACCTATCTACAATTTAGATTAGAAGATTAGATAGGTAGCTAAATCTATCATGAATAATTTTGTTATTCTGTCGAAATACTCATAAAATGCCTCATTATTACAATTCGAGAGCATCATCATCATAATCATCCACTAAACACTCTCCCACATTATTATTTCCGTCACACAGAACCAAACAAACAAATAACACGGAATAAATTATCCGTTTCCAATAAAATAACATCCTTGCTACGCTCCGTGGAACCCTGAATTTGTGGCGGAAACAATAAATTACGCAATTTGTATTCTTTGCGTATTCTAATAGGGCTCAATGTTGCGTGGTTATATGATATAGTACGGTGTCTACGGCACGCTTCATGATCACTCGCTATATATTGCATACAAGTTATAAATGCGGGTGGATTTTTTCAAAACTAAACCTTAAAAGTAACGCTTACAAAGACACTAGCGCCACTGTCCATCGAATAAGTCGCTTGGTAAAGCTGTACTGTGTTCAATGCGAGTAATCGAGCGAAGGTAAACATACATTTTTCGCATCTCGTGAAAAATACTAAGTGCTCGATCGGATGGGAACTTCCCAGAATATGTTTCCAATCATTAATCATGAATTGAGAAGCACAATATGTGGGGCTAATGGAGCGCGTTTTGTCGCTGCCTGATGGTTTTATAAAAGCAGTAGGTCTGGCTTTCGAAGCTCGAACAATGAGGTAGAAGCTATTGTCTTTGTAGATAATCCATCATGCTTTCAGTGACGAATAGTGACTACCGTGCAGTTAATGATAAACCAAAACCTCTTTGGTGAATACAAATGTAGGCAGCTGTATAAACCCACTATGTAAAGTAAATATTGTTTACCTACCTTTACCTAACCGACTCGAAAAGGAGGAATTTTTCTATTGGATTGTATTTTGTAAAAGTCGTACCAATTGAAACGCGTCGTTCCTACGATTTTTAGACTGAGGTACGATTTCACAATAAATAAATTTTGTGAGTATCACACAGTACAAGCTCTATGGTACGCTACTAAGCTTGTGTTACGGTGACTATAAACAACGGATATGATATTTATTTTCATTTTGTAAATGCATAAATAAGTTATAAGTCCCGATCCTTTGGGAATATCGGGATCACAATGAGCTTGTTACTCAGGGTGAATGTAGCTTTCTTTTGGTAAAAGAATTTCTGAAATCGGTTTAGCAGTTTTTGAGTTTATTCATAACAAACATACAGACACACACACACAAAAATACAAATCTTTCCCCTTTATAATATAAGTATAGATAGAAAGATTTCCAAACCCAGACAAGCTATATAACTGGAAGATAATGTGCCATAAACTTTGTAAGTATCGCAAAACAAAAATATCGAGAAAAAACGCTAAGAATACGTATGTTATTTCTATCCACATAGCGGAACTTGCAGATAGATATAGGTATTAAAACTTTAACATAGCTTGTTACTTTCTTAACCATAACATAAGGTCATCAAAACAGACCAATTGCATAGAAAATTCAATCATATTAGATTGAGATAGAGTATAATTTCGATCGAAATGAACGGTGGTGTTAAAGACTTGTTTAATATTTAGGGGGATGATTAAAAATGGTCTGAAGCTATCAATCAAGCGACAAGTCTGTACGATACGCGGCGCCTCTTATTTGAATAAACGCCTTTGCAACTGAAAGCGATGGAGAAACTGCGTTCATACAAAAATTTGATAAGGAGCTTTTTTTTACATAGAACGTGAGCTTTTGGCCACTTTCTCACCAGACGGTTATCAATGTAATGACCAAGACAAAAGATTTTTTCAAGACTTTCAATTTTCAATAAAATTGCGTACAAATATTTAGGAAGGAATTTAGGCACAAACATTCATTGTCAAATATAATTGGATACTTACATTCAACTCCACTCACAATCAACTATAACGGTCTTTCCTACTTACAAAAACCTTGTTATCTATAGCTAAACTAATATTATAAAGAGGAAAGATTTGTATTTGTGTGTGTGCGTCTGTATGTTTGTTGTGAATAAACTCAAAACTACTGGACCGATTTCAAAAATTCTTTCACCGTTAGGAAGCTACATTCACCTTGGGTAACATAGGAATCGGGACTTACGCGGGTGAAACTGCGGGTTGCAGCTATTTAATATATAGCCGCTTGTTTAGCTACGTCGATAATAGCTCTTATTCACTGCATCAAAAAAACTTTACTTACAAACGCTACATAACGCCTAATTAGTTATAAGAACATATTTTCATATTTTAGTCTGGCAAGACAAGGTATATCAGATAGGTACAGCTTGGCGACAGACGGACTGACAGCGAAGTCTTAGTAATAGGGTCCCGTTTTTACCCGGATGCGGAACCCTCAAAAGAACCATGTTAGTTCAAAATCGAAAACTGCTTTAAAAATATTGTTTTTTTTTAAAGAACAAAGATGTCTCCATCGTTGTCCCATGTCCGTGTACAGAACAGAGCTTTCAATCAGGAAGATTGATCGTTCCGGCATCGACGGGACACAAATTGTCCTTCATTTTAATAGTGAAGCGATATTCCACGAATTTACTACTGTGTTACATATACTATGCATCAACAACATGCGGAGGTACCTATCAACAACATCTATCATACATAACACTTCAGCTCTAGCACTTAGCACTCTAGCTGGCATGGATTAAAAGTTGCTTGCGCTGTATAAATCTAATATTTCTTATGTTTTTATTGCGAATGCATTTTTACTAGAAATATTATACAAGGACAAACACATCCTATCCTATCCTATCCTATCCTACTAATATTATAAATGTGAAAGTTTGTGAGGATGGATGTTTGTTACTCTTTCACGCAAAAACTACTGAACCGATTGCGCTGAAACTTGGAATATAGATAGCTGGACACCTAGAATAACACATAGGCTTTTTATCCCGTAATTCCCGCGGGATCGGGACTTACGCGGGTAAAACCGCGGGGCGCAGCTAGTCATCAATAATTCTCCCATGACAGCGTTCGAACCTGTGCTGCTCGCTTGCTCTACCACTGCGCCACACAGAAACCCTGTCCCCCACGGGATTTCTGTATATATCTTCTAAATCAGCTAACCTATTATTATTAAATCATTAAAAAGGCTAGAATTATTTTAAAGATAAAAATACCTTGCAAAAACACAACGCACGATCGACGGAGAGCGGGATTCGAACCGACAACGCATCTTTACTCAATCCGGGAGTACCGACTTTACCAATTAGTCACCTGCGTCGGTAACTCATACGTTGATCTTTGCTTCGGTACCTCTACTATCTAACACAACTTAGGCATGGTTCGAATCCCGCTCACTGTCGATCGTGCGTTGTGTTTTTGCAGAGGTATTTTTCCTTTAATTTATTTCTATGAAAGCACAGTGCAGGCACTTAAAATAAAAAATAGAATATTAAAAAGGCTTATCCTACACACCTAAACAGTTAACAACAGTTTAATTAAGTACCTTCCTACCATATATCTACGTAGATACGATGTCAACAAACAAACCCAGTTAATTCAACTCCCAAATCCTAGTCGAAATGGTAACCATAGAGCTACTGTATGATGGATGGAGTCGATAAGCCTATCACATCATTACGTGAAGTTCGTAATCCTGTGTATGTTTACACTGTGATATCGCACCGGACGGTGTAGATAGGTGTACTCGTACAGCTGGCTGCTAGAAGTGTATTTCCACTGAAGAAAAGCTTCTTCCTATTTTCGTATAGTGGTGTGGCTCAACTGGTTTTAGAGTTTTCGGGTCGTCCGCGTCGCCCTAAGGCTTCTAACTTGATCTAACGACTGCGATCTGAGATAACAACCGGGACCAACTGCCGAGAAAATGAATTTTTGTCGCACAACATATCAGTCACCCATCCAAGTAATGAACGCACCAAGCGTTGCCTAACCGGCCCGACCGTACATGATCGGCAGGTACAGCTAGGCCAATGAGCTCCTCGAAGAAAAGCTTAAAGCCATGTTTCTAACGCAAGCGGAACGGAGTCATTTTTGGATCAGTTTAATATCTGACGAATACTGACGATCGTTCTGTACCCAAAGGGTAAAAGCGGGACTGCGGGACCCTATTACTGAGACTGTTCTGTCTGTCTGTCTGTTTGTCACCAGGCTGTATCTCATGATCAGAACCGTGATAGCTAGACAGTTGAAATTTTTACAGAGATGATGTACTTTTGTAGCCGCTATAACAACATATACTAAAAACAAAGTAAAACAAATATTTAAGGGGGGCTCCCATACAATAAACGTTTCTCCGCTTCGGGGACTATCTAGATTTCAAATCAATGTATATTTAAATTTTTCTTCTGTTTTCGCGAAGTTGTATTGAAATTAAAGACATTTTTCTTATTTTTAATTCAGGATTGTCAATCCTGAAGAAGGGACCTGGAAAGTTCTCGAAACGTTGAGCGTTGAAACAATGCTAAATGTAATAAGAAGAAAGACCACGCGATTAAAACGGAAAAATGTATTTAATTTCAAAGTATATTTGTGAGTAAAACTGCAGTCCACAGCTAGTATCTAACAGAATAATAACGTTAAATCGATTATTTGTCGAGCGAGGACGCCCCAGTCTAAATCAACATGTCGTTGTCGATGTCCAAACGTCTGCATGTCTGTTTGTTTGTTTTGGAATCAGTTTATTTGTACAGTTGCCCGCCATCGTCTGCCATCTTAACAATTAAAATGCACGGGCTTTTTTTATTTTGTTTTTATTTTTTCAGTGAAATGGAATGAGTTAATTCGTGAGTGAGATTTTAGCCATGTGTATATTAAACTAACAAATTCAGACAAGACTAAATATATACCATAAGTTATCAGTTCTCAAGAAATTTGTCTAGGCATTCTCCATTTACCTACCTACTTATAATGGTTTCTTCTAATTCTAGCTCTTGCCCCCGGCCTTGGTCCCGTGTCGTTGACCACTGGATGGTGCTAAAAGAGCACCCACTTGATAAGTAAGCTTTTGTCGAGGGTTGCCACCACTAACCGGTCATATCGCCAAAAAACCATACCTGTGTGCCAAATTTCATTAAAATACGTACCTGGTTTCTGGGTAATTGAAACAAACATTCAAAGAAACAAACATTTAAACTATCGCATTTAAAATATTAAGTACTGAGATTTGATTAAAAAAAATTGGAACCTAATTTATTAAAACCAAAGAAGGCGGTTCCAAATTCGTTGTTTTTCTTTAAATTAAAAGAATTAGATATCTCTAAATCGCAACTTACTTCAATGTATCTAGAGAGGACATTATGCAACTTGGACATTCTGCACCTAAGCGAATGTAAGGTGCAAGTCATGTCAATGTTGTTAGCCTTTTGTCCATACTGTTCTAAAAACGTCGAGTCACCGCCACAGAAAGGGAAACGCTGTTTTGTAGCACTCCGTATTGTTAAGTATGTTGAAGGTTTTTAATCTGTACGGCGTAATGAATGAATGACATATTTTATGCAATAACTTGAGCGACGACGCAGTTTTACGCTAATGGGACCATTTAATTAACAAGGGAATGAATCGACCGTACCTACATACCGCTTTAGGGTATTCGTGAACTTAGTAACAAATTGAAAAGCTCTGGACGAACCTGCATGACTGGTGAGATGGAAAATATGACTGCCATTCGGATAGAGGCGCTCTAACTTCAAGTAGAAAATCTATCTTCTCTATAGAAATGGACAGACAGACAGACGGATAGCGGAGTCTTAGTAAAAGAGTCCCGTTTTAGCCTTTCGTTTGCCTTTGGTACAGAACCGTAATAAAAATCGATCGTTTTTAAAAGACAATTAAAAAAACCAGTGCTAAGTTTTTTTTGTGAATATTAACTGCCAGTGTCAAGGTTTTTTTTTCAATATGCCCGATGGCGATGCGAAGTTCGCCGTGACATAGCTGTCACGTCATACACTAGCGTGTAAGATGTTTTCTGTAAACGTAGATAACATTTTGACAAATATAGTCAACACCACAATAGGATCTCGATCACAGAAGAGTCATTGGGCGGAGACATTCCGCCACGACTTTTGAGCCAGGAAGGTCCCCAATAAACGTCAAGTGTAAAATAACGATGCCACTTTGACACATCCCATCTTATGGCGCGTGGCTCACTGACTGTAACCTTCCAATATTTTATCTTCACATTATTTATTTATTTAGTATTATTTTTGGGAAAGTCCTCCTCGTATAGTTTTTGCCAGTTCCGGGGGGTGACACGCGACCAAAAATGACTCATTATTTAGCCGGTCTTGGAATTGACAGGGACGGATTCGACAGAAGGGTAATATTATAAGGGGTAAGTAGATTGAAGTAGAATGCGAAAAATACCGAATTTTATTTTATGTTTCGTAGTCAACAAGAAAGAAACCCTTACAGTTTCGCCATGGTTTGTCCGTCTATCTGTCCACGGCTTAGTTCAGAGACGCTCGTAGTACTAAAAACCTACCTATAAGTTTGCCTGACTTAACTAACTTATTAATCGCGCCGACAAAATAGTACAAATGAAAACACTTTTAGAGTAACTAACTCCCTAACATGTAAAATGTGAGATATTTATCTCTCTCTCGACTATCCCATCGTGTGGGGTATCGTAGTTAGCTCTTTTGTACCTAATCATTGTGGGTTTTCAAAATCCATTTTTCAATTAATTTCAAGTTGAGAACAGATTAGCTTTAAGCATAACTTACTGCTAAAATGAATAATAAATATGATAAATGAACACTAGCTGTATAAATAAGTCGTACAGAACCAATTAAAATTAATTCTACTTAATTGTTTTATCTTTGTTTTCTTTTTATATTATTAAAAAGAACAATACTACCCACTATTCTCGCGTAATCATATCGTTAAAACATAGACCTGGTTCAGTCCCTGTTGATCTCTAAAAATGCAATTTATAAAATTGTAGGGTAGGTTAGAGTTCAGAGTAGCTCGCTTTTCAAACCAAGTGCTACTTTAAAATGATATTAACGTTTTAGAAGGGCCATAATCAAGAAAACGACATTGTAATAACAATAAACTTAGCGGAAACATTTATTAGGTTTACCTTACGAAGTATGGACCTATTATTTTAAATACCTCGGTTTTATAGCTAAAACAACGTTGCTTTACATGTTTTTTAGGGTTCCGTAGCCAAATGGCAAAAATGGAACCCTTATAGATTCGTCATGTCTGCCTGTCCGTCTGTCCGTCCGTCCGTATATTATGTCACAGCCACTTTTTTCCGAAACTATTAGAGCCATACTGTTGAAACTTGGTAATTGTTTTCGGTCAACCGCATTAAGATTTTCACACAAAAATTAAAAAAACATTAATTTTTTGGGGTTCCCCATACTTACAACCGAAACTAAAATATATTTTTTTAGATTCGGTTGTCTATGGATAGGTCTTCAAAAATGACATTGAAGTTTCTAGTATTATTTTTTTCTAAACTGTAACTTCTAAAATAATGGAATGATAAAACTAAAAAAAGTATATGATGTACATAACTATGCAAACTTCCAACGAAAATTGGTTTGAACGAGATCTAGTAAGTTATTTTTTTTAACGTCATAAATCGTAAACCGCAATTAAACCTTTCAAAACAAAATCTGTTGTATACATAAATGTACGGAACCCTTCGTGCGCGAGTCCGACTCGCACTTGGCCGGTTTTTTATTCAATTAATCTGGCGCTTTTCACACCATTAAGTCAAGATAAGACTAGATGTGAGGGTTGGGAATAAATACCATGTCGCTTGAGGTCGCTCGGCGCAGGTGGCTACTATAGCCAGATCCTGCACGAATCATACTTAATAAAACGCAAGTGTAACTAACTCACTGACTGACTGACTGACTGACTGACTGACTGACTGAATGATGGACAACGTACAGGCTAAACGGCTGGGTGTAGAGACTTGAAATTTGGAACATAGCTTCTTAAGGGGTTGAAAGTGAGCACTAAGAACGGATTTTTGAAAATTCCACACTAAGGGGGTAAAAATGGGGAAAAACGTTTGTATGCAACTTCGTAACGGCTTGACCTAGAAACTTGAAATTTTACATAGAGATTGATATGAGGTAGTAAGTGAAACTCTAAAAATTTTTTCTAAAATTCAACCCCTAAGAGTGTTCAATTTGGGGATGAAAGTTTCTATGGGAATTGATTCAAAGAGATTTTGTTATTGTTTTCGGGGGAACTATCCGAAGCCCGACCAAAATATTCCAGATGTTATTCCAGGTCTGCAGCTGTTTAGTTTACATTTCGAGTTTTATCGCAATCGGCTCAGAGGTTTTTGAGTGAAGGAGAGACAAAAAAGTATGTGTGGTTAATGGTTTCACATAATATTAAACTTACAAATATTTACCTTTGTAATTATTAGTAGGATTTTTCTGTTACTTTTTCAGAACTTTTAACGAATTTTATACTATTGTAGAATAGTCGGATATGATAAATCAAACATAATAAGAATCGGTTCATGAGTAATTAATTACATTTCAAAATACCACAACTTAGTTTTAATAAATAAAGTTGTGGTAGGTACTTCGAAATCGTTTCTAAATTGTAGACACATGTTTCTGAAGAAAACAAAACTAAACTTTAAAAAGGCAAAAATAATAAGCCGCAAACAAATTTCATGTCTCTGAGTAGGTATGTGGTACCTTACGTTCCCGCGTCGGGGGACGCGGGAATGTTAGATAGTATAAGCACGGGTAGGTTACCATCAACTTCTGTGACACATTCCCGCGTCCCCCGACGCAGGAACGTAAGGCACCGCATACTTACCTACTCAGAGACATGAAATTTGTTTTCAGCTTATTATTTTTGCCTTTTTAAAGTTTAGTTTTGTTTTAACTTAGAAGATTTTTTAAGTCGGGGGTTTTTTAAATTTTTTATTTCACCCTTTTTGTAAGAGCGATTTTGATTTAACATGCATATTGTTGTCACAAAAGTAACGTCCCTTCATTTGATATCCCACTCGGGTATATTTGAAAACATTCGGTTTTTATTTCCGAGTTTGACCCTACATATACTTTGAACGGCTAAGCCGATTTTGATTAAACATGCATATTCTTGTCACAAAAGTCATGTTCTTTTATTTGATACCCCACTCGGGCATATTTGAAAACATCCGGTTTTTATTTCCAAACTTTAACCAACATATATTATGAACGGCTGAACCGATTTTGATCAAACATAGCTAAGAACACTCGCGCAAAAGTCATCTATCAACCAAAAAAAACTACATTGAAATCGGTTCATCCGTTCGTGAGCTACGATGCCACAGACAGATACACACACAGACAGACAGACAGACAGACAGACAGACAGACAGACAGACAGACAGACAGACACGTCAAACTTATAACACCCCTCTTTTTCCGTCGGGGGTTAAAAAAGACAAAGAACCAAATCTTAGATCGCAAACAAATCGAATCTTAGATCGAAGTTTGAATTTAAACAGACACGTCAAACTTATAACACCCCTCTTTTTCCGTCGGGGGTTAAAAAACGAAGTAGGTATAGTTTAGAAACCTGTAATAAGTACTGGAGACTATAACAATAAGTAACCAAGAGATATTTTCACTAGAGTTTTCATAATTGGAAAAGAGAAGAGGATAATAAAATTATCAAGTTAACATGCACTCAGACTCAGGCCAGTAACGTGTAATTTGAGTTACAACAGAACGAAAACAACTTGAGGAGAGATTGGTTTGTGAAGGTAACATTATCGTAATTGCGGAGACTGACAACAGATAATCAGTGATTGCTTTTCACAGAGTATGGTCGATATAGAATGGTTCTGTTCAGTGCCTTTTTTTACCCGATTGCGGGAAGCAAGGATGATTTATGCTAGTTTTGTATGCGGACAGCACGGACGCGGCACGGACAACATGCAAAACAAAGCTGCATTCATACAAAAGTAGACTGTTTTGGGCTACTTAGCTACCCGCCGAGGTGGGTGCCCCGGCCCGGACACGTCCCGGTCTAATATAAATCTTCCCTTGTGTGTTTATCAGTCTATGTTTGTATGTTTGTTCCTATATGGCGCTCCAGAGATCAAGGCCGATAGACCGATTTCCAAGAACAATTTTAATTAGTCTAAATAACTGCAGGTAAATGTATAACTAAAGTACTGTCTGTGATAAAGCGCTGGTAACGTATCGTCGCACTTCACATACTCGAACTTCGTTCATAGACGCTAAACAAGTGCAACAGCTCATAAAAAATACGTACCTAATAGTACCTATATACTCAATTTAAAAAATATATATTTGGCGGTATCTCAAAGCACACTTCAACAACTTTTATTCATTCATTCATTCACTAGCACATGAGTAAAGAATACACTAGTTTCGCCGAATGTAAGCAAACATCGTATAAGTCTATTGACGCAAGGCAGCGTTCGAACAGTTCTGTCTCGTCAAGTTCTGTGGCATATTTCATATTATTTCATAAACACACGTGCTTGAGTATCGACGTTAAACAAACATGGTATCCGATATAACGACCAGAACAAGACCAATAATTGTTCACTGTAATCACTGTTCGAAGGAATCATTTACAATTTTACCTGTATATAATATATGCCTTTACATGGACTTAGGTATTTTTATAATTATCTCGAAGAGACCACACACGTGTATTACTTATTATTACCCTACGTTTTAATTATTTTATCAAAAAAGAAGGACAAATCATAACAATTATAGTCTTTAAGATCTTTGTCACCTAACAGTTAGATGAATCGTCTAAGCACGTATTTGGCCGATAAGTCGGATAATGTTAAGGGGTGGAAAAGCGGTGTGTCTTTTAGTATGGAGAGTCACGTGACAAAAAGCCTCCTTAAGCAAGCCATACCAATTCAATCTGATTCCTTACTATCAACTTAAAAATCATCTAAGTCCCGCGCTGTTCATACAGCTGGCCAATATGTATGCTACTAACTAACAGGGCAGTTTTTAATCACAGTACTTTAGGTCTCAACTAAAGCAGAGTAGGTATAATTTCCGGCAAAAATCTAGAATAAAAATGGCGGATGCGCAAAATCGTTTTTTCATAGAAGTCGCATGTAAAATGTACTGTGCGAACTTTCCCCTTCTACGGCAAACAAGTTTTCCATCTTGCTTGCCGGCCACTGTACTTTCTTTAGGTCCGAACTAAGAGCTCGTTCTGTAAACGTTCTGTCATATCTCTCTGTCACCCTTCAGCCAATCTATTTATCGATTTCACGGTAGATGCACAGGCACCAGATGTCTTTCAAATCATAATTCAGTTCACCCTGGCATAATCCTGAGGATTAGGCTGTTAATCCCATAACCTCTTCATGGTTGCATCAACTCCAAACTTCTTGTCAATAATGCCAACGAAACACTGCATCTAATAAACTAAAACTCAAGGGATTTTGAACTTATTTCCAGGAGAATAAGAGTCGTCTATCGTTTAGGTGGTTATGTGGATAAATTGGTGAAGATTCCGAAGTGCATTTGGCGCAGGTGTTTCGTATTTATTGTCTCCCTTTGTAATCGGGAGTCTGGATAGCGATTATAAATAATATTTGTAGGTACATTAGGTAGGTGGGTACCTAGTAGGTAGGTGCAGATAGGTAAATTAATATTTCAAGAGATCCTTAACCCTCTTTTACGACATAACTGCGATTGCATTCACCCTCGGTTTCTCAAGGTTATTAAAGACCGCTAACTTTTAGGCTTAGAAGCGGTTTACGAATGCTGTAAACCACAACCGCGTATGAACACGCAAAATCAGTCACTGAAAAAAACGCTAATGCGTGGGCTTGTCTATAAAGCTATGTCTTGCTTTTTTTGCGGTTTCAGACATACGGGCGAAAACGCAGGCGTCTAATCGCAGTGCGTGCTAAGCCTTACGGTGGTTTACCTATATATGAGTAAATTTACACTTTAACTCAAAGAATAACGCGTTACTTATATTCAACCCTGTCCCTTGAGCTTGCTTGGCGCAGATGGTTAGCGCGCCTCACTAGAGAAAGGGAGGTAGTGGGTTCTAGTCCCGCAGGAACAAAAAGCTATTTTTTAGTGTGGGTAACACTAAAAAATAAGATCTTTGAAGATACATTTTTTATGATGTAGTTTCAAATATGTAAACATTATTTCTTAGTGTTAATCCACACTTAGGAATACTGCTTTTGAAAAAATGCTTTCAAAAACTTTAGTACCCGGCGGGATTTAGTCGCGGGTTCGAATCCCGCCGGGTACTAAAGTTTTTGAAAGCATTTTTTCAAAAGTAGTTTCAAATAGTTTAAATACATTTTGATACACAAAAAATATGTACGCGCTTACATTTTATAAATCTGGATTTACTATCTAGCTAGAATCTAGGAGGACCCATTTTTTTTCCAAAAAAGCAAGCACACGATGTTATTTTACTGGCCTACTAGATTGGTTAAGGATTTATGAAATGACTTGAAAATCGGCACCGTTTGTAAGGTCTATGATGTAAGGTCCAAAAGACCTACTTATGTTTATTTTTCGTTGAGTGAAATGTAACGTAAGTATTTTTATGTTCACTATAATAATAATAATTTAAATAAATGTTTATTCTTGAACCAACCATCATTTTGAATGTCAGAACTTTTTCAACAAGTGAGTGGCACTTGTACTGTGACCATGACTTTATTTCTTAAAGATAAACTTAGGATAATATATTTTGGGAATTCAACGTTTTAAGCGCTTTCTTAAAACGGAATATTCATACGGTTTTAAATTATTTAATTCTTTTGAGCTCAATATTTCTTTACGAATTTAACGTATTTTAATGGACTTTTTTCTGGTTTCGCAAAATACCCGGAATCTCATTTATCTAAAATGCTTTGTCCTGACTGACTAAACCTATAATTGCCGACCCCTCCACAATAAGCACTTAGATGTCACCTGTATCCCTCAATCGGTATTTATATAAAACATAATTAATTAAACATAAACATATCTATCTATCGGTCTAGTAGTTTTTGAGTTTATTCATTACGAACATACACACACAAAAATACAAATCTTTCCTCTTTATAATATTAGTGTAGATATCTGAAAATATCAAAACAAATGGTTACCCTAAACCCTAACATCAAGTTCATTCCATAAGACATGAGGTGATTACGGACTATGTTTACTTTGTTGGTATTGTTTCTTTTTATCTAAACACGATCGTGATTATCGAAGAACGGCTACGGTCTCACAAACGTTTTATTTTTTACTGAAGATGATGGCAAGATGGCACCCACTCGAGGCAACCGCGGTGACCTCTCGATACATCGCCTGTCAGATTTTAATTGAAATAATTTTCTGATCGATGTTTTGATCGATTAATTTTGTTTGGCTTGTTAATAAATAGGTTTAGAGTTCGTTCAGGTAAGATCGGATATGGGAGTAGATCGTTTCACTCAAATATCTCCCAAAATAGGTGATTACCACAGAGTTCACAAGAGTAATTCAGCCCCCGCCGGTATTTGGCACCCGGCAGTCGCTGGAACAGGCACACGAGCACCACACTCCGCTAAACAGATCTCATTTTTGACATTTTCATTAGGTTTCCCCTGTTTTTATAGAGAAGTCGAGTAAATTACTCTGGCTAAGTAAAATCTCTGTCACATTTTCGTAGACGTTGAAAATCACGAAAAGAGCGAGACAAATGCAATATTTAGCCAAAGTAATTACTTGACTTCTGTATAAATACTGGGGTGAGATAAATTTTTTATTGACTTTTATTTTACAAGCAATATCATCATCATCATCCGAGCGTGGTTCCCGGTTGCATCTCTCTCGAGAGCCCGGGGTCCGCTTATAAGCAATATATTTGGTTTTAAATTGACGGTCGGTTTTACCCCAAGTAGGTGATTTTTTCATTTTGCTAAAAATGATATGGTTATTAAGTTTGAAGTCGCATAGAACAAAAACTAGAAAGCGTAGAAAATAATTTTAAATATAGAATTTAACTTCGTTACATTGTTTTTAAACGGTGGAAGTTAATTTATTGAATTCAACAGAACAGAACTGTTTACAGAATCTGATAAATTTCAGTTTTCGTAAAACCTTTTGAATACTACCGAAATCCATCCGATCTTACCTGAAGATACTGTAAGTAGGCACCTTTACCTGCCTATAACTGACTGTCCGTTTTGGTGAAAGTTTTGTATGAGAATAGACGAATCAATACTAATTATTAGTCTATGGTATAGGCAAACTAAGTTAGTTTATTTTAGCCCGTCAGAGTATACCCAACTACGGCGAAGCCAAAAGGAAAGGTAATGTTTTTGGCAGTATATATTATCATACATAATACCATAATTCCACCAAACTACATTTATATACTGAACCAATTAAACGAGAGGGGCGAGGGGGCTATACAGGGGGTAAAATAAATGAAAAAAAAGGGGGTTCTCGAAAATTTTAGGTTTACAGTTTGCTTGAAAATCAGCTTTTCCTGAGAGTTTGAGCACGGAACCCAAAAAAAAGGAATAGGAATAAAACAAATCATGCATCACACTGATTTCCCATTGCCATGTTTTCCCTGTTGGTAGGTACTCGTGCCACCCTGTAACCCAATTCAATAACAAATAACATGACATCTCTCGGACGGACGACTGTTATTATTTTCGTGTTCGATTCTATTACATACGTGACATTTCGTGATAGCGAAATTGAATTTGCGAATTGGTAGAATATCGTATAGGAAGAGGTTGTAGAGATAAAATACTTATACTTTGTATTAACATTACAGAAGAATTCGATCAAAATGCATTCAACGCAAGCGAAGGGCGCGGGTTCGAATCCTGTCACGGGAGGATTTTTGATAGTGCATTAATTTTTTCGTAAAATATTTCTAGTAGAAAGCAATAAACATTTAGTATGTTAAAATTACTCTCATTTTCGGTTTTAATCGCGGGTGTTTAAGTTTATTACTTTTAGCATTGTTTCAACGCACAACGTTTCGATACCGTTCCAGGTCTCTTCCAAAGAAGAAACCGAACATGAGTTAAATTTCTATTCAACATCGCGAATACAGAAGAAAAATCTAATATTACGTCTAATTTGATTTTTTGATGCTACTAGGCTTATCTACTAAAAATATTTTTAAGAAATAAGATACATTATCAGAAATTCGGGAACTCGCATGCTCTAGTTCTTTAAGACGCTCGCTGGGGACTGACCCGAATTTCCGAAGGTGGTACGTACACCTTTTTTTTCTTTGTGTTAAAAATATTTCTAGTCTATCTATCTATCTATCTATCTTCTTCTTCTTCTTCCTCTTTCTATATATAAAAATCAATCCCTATTTCCCTTGTCTATATATAAAAATCAATCCCTATTTCCCTTGGTCACGACATCACACTTAAACTTTTAGACATATTTCGATAATTCTTTTTTTGTTGTGTTTGCTATTGTCAGGAGAAGGTTCTTATGAAAGAAAAAATGCTAAACCGATTTTGATGAATTTTATTTTTTTATACTAAACGACAGGACAACGTCTGTCGGGTCAGCTAGTTAGAAATATTATCTCAAGTAGTACTCCAATGTCTAACTAGCCGGTGACCGCAGGCGCAGGCGGTGCTCTTTGACTAGCATTTGGCGGGTGTAACTGAATTTGCATTGAAGCTGTTTTTGTTTCAAATTCGTGACCGCCCACTTTATCTCCTACTTAAAATATCTATTGTACAACTAAGTTAGAAATACGCGTGGTTGTAAATTGTTTTACCGACTTTAAAAATGAAGGAAATAGGTAGGTGCCTATCTACGACGTAGACCTACGGCTACGAACGGCTACAAATTACGTAGATTTAATCGATATTTGACATGTTTTTTACGCTTTTAGTAAATTAAAAAGGCATCTTGTAATAGGCAAATGCCGATCTATATATTTAAAAAACTGTCTTATTTTTGCCATCGGTCCGATCGTACAGCTAGGTACGCGTTATTTTTACTGAGTTGTACTGTATCCATCCGAAATCAACAACAAGTATTTTACAATGCAATAAATATACTGACATCGGCATGCTTTGAACTTCGCCGCTATTTTTCTAGCACCTATTTAAAATGATAATGAATGATTTCCTATTTATATTGCTTGTTAAAACTGTTATTTATTTATGGATAACTAGCTGCGCCCTAGGGTTTCCCCCGCTTAATCCCGATCTCGCGGGATTATCGGGATCGAAAGTATCCTATGTTACTCTCCATTACTTAAACTATCTCTACTTATGTAATTTTTCATCCACATCGGCCGAGCCGTTTGACCGTGAAGAGGGAACAAACAAACTTTCGGATTTATAATATTAGTCTGATGTGATGTGATACCTATTTATACATCGTAAGAAGAAGAAAACTCGTCTTTTTAACCGACTTCCAAAAAAGGAGGGGGTTCTGAATTCGTCGGGATATTTTTTTTCTCTTCACATTGAGACAGAGTTTTAACTGGTTTCAATTATTCCCACTAGAAAGTCCACCGTATCCCAATTCCTATGATTGACGTGATAAAATCATTTACTGTTGCAACGGGGGGTGATACTCCCCACATACACCGCCAAAATCAGACACATTGGGTTCATAGAAAGTATTACCGAAACTCCCCTTGTGCTACAATATTGTCTAGACCTAGTTCTATCTAAGTAGACCTGTCTTATAGCTACCTATATTGGCAGTACATATCTACCTGCAGTGCACACTCTCTTGATTGCGAGCTCTCCGTGCCATTTGCATATCACTGTATTGGAGGTACAGTCCCCGACAAAAAGGCTTCAATCTGGTTTGCCTATGGCCATATTTGTGCCTAGTCGTACTACGGACAGTCGGGCAGCCCAACTTCAAAACGGATCTACCTTGTCAAACTGCCCGATTTACATTACTTAACAGATAAGTCGGTGGTACTGTATAGGAAAGGTAATTTTACCCTTTTTGAAGTCGGTTATTTATTGTGAAATTATTTTCCTTGAGACACAACCACATGTTATTCTACTAAACTAGTACAAAAAGATAGATAGATAAACGCTTTATTGTACCAAAATATAAAACACAAGTTATTACATGGAAATAAAAAACTGGTGAGGCGCAACGAGCGGTCTTATCGCCTAAGGGCGATCTCTTCTAGGCAAACAATGTCTCTTCCAGGCCACCAATGCATAGTTTAAACTGGCCTGGCTCACTGGAATGAGATGGAAATCGACAGTGTGAGAAATCTAGTACATATAAAATACGCTTATCTCTTGACACTAGTTATATATGACAAATTAAATTATACCTAGGTACCCTTCAGGATTACGCATTGTTCCCGTTTCCGTAAAATAATCGGGATTAACGTGTTAATCTAGGTTTTGTATATCTGCGCTGCGTCTACCTACCTGTTTTCTTCTTTTCGTGTAGTGGTGTGGCTCACCTGGTGTTAGACTGCTATCAGCCATAACAACCGGAACCAACTGCTTATCATTCTTTCCGAAGCACGAAGGAACGCGAGAAAGTTATTTTTGCCGCACAAATTATCGATCACTTATCCAAGTAATGACCTCGCTAAGCGTTGCTTAACCCGCACGACCACAGGCAGGTGCAGCTAGGCCAATGAGACACCTACCTATGTCTGAAACAGTAAAATGAAGTCGTAAACAAACAAACAAATCTAGAAACTTTTCCATTGTTAACTAAACGGTGTAGGTTTTGACAAACCTACTAGATGGCGCCACACGAAAAATTAAAACGCGGTATCGTTACGTTTTTATCGAAGAGGCTGGTTCTTACCTCGTATTCTTGTACGGTACCCATACAACAAATAATAACTCCATTGAGGAGTTTTGTGATTTGAGTTTTTGAATTGCTGCAAGAATTTTCTGAATTCTTTGCCGGCTTTTAAAACATTTTAATAAATAATATTAGCAAAATAAAGTTATGGATCATTATTTTTCATTTTAAAGAAACAATGTCACATTGTTGCAGTTTTTAGGTAGGTATTGTTGCTACCCGACTGCCGAAGGAGAGTTATGTTTTTTAATTTTTCGTTTGTGTTTGTTTATAACTGCTTTTTATTTTTTATTAAATAATATAATAGTAATTTGTTATGATTATGACTTTAAATAAAATTAGGTTTTATCATCAATATTAGAGTCAAATTATATATACATTTTATGGGAGTCGTTGGACTGGGAACAAATTTGTTATACTTTCATGTAGAAAATGTGCAAAATTGGGCTTCTTTCGGGACAGATTATTTATCTTTTGAGAATAACATATTTGAAAACAAGCCCAATCACACAATTATTGCAACTTACGGTCTACGCGTAGTACAAAGTTGGTATTTGGTGCGAGTACCTACTTGTATTGAAGTTTAAACCTGAGCAAACAAATCATCTTCACTCTAGGATTGAATATAGAATCTAATGTCAAACGATTGCGCTAATGATTTCTAATGAATGACAAACAGAATCTTTCTGAGGTTGTGAGGTGAAAAATAATAAATAGGTAGGTACCTAAGTCTGGAATTTACCAATAAAAACAATAGTGCACACTTTTGTCATCGAGTGTTCTTGGTGAAAGAAAGAAACGATCTTAGAACTGACTCAGCCTCTTCTTGGTAATTTGAAAGCCTTTCCCAGATTCAACACCCCAAGGTTTTAGCTTACGTACATACAATTAAACTATTCGATTGTAAATAGTGTGATCTTACTGGGATAGGTAAATAGCTATTAAAACGCAGTGGGTTAACTAGGGTTGTTGTCAGGCAGGTGGCCGTATTTCACTTATAATTGCAGTCGACGTTTTCAACGATATGACTTACTGTGCTGACCTGAAATTTTCACAGATGATCTATTTTTATTGCCGTTATAACAACGAATTCTAATGCCGTTATAACAACGAATTCTAAAAACAGAATAAAAGTGGGGATCCCTGTACAAAAACCGTGATTTTACTTGAGATAATGGTACGGAACGCTTGTTTCGCGAGTCCGACTCGCACTTGGCCTGTTTTCTTATCTACCTACTAACAATAATTACTAGTTACCTAGTTACTTAAGTTTTACATTGTATGCCACAACACTATATTATTCCAGAATCTTAGATCAAAAATGTAAACAAACAACTCATACTTACTTTTATTTGAAAGTGACAGCTCTTTATTTAGGTAAGTACCTACTTTTTAGTTCAGACAGTTCTTTGCTTACATTTTTGATCTAATATTCTGAAATAGAAGTTAACTGTAAAAACTCTAATGGCAATGTAATATTGAAAACCTCTCTTTCTCAAAGTAGGTAAATAAACCTACTTACAAATAAGTATGAAATCCTACTCCATAGCATAGCAAGTATAGTGAAGTCAGTAGTTTTTCTCAAATAATGACAGGGTTGTTTGCGAAGTGCCCCGCGGGATCGCTTTCAACTTTGATCCAGAAGCGGGATTCGCCAAGCAATATGCTAGTGTAAACAGAGCCTTATCTCTGGAGTTACCGACTCAGTTCTTTGTGCGTTTCTACGAATCGTAAGTAGACCTTTTTAAATCCTGCTTGGATAGTTGAAAAGAAATAGAGATCGAAAGCTTGTTTTTTATACTTAATCATGTTAATGAAATATAGGCACATAAAAGTAATAAAATAAATAACTAGTATAGGTACTTTCCTTTTACATAAAAAATTGTTGCACCTAACTTTGTAAGCCTGGCAAATAATGTAGAAAACTTCTATTTTTAAAACCGGTTGAAAGCTTTATTTTCCGTGTTCTATAGGGTTTTTTCAATCGATGGGATAACTGCCCGGCTAGCTCAGTCGGTAGAGCATGAGACTCTTAATCTCAGGGTCGTGGGTTCGAGCCCCACGTTGGGCGATTAATTTTTTTTTTCAACTATTTTATATAAATTATTTTATTTCTATTTTTTTTTTATTTATGGGGTTTTGTGACTCTTTGCATTTGACTCTGCGCAACATAGGTTGCCTACAAAATGGAATAAAACTGTAAAAGCTTTATCACAGTTTACCTAATAGTCAGTGCGTATCGGCGCGGCGGGCGCTGTGCTTTACATTGAAACTACTACCGCCATCTGAAGCGTTTTAGCGGTACTATTTAGCTAGTCTGTACAATACAAGTGCTTATAAAAGGTACATCGTAGTACTCGGCTTAACTAATAGATGGCTGGCTATTATACAAATTGTAAATGCTAACATCCTATGTAATGTTGGTAAGTACGTGTTTTTTAATAACGACATTAGGTAGATATTTAATTTTTATTATGTTTAATTATAATGACACTGTAGTTTAAAACAAACAATGGAGTTTAAACTCACTGTGACTCTCCGGTTTTAAGATTAAGTATTTAAAAGTTTGTACTGCTACCTACTCCAAAGTCAATAAGTAGATTTTGTTTTTTTGGTTTTATTAATGGAATTAAAAAAAAGATTTCGTATATTACTTTATACTAGAGATGAGCCGACTAGGGGTTTTGCCGACTAGCAGACTAGCCGACTAGTCGGTTCCAAAATTGCCGACTAGTCGGCAATGCAGATCATTAAAATTCCGAGATATTTGGGTAAATCATGATCACTCTGCGATTGTTGCTATTTTTGGATTAATTTGCACTTCGAAAGCTATAATGTAACTTCCGAAAAATGGTAGAAATTAGAGATGGGCCGACTAGGGGTTCTGCCGACTAGCAGACTAGCCGACTAGTCGGTTCCAAAATTGCCGACTAGTCGGCCGACTAGTCGGCCGACTAGTCGGCAATGCAGATCATTATAATTCCGAGATATTTGGGTTAATAATGATCACTCGGTGATTGTTGCTATTTTTGGATAAATTTGCACTTCGAAAGTTCTAGTAAAACTTCCAAAAAATAGTTGAAATAAAAATAACAGTTGTAAAAAAAAATAGAGCTGAGGCATAGTCATGACATTTTAGATGTTTAGTGATGTAATATGTAATCTATGACGTGTTTTGTTTACGTTTTTTTGACTACCCACCTTCTAAACTGTACTTCTAATTAAAGAAATATTGATATTATTGCATAATTGTTACTTGACGACTAGTCGGCATAATTTGCCGACTAGTCGGTTAAACTGCCGACTAGTCGGCGACTAGTCGGCCGTATGGTAAAAAAGTAGAAATAAAAATAAAAGTTAAAAAAAAAAATGAAGCTGAGGCATAAGTAGTTATGACATTTTAGATGTTTAGGTGATGTATGTTTAGGGTTACCAGATGAGAAAAACAAAAGTCCTGAGAAAAGTCCTGATTTCCACCAAAAAATCCTGAGATTTTTCACACTTAGTGTTTTACAATTCTAATACTCGTAATGGGTATTATAATCCAATACTCTTTTAAATTTGTCTCAATCACACAAACTAACTAATTTGTTTCTGGAGCCTACCAGAACTACTGAAACTACTGCAACCTGCATAGATAACATCTTCATATCCGAAGATGTTACTGCTATTAGCAAATCTGATTTTTGCAAGCAAATTGCAATCAGATCATAGTGGCCAGTTAGTCAATTTTGTAATAGTAAAAAAACCAATACCCAAAAGAAAAATAACATATGTGCCAGTAACTGCCGTTCGACTAGAGAAACTTAAATTGAATTTGGCTAACGTCATGCCATTTCTACCATGTGATATGGATGCAAACATATTATACAACAACTTTTTTTCAGTTCTTAACGAACAGTTTCAATCTATTTTCACGTCCAAATCAATGGTGGTATCAGGCAAGCGTGAGTTCAGTGACTGGGCCACGGTCGGCATTCATAGAAGCAGACGAAAACTTTACGAGTTGTACGCAGAGAGACAGTTTCATACTTCAGAGGAGTTTAAGGCTTACGTTAAAAATTACTCAAAGATATTTAAAAGAGTTTGTATATTGGCGAAATCCTTACACATTAAATCTACAATACAGAATAGTAATGATAAAATTAAAGCCACTTGGAAAATAATAAATGCTGAAACTGGTAGTCTTTAACAAAAATATTGATTTTAAGTTGGACATTGGCGGAAGGATGACAAACACTGACCAAGATGTTGCGAATGAGTTTGAGAATTTTTTCACTAATGTGCCTACTACTCTGACAAAAGCCCTAAACTCCTCTACCCCCATTGCTAAATCTCTTTTAGAAGCAAATGTACCTGAATGTAGTAAAGCGTTTCAATTCAAATATGTTAAAAAACATGATATTTTAGTAATTTTTAAACAAATTAATGTAAAGAAAACTAAAGACTTATGGGGGATTTCTGTTCCTATTGTTAAATCCTTGATAGAAGTTATTGTACCAGAGCTTGTTATTATATTCAATAGGTGCATAGATTGTGGCGTGTTTCCTGATCAAATGAGATTTAGTAAAGTAATTCCATTATTTAAATCCGGTAGTACATCGGACCCCTCTAATTTTAGACCCATATCAGTACTACCTACATTAAGCAAAATTTTTGAAAAAATTATATTGAACCAGCTACTAAAGCATTTTGATGACAACAATATTTTACACAATAAACAGTTCGGTTTTAGTAAGGGTCGCTCGACTACTGATGCGGGCATTGCATTAATTGAAAACATATTTGATGCTTGGGAGGAGTCGCATGATGCATATAGCGTATTCTGTGACCTCTCCAAAGCGTTCGATTGTGTTCGACATGATACTTTGATCATGAAGCTACGACACTACGGTATCGGGGACGGCGCATTGGATCTTCTTTCTTCTTACCTGAGTGATAGGATTCAGTGTGCCGACATTAACGGTAAACGTTCCCCTGGATCACCTGTAACTTTAGGAGTTCCTCAAGGATCCATATTGGGACCTTTTTTATTTCTAGTATATATTAACGACTTACCTTTCCTCGTGAAGGAAAATCATGGGATAGTATTGTTCGCAGATGATACCTCATTGGTATTTAAAGTAAAAAGACGACAATCTAATATTGACGACGTGAACAATGCTCTCTCTAGATTAGTATATTGGTTTAATGTTAATAATATGCTACTAAATGGATCTAAAACTAAATGTATTCGATTCACACTACCAAATGTAAAACAAGTTAAAACTTGTGTAAAAATTGATAATGAGGAGATCGAAATAGTCGATAAAGCTGTCTTTCTGGGTATAACTTTAGACGCTAAGCTTCAATGGGGCCCACACGTGGAAGCTCTGTCGAAAAGGCTTAGTTCCGCAGCTTAATCAGTTAAGAAAATCTGGGAATACACAGATGTTGAGACGGCCCGCCTAGTCTACTTCAGTTACTTTCACAGCATCATGTCATATGGTATCCTGCTGTGGGGGTGTGCTGCTGACATAGAAACCATTTTTGTTTTGCAAAAGAGAGCGGTGCGAGCTATCTACAAAATGGGCCCCAGGGAATCGCTTGAAGAAAAGTTTAAAGAGATAAACATTTTAACTGTTTACTCTCAATACATTTATGAAAATCTGCTATACGTACATAAGAATAAATCAAGTAAATTTCACAAATACAGTGATGTCCGTCAGGTTAATTTGAGACACAAGGATGATCTGACTGTGCCCTTTAGTAGGCTCCAGAAAATAAGTAAGTCGTTCTGTAGCACTAGTGTACTTTATTATAATAAACTACCTGAAGACGTATTTGACATGTCCATTACAAGATTCAAAAAATATATTAAACTTAAATTGTGTAATAAGGCGTACTATAGCACGTCAAAATATTTTGATGAGAAGAATCCATGGACATGATTGTTAACTGCTCCTGTTCAGATTAAAGATCTGTATTATGACGATTGTAATATAAATCATGATAAAAAAAAATAATTGAAAAAAAAACCCCATGAGTTTCTTGTGGTTTCTTCTCATCGGAGGGCGCGTTCCGAAACCTCGGTAAATTAAAATCTCGACGTTTCAAAACGTACGTATGTGTGTATAATATACGTTCTAAATGAATAAAAAATTTTGAGTTTTGAGTTGATACCAAATGATTCTGACCAAATGGTTAATTTTGTATGTACAATTATTACCAAAGGATAAGTTACTAAATATTAGGTATGGTAAAACTGATTAAGTAGCTTAGGTATCTCTTACCAGCACTATTTATTTAAGTACTTTATAATACAGTTGTAAAAAATTTGATTGATTGAATTCAAGAAAAAATGCACCAGTAGTAGGTTTCTAATTAGATACCTAAATAATGAATGATCATTTTTAGTTTGTTTACTTTTTACTAAAAAAATCTTTAATTAAGTTGGTATTTTGTGGAAATTTCTAAAAATCCTGAGATTTTAAGAGATTTACGAAATCCGCCCGCAATCCTGAGAAATGTCCAAAAATCCTGAGATCTCAGGACAAATCCGGAGATCTGGTAACCCTATGTATGTAAGCAATGACGTGTTTTGTTTACGTGTTTCTGACTACTCACCTTCTAAACTGTACTACTAATTAAATAAATATTGGTTTTATTGCATAATTGTTAGTTGCCGACTAGTCGGCTTTCCCGACTAGTCGACGACTAGTCGGCCCATCTCTACTTTATACCATTCCCACTCTTAAAAACCTTTATTGAATTTAGAACACAATTTACTCGTCGTTCATCTAACCAAATGCATATACAACCTCCTTGCGTGAAAAAAGCCTTGATACAAACTCCTTGCGCTAAAAATACTCGACATACAAATTCTTTTTAGGGTTCCGTACCCAAAGGATAAAAACGGAACACTTTTACTGATACTTTGCCGTCTGTCTGTCTGTCTGTCACCAGGCTATATCTCATAAGCTGTAATAGCTAGACAGTTGAAATTTTCACAGTAGATGTATTTATTTAGCCGCTATAACAACAAATAGATAAAAAAATCATTTAAGCACCATTCAACAAACGTGATTTTGACATACAATTGACGTGATGAATTGAGACTGGCGCCAGTGGTAAAGTAACTTTTAACGTTCGCGTTGCATTCACGGATTGGTCGCCGGTCCAGTGTTAATTTCAGGGTTCTGTACCCGATTGTGATAGTGGTACGGAAACCTTCGTACGCGACGCGAGTCCGACTCGCACTTGACCGGTTTTTTTTCTCGTACTCATGGTATAAAGTATAGTATGCAACTCTTGAATAAAGTACGGATTTACAGTGAGGGCCATGAAACACTGGCGTCGTCGCTCAGGATTCTAACACTTGAATCATGAATCACTCCCTACTGTCGTGATTCAGTCGTTAGAATCCTTCTCTTGCTCGTGGTTCATCTATGGCCCTCGCACTAAATCCGTCTTTTATTCACTAGTTGCATAATATACTATTATTATAGGTACCTATTGGATACTTACTCTAATATCAGAAAAATATAGTTTGCAAGTTTGAAGTAAAAAGCCGGCGACGTGCGAGTCGGACTCGTCCACGAAGGTTTCCACTATAACAATTAGGTACGAAACCCTAAAATGAACACTGGACCAACCAATCCGTGAACGCAACGCAGTCTGTGTGCCAGAAATATAGTATTTATTTATGCGTACTTTATGTTTTTTCAAAAGTATGTACCTAATATGTAGTACTTAGAGCCAAAATAATAGTATTTATTATTGTACGGTTGGCTGCCTTAGTATACCTGCCCTTTAATCTTTTACCAACCGATGAAACTGTGAGCTGTATTGTATTGCTGTAAGTGTCCAATCTGTCCACAAATCTGTCCAAATCCCAAGACATGTTTTTTACACGATACTGGACGTAATTGCTGTACTTCCTTCGCAACATCGTTTAGAGTAATTTACGTAGTTTATATAAAACCTGTGGTTAGGAGCGTGTCTCGCTTATTGTAAGTGACATCTTGGATCTGATTATAATGAAGATTGTCTCTGTTTGTGTCACTATATGGGGTAAGAATATTTTATTCTTTTAAGAGGATAGTCTCCATTCTCTTTCTCCATACAAACGTAGTTTAAATTTTCCTTCCTGGATAAAGACATTGCAGCAAATATGTTTATGCCATAAAACATATATCTGTCATGACTATGCATCTACCTTTTTATTTTTTTCGTTTTTTCATTTTTTATTATTATTTTAATTAGAAAATTTAAAAACATAAAAAGGTAGATGCATTGTCATGACAGATATATGTAGGTTTTATGGCATAAACATATTTGCTCTAATGTCTTTATCCAGGAAGGAAAATTTAAACTACGTTTGTATGGAGAAAGAGAATGGAGACTATCCTCTTAAGAATTCTACAGTTGTAACTGTGTTCTTTTTATTATTATTACGAAGGGAGGCTATTCCCTTACTTATAAACAGCTGCATAAATAAGTATTGTTTGTCTTTAGCCGTGACATAAAGTTTCAAAGTTAACAGACAGAGACAAACGTTACGTAAAATTAGTCATCGTTTATTATTATAACTTTATAAGTAAGGGGGTTATTGTTTTATAAATTTATGCAAAAAAAAGAATAAATACACTTAGTTTTCTAAGCAAATAGGTACCTGCACATTGTACTTAATCATTTAGTGTTTGTATTTTACTTTTTTGAGTAAAACTAGTTTCAGCATGAATAAAAAGACCCTATTAGGTACCTACGTGCCATTTTATTACCCATTTTTTATCACCAACCAAAGTAGGTACCTACCTACCTACTGTTTGTTTCACTTCAAGGATAGGCTATATAGGTAATGCAGATACACTAAAAACCGGTACATCTTAAAATAACCAGTAAGAAGACTTATAAGGAAAAAGTGTTCCATAAAATTCAATATTTATCCTTCAAATTTGACCGTTGGTTTCATACTGGATGTTTGTACTGTTGCTATATTCTTATGCAGTTGCTTCATTTTACCTATTTTTCTTATAATAGTTATTTTAGTTATTCTATACCAGAATCAAGCTAGTGTGTTCAAACAACAGCAGTTTGAACACACTGGCTTGATTCTGGTATAGTTAGATACATTATCAGATATCTATCTACTTCAACTTTTTACTTTCAGCTGTTCTAGATTCAAGCTTAACTAGTGTTTCGACCAAGTTGGACTTCGATGAAGACTCCATCACGATCACCAATTCTAGCACAGTGGAGAATGACGATGTCGAAGTCAAACATACGATAGTAGTGTCTACATCCCTAAAGAATAACAGGAAAGGCGGACTCCATAGTTCTAATTCAGGTGACATTTTAGAAGAAAAAACAACTTAGGGAGGGTTCGGAATATCTTTATCATAACTTAAGGTCATTTTATTGAAAGAACACTCTGGCAAAGTTTATGAGCAGTGTAACTTTCATAACGTTCATATGCAATAACGATCCACATCACGCAATACCTAGTAAGTGAATTAACTTACATACCTATTTCAGATAACCAAGGGCATCTAACTTATACTAGACGTCGCAAAGATGACGACAGTGATGAAGTCCCAATTATCAAAGGCTACAAAGCAGTAGGATCAACTGCAATACATACCCCAGATACAAGATACAGAGCCAAACAATATCCCGAGGCGGTGTTTATAAATAGAAATATAAGAGATGAAGATGAGTATGATTTTTACCCAAATGTTGCAACAAATCCGTCACAATGGAAACCTTCTCCTTACTACAATAATATAAATTGGTGGGGACAAGACAGTCTAGACTCCAACTTAGTACGAAGAATAGATCGACCAGGGTATGAGAACCCAGTTAAGTTACACAGAAAAATAACAGACGATGGCATAAAAGAGTTCTATTGCAAGAAATGTGCAGAACTAAACGGGATAAACTACAGAGGTTGCCCGCAGAAAGGATGGATACAGCAGATGGAAACAACAACTCAAAAGTTGAAAATCGACGGCAAATTGGCGAAATTAAACTAATGGGCACGTTCATTGTTTTTGTTCATCCTGCGTAATGATGGCTTGTAAAAACGTTGATGGTTATCTGACCTTGAGATGTATTATTCTAAGAAAAATATGGGATCACACATTGACGAGGTTATTTAAAAACAAAAATAAAATAACGAATTGCATAGAGAATGTAAAAACAAAATACCTATATGTAGGTAGGGAATAAATTGCATTCGAGAGATAGTAGGTAGGTATCTAGATTATACAATATAGAAACAACAAGAAACTTTTAAATGATATGGTTATTTTTAGGTAAAGTACCTAAATCAAAAGTACATAACATAAATCGATTTTTTTTATTAGTCAAGGTTGGCTAGCTAAATTGTTTGGTTGTATAGCTAGACTATGTGGGTTTATTTGCGATTCACACACACGTGTCATTCGTTAGTCGTACATGATCTCATTGTACCTACTAACAATAACAGATAACATTAAAAACTAGGATCTATTAAACTAACTTCGAATTACTAAGTAATTTTATAGGACACAGTCTGCTGCAGGGAAAAGGACCTCTAAAACTTGTTGCAGAGTGAGAAGGAATAATTTTCAACGTGAAGTTTGCTATTCTAGCTAATAAGGAAAAATATTGTACTTAATGTATATTTTTGACCTTTGAATGTTACTTTAATTATTGTTAACAATGTAATTATCTTCTTCTATGTATCTATACTGTACATTCGTTGATTCTTTCATCTTTTGAGGTTAAGTCGCGTTCCCATTGTGCTAGTTTTACATGCAACTTGCATACAATATGACGTCATATGTTGAAAACACTTGGCGTAAAGTTGCATGCAAGACTTGCACTAATGGAAACGTGGCTGAAGTTCAAGAGTTACAACTATGTATTTCGTTTTTCTAATTGTACACTAAGATTTGATACATCTTCCTGAAGAAAAAATGTCAAACACAAAGAACCAAAATTTCAGATCGTAGTCTGAAATTAAAAAAACGAAGAAAAAAGTTTGATCCTTGCATTTCAAAAAATTGCGGATGGATGACTCATCTCCAACAAAACCACACTGATGGAAAAAATAGTTTTAATTACAAACGTTTAACAAACAATGTGATATTAATTCGACAAACAATTAGTCATCAATCATCATCAGTAACGATTTAGTTACTGACGTCGTATCTCGAGATCTTGCCGTTGTCATTGATGACGGTGGATGCCTTCCGGGTGTTGGACTTTTGGCCATTGATGTCAGATGATGATGAGAAGCTGGTCACGGAGACGCTCTTGTAGCCCTTGTTAGACGGGTCGTTGAGCCGAGTCACCTTGATGTTGGGGTTTGACTGGAAGTAAGGGATGAGGTTTTAAAACACTATAAGGTAAACTGTTACGGCTTAAATTCAAAATGTTTTGAAGGACATTACATTAAATGCATAATACATCTAAATATGCAGTTTTAGAAACAAAGTTTAAAATGTCCTTTTCGAAAAAAAAAGTAAGGTTGACAGGGATCTGCTCTGTTTTGAAAAAGAAACAATAAAAATAGATAAAAAAAATGTTAAAGAAGAGTAAATTGAATTTTGATTTCTTCAAATTCTCAAACTCTGCTGGAGATAAATAGGAGGTCGTTTCAAAACGCAGCCGGAAAAAATACAGAATATATATTTAGAAATGCATAGTCTATACTGTAATGTGTGTAACAAGGTTGAACTGTGTCATCTTAAAGCTACTTATTCGCAATTAGAATTTCAATGAGCGTCATCTCTACATTTACTCAGATTTAGTATCTACTTTGCGTCCTATGTCATCATTAGGTCAAGCACAAAATTAATTATGTTAATGAAAACATAACTAGAGAACACAAATCTTACAAACACTATAATTTAAGTGTTTAAATGTACGGTTCTTTAAAAATCTAATACGCTATTGAGGTGGTTTTGATTACTATTGATATTGCCATCCGTATGAGAAGCGTGTTATTAAAATTGACGGATTTATAATACCAATTTACCCAGAAGCATTGCCATTTTAATTCGCACGTTAAGCGGATTTTTTGTTCTTTATCGCTGTTAACTATGTATGTTTTCTACAGGCATGTGTTGAATTCAACGTTAATAAAAACGTTAATTTTTTCACCTTCAATAACGAGATTAAATTTAATGGTTGTCGTGAGAGAGTTTAACTTCATTATGGTATTAAAAGCACACCATCCCTAAGCTATAGATTATGTAAAAAAAACATAAATTGTACGTTATACGTATCAATGATCGCGCGCATTTAAGTAGAAACTTACCGGGTTTTCAGGGTTGATTCCTGCAGCTTGATGCCTGTATACTGGCCCAACAGATCCACTCGCGAATGCAGAGCTTGCACCTCGGAAGGCATCGTCGAATCCTGCGAAACCTGGGTACCTGTTAACATTAGAACCTTCGAAATCATGGAACGCCGTATTCCCGTGATTTCTATTATTAAAACCTGGTTGGTTCGAGGTCACATCGAACGCTTTCCTAGCTGCGTCAAACGCCAGTTTTTGACTCTCTATGCTCGTTTTAAAGGCCCTGGAAACACACAATAGGAAATTGAGATAGAGTCAGACACAAAAGCAGCACCAACGAAAGCAATAGTGGTATTAGTTGAAAGTTAGTAAAGTATGTACAGGGTTGTTATAAGTTAGTTCGCCGGAATGCCGAAGTCGATTGTTTGCCGAATACTTACTTCTGAAAGTGATTTGGTGCAAAACTAGGTGAACCATAGTATTGGTTCGCACCGAAAGATGGATCGTACTGATTGTATCCAGTTTGGTATCCACCACGGTAATCATAGTCGTCGTAAGGTGAATAGGCACCGTAATGTCGATTTAGACCGTATGGGGAAGGCATATTAAACGTAGGTTGCGGCCGGCGAGGAATGAATGGCGTTGATGGAAGAAATGGTGTTGGTGGCATGTATGGATATCCTGCACTGAAAGGACAAATTTAAACAGTGAACACTGGATAGTTTGCAGTTTTAAAGTAACTTTATTTGAAATAAAAAACACAATTAAAAAAAACTGTACAAATTAAAAATACCTAGTTCAATGCCAACGAGTTGTCCTATAAAGTCGGTGTAAGCAGCTATTTTGTAACTCATTCGATGTCCTTTCCATCGTCACAACTGAACTGACAATTATGTTACGTCCCAATTTGACAGCTAAAGGAAACGACATCACCCACAATTTGTAATATAGGAAAACAAACAAATTTCATCACAAAATGGTTACTGGCCGACTTCGCAAAATCGTGGGCATAAGAGAACTTGATATATTATATGTATTTTGTTTTTACTATAGTAACTGTTATTAACACAGGGTAGGTGCTATTATTTACAGTAGTGTTATTACAACCTTTACCTACACTTTTTTGAAAAGCCTACTTGTCCCAATAAAATAAATCATCCTATTACTTTACATGGATGAAGGCATAACCTAGCTAATTCCACCACCAATGATATTGACACCATCACCATACAAACCTCCACCAGAGCCTTTACACAGAAAGCAAATGCTTCGTGCGAATATCTTACTCTTCCAATATATTTTCTAAATTTTTAAAGTATTCCGGAAAGAAATCCCCTAAATAGTCCAAGTCTTGGAAGTTTGGCTCTTCATAGGTGGGCGGTTGGAAATTTGGTGGGAAGTTCCCTTGTTGGTTCACAACTTTACCGTCTTTTAGACCATAAACGCCACCATACCTTTTGCCAGACGAGTCTGAATAGGAGTATGATCCAACACCGTCGCTATGGCCTGAAATTAAAGAAAAGACACGTTTAATTAATTATTTCTTCTGCCTGCTCTCTTCCGTTTTGTCCCTAACATCTTCCGAATCCGGTTTATCCCTATCATCCTCCGCCACGACGCGACGTCCTGTCTTGGGTTGTCTCTAGTACTATATTTAGGGTTCTAAGGTATTTCTTGATATTGGACTACCACGTATATGCTTAATTAGTTCTTGGTGGGAATTACTTAATTTATTAGCATTTACCTAACCTACGAAGCGCTATTATTGGTTAAAAACTAGACTTTTAATTAAAGTAATAAAAATCGCTTGATAGAGCAGCCGATCACTTCAAAATCTGTTAGAGCCCTATGTTCTGTAGCTAGCTAATATAATTATGATGTAATTTTTAACGTGGCGCAATAGACGGTCGATACCTTGGAAAAGACGCATAAAGGCTATTTTTTCTAAGCTATCGATACTTTACGAGACAGTGCTATGGCATTTTATTACTAATCTAGCAGAGTCCCGTATAAGTCCCGATCCTGCGGGATTTACCAAAATCCCTAGTTTCTAAAATCCCTTCTCAGTGAATTCATATATACCACAAAGAACACACTCTCCAAATTTCCCGACTCTAGGGACATAAACCTATATCAACGTAGAGCCTTGCGTTCCTCTGATCCTGCTTGGTCTGCGTAGATATATATAGACGCAGACCATAGGTAAGTCAATCAGGACATTGATTAAAAAAATATAGATACACATAATTGAGTATCAGATCGTTTAACAAAACATGCTCTGAGGTAACTTAAAATTCAATAAAAAAAACAGATTAATGCACATCTGAGATCACTTTTAATAAGCGGGAAAACCCGTATATACCTAAACCTATTAAGTTGGTAACGTATTAGCACTTGAGTAATTATACCTACTTATTAATTAACATTGTATCCTGGATTATTAATAATCCAGTAGGTGCGTTGGATAATAAATAATCGACGAATTAGAGAAAAAGTAAGAAAAGTGAAACGGGCTTCAAAAGAAGATAAAATAATAATTGCACCATAATCTAAAGTCATTGTGTATTGTTTTATTTTGGCTGTTATTAGGGTTCTTAATTTATATGTTTTTATTTATTTCTTATTAGAAAATGAGGTGAAAACCTACACGTTACATGACATAACAAATTCTTCAAATTGCGACCCGACTTGCTGATGAGAAGTTGGTTCCCCATTCCAACCTAGGTCTGATTATGGAGGTAAAAATTCCCAACTAATTAATTTACTGCTTTCTGAAGATCAATCCTGCTTATCGCTTTGAAGATCAAAGTTAGATCCTCATCAAATCTACAATCACTTTTACTCGGTCCCATTAATTAGGCACCTCGCTGGATTATGGTTAGCCTCCCAACCCCGACACACAACACACAACCCTGCGCAGATATTCCACATACTAACGATAAATAAATAAATAAAGATTGCATGACGTTGCGCACACGCACCAAACTAAACAAATAGGCTTGTACTATGGGTAGGTACTAGACGATGTGTCGATATTTGCACCGAGTTATAGGTAAGTAGTACCTACCATCTTTTTCTTTCTCTTTGTTTCCAGCTCGGTCTCGGTCCTCCGACGCCATTGTCGATGTGCTAACCGCGAATAACTACTTTCAATTAGTACTATCTGCCTTTATTTGCACATAGTTCGTCGCAAAGGCGTAACAATGGGTGCTATTTGTAAAAATAAGGATGATACAATAGAGTTGAACATCCTGAAATTGGAATTTAAAGAAACAAATTGAATCCTTATTGGTATGCTAATAGACGATTATTTAATTTAAATTCTACCAGTCGGTATTTTTCTATTGTTAAAAGTGATAATAATGGTAATGAATACAGTATAGTGACGTGTTTATTAAAAAATGTTGGCATTAGGTAGACGTTACATGGTACAGAATAAAAGACTATAATATAGAAATCGCGTCCGCGTATGAAATAAAAGAGTAGAGTTAAATTAGTAGTGATATTTCAACTGAAATTTAACTAAGTTATGTCAATTTTAATGCAATTTTATATGAATTTGACTATGGGTCAAGGAAACAATAGCTATACACAGATATAGACAAAATACTTATACTTCATCTTGCTCTATCCTAATCATTGAGCAATCTACCCATCCTAATGTAATAACTATTAGTTATTATTAATAACTTTTAGAGTGGGATGGGATAATATAATGAAGAGCCTATCTAAATCCTAGTATTTCCTTGGATCTATGGGAAACATGGAAAACATACCTAAGCTCAAAAATTGTTTTGCAACAATCAAACTGGCTTTATAGGTTTTATTTTTCTAGAATGATTGGAATTATTTCCGGCAAGACTTCTCAGTGCGCATGGATATAGTCTTAGTCGTTTTAAATAATAGGTAAACTACAAACTCAGTCGAGTTGAACGATTCATTTTCAACTCCTTTAAATAAATTAAAAAATAACTGTATCCATTCCAAAAAAGGCATTTAGGGTAGGTCTCTATATATTACATCTTAAGTTTTTAACCGTTACCACAGATTAACTAATCTCATCAAGTCGATTTATTTCAAGTTCATCATAACGTTAGCCTACAATTTATATGCTAACGTTTAAACCATTCATCATATATTTTTTAACATATTTATTACTACAATAACTTTAAAAAACAATGACCATTAATCATCGATGCCTTTATAACACCTGATTATCGCGTTTACCTTATTCACACCTTTTTAAATTTTGATCATTTCTACAACAATAAACTAGAATTAACATTTAGGCCAAGGTGTGGATTTTATTAAAAAAACATGTGAAAGTATGTGTCATAATAAAACTGTTTACATTTATAAGGCCTCGCAAGGTGTTCGATCGAACTCTCTATTTGGCAGGTCAATCAAAACTACCTATGTACCTAATAGCTCTGCCGCTCTCCAATGGTCGCAAAGCTGACTTGGCAAGTCTTTGTAATAACATAATTTTGTCAGCACTGATGCGGCTGTTGCTGACAATATTATGCGGCCGGCGTATGCGCACGCCGCCGCGCCGGGCGCATTTTTAGTAATTTTATAAGGCGTCGAGACTGGTGTATTTTTGGCGGTTATTTCATAAATTGCACAGCCCTTACCTATAAAAGGTATTTAGGGTAGGAGTTCAAAGTATTTAGATAACTATTTTACCGGATAATGTTAAGGGGTGGAAAAGAGGATTAACTTTTTACGCGCGTTATATGAAGAAATTGCATCGGCTCGCCCGTCGAATGCTCATCTTAAATCTTAATACACTGATAATTGCCACACGTCATCGCTAGACAACAAATCATCTAGGTCATGTTAGTTTCAGACACCGTTACTGATAGTTTTTATGCCTTTAATCAAAATAATAATAAAAGCGTGGCTACACATAAAAGAATTGATAAAGTTAAAATTGATTGATATGTGTTAGACATTTTGTTGAATTAATTTCCATAAATAAATACCTATTGTATGGATATTGCCATCTTACCACCGAGCCTTCTAGTATGGGTGGTACACACGGAGATTACTACGTTACGTTACCGTTTCCAACTATTTAATTTAGAATTTGGTGGAGACTAGCCATCTTAGTGTTGGTCCCACGCGGTGGCGGGTAAACTAAAGGTAGAAATAAACATACTTAGCCCACACGCGCCCACACGCGCTACGCGTGACGATATCTGGACGTTAAGATCCAGATCGGCGAGTGATGGTGACTGTAGCGCGTGTGGTCTAAGTATATGTTTCAACCTTAATTGGTCTCAAGGAGGGCGGTGTAAGCCGTAAATTTCCGAAATTGAAAAATATTCGCTCTTTCAGTAAACATTTACCAAATAGCATTGATATGCTAATTTGTTATTTATTTGCAATGAATCATTCCACTTGTAAAATTTTCGAATACGTTTTTTATTGGACATTATCATGTCCAATAAAATACGTTAGGTATGTAATGGATAAAATGGATCATTATAAGAAGAACACACTCTCCAAATTTCAGCTCTCTACTATCAGCAGCCTGTGCGTGCGTTGATACTGTACATCAGTAACTCAGGACAAAACATTTTATAAATAAATATTATCAAGAGATTTCCCTGTCTCACTGCAAGGAACTAAGATCACTCTCACTCATTCAACCAGCCTTCGATTTACCGCGGTAGGTATACTCATGTAGAACAATAAGACCCCCCGATAGGACCCAAAATCAGCCGATCCACCGATAACCCATCTATCGATTTCATGTCCCCGTAGAGGTCAATGGTTCATCCGAAATGCAATAAACCGGTTCAGAAATGTCAATTATACTTCAATTATCTAGGTTTTAAAAACACAATTCAGTCGAATTAAATAATAATAATTAAATGAGTTAGATCAAAACCGTTCGGTTGATTGTTGGAGATTTTCCTTAAGAGGATATAGTCTCCATACAAACGTAGTTTAAATTTTCCTCCCTGGATAAAGACATTAGAGCAAAGATGTTTATACCATAAAACCTATATCTGTCATGACAATGCATCTACCTTTTTATGGTAGAAATTTTATTTATTATTATTATTTTTTTTTAAAATTAAAATAAAAATAATAATAAAAAATAATAAAATGAAAAAAATTAAAAGGTCGATGCATAGTCATGACTCTCATGACAGATATAAGTTTTATGACATAAACATATTTGCTCTAATGTCTTTATTCAGGGAGGAAAATTTAAACTACGTTTGTATGGAGAAAGAGAATGGAGACTATCCACTTAAATAAAACTTAGGTACGCATATGCATATTGATCTTAATTAACTGCGGATTTAAATGACTTAAACCGGTTTTCTCATACAGATGAATATACATAGTCATACATAATATATAATGTAGCTTTCAAACAAAGGGCCATCCTGAACGTATCGGTAGATTTTTAATATTTAGGTAATTAAGACAACATAACTGTAACAGAGCTTATCTTTTAATCTTTAGAATTTTAAATTTATTAGTTTTTTCTAACTTTTAAATAGGATTTTATCCAAATTACAAATCAAACATCATAAAAATTGGTGCGGTCGTTCTCTAATGATTACATTTCGAACAACATTAAATATTTAAAGTTTAATTACCCATAATGAACACTTTTTAAATCAAATTGGTAGCTTTGTTTACATACAGTTAGTCAATCTATTGTATTTCTGTAGATCTTTGTAAGTTCCCAAGTGCAATTTATTTGCTACCCACAGATTCATCATTTTGCGTTGGTGGCGAAGATACACCTAGTTATAATTGAAATGCAAATAGTTGAAGACTTTTTAATAATAGTAGGTAGGTAGGTAATGGGTGCACTCGCCCGGCAGGCGAGGGGCACAGGTTCGAATTCTGTCATGGGAGAATTTTTGATAAAGCATTTCTCCTCGTAAAACATTTCTAGCGCAATTTTGTTAAAGAAATATTAAAATTAAGGCTTCTTAAATTATGTAGAGTCTGGTCCTAAAAGGACATAGAAAATAGAGATTCTCCTTTTGGGTCTAAAAGTTAAGGTTTTTACTATGTTTTTCCGCAACTAGCCCTACTAACTGGGCCTTTTTGAGTGACTTAAACCCGTGGGTTTCCTCACGACGTTTTCTTACACCGTTAGAGTTACCTATGTTAATTAAGATCCCTAGCCCATCTAACGATATTTTTTTAATAACCTAGTTTTTGGTTTTCTTGTGTGAATAGGTATACCTACATAGAACTTTTTTGTGCACTTATATAAGTACCTACTAATTTTGTGACTTAACTATGTATTCGTGACTTAACTGGTTAAATCTACTAAATTAGTGCAGAAAAAACAGGTTTGACTAAAGCACAACCAGTTTCTCTGCACTCATGCCTATTATCCGATAATGAAAGTCCTAACAGTAGTTAGTAGATCTATTGTGATGATAAGTTTACTAGATAGGCACTACTTAATTCTATCAAATAAGTACAAAACACCTTAACTGATAATTGACGACATTAGCAATTAAGAAATACTTTAGTTCGTTTGTACTTAAAATGCACCGTCTTAATTTCAAGATTGTATTGAAATTATATCAATAACCTGATGATGAGTTCAATTTCGTGATTTAATTTGAAAAAATGTACAAAATGTTCCAGATATTTTAATGTACCTATCGTTATTTTGTAATCCGCGCGAGGAACACTGGATACACAAATATTTACGGTCGAATTAAGAACCTCCTTCTTATTTGAAGTCCCTTGAAAACACATAGAAATACCTACAAGTCTAGAACGTAATTTTCCTATCATTAAAACCTTATAAGGCTCATTAACTGTCCAAAATTCAAATGAAGGTTCCGTTAACAGTAAATACCAACATTTTGGGATAATTTGAAAGATTCGTGGTCTCCTTCTTCTTTTGTGTAGTGGTTTATAGATTTAAAATTCGTGCCAAAATGGCATAGTGCGTGACGTCACCGACGTTAACAAAATGTCATCTTTTAAGGTTTCTTGACTTCAATTAATTTAATTTATTTGTCTATCAATAAAAACCCCAAAATTTAAATGTTTATTAAATCATTCGCTCCTATATTCCGGCGGACTACCAAATTTTGTAGATTTATTTGTTATCAAATAATTATCACCCTGCCCTTAATACATCAATAAATGTACCTATGTTTTGTATTTATTAACTAAAGTTTTATTAAATATGTAAATAGACAATTATTGTGATTTTTAATAAGGGTCATTTCCTTAAACATACTGTTGACAATAATTATTAAAAAAAACACCATGTAAGCAAACCCTGTGAGTTTCTATAACTCCGCAGTCCTGGCGCTAACACACCTTAGAATTTTATTCTAATTTAATTGTATGCTGATTAGTCTATAGTTATGATCTTGTAGTTATGTGATTATGATTATCTGAACACATTTTCCTTATCGCGTTGTTGATCTTTTTTAGGAAAAATAACAAATTAACTGTTGCTACTAGGTAAAAATGGAATTGAAATACCTACCTATGATTATTTTTGTCACAGTGGGTTAAACCCAAATTCATTTTGAACTTTTGATTAGAGTGCCAATGTCAATTAACATGTAGGTACAATCATATCAATTACACATGTTTCTATGAGTTTAAACATTTTCTTATGGGAATGGAAAATCTGTATCGTATCTGAATTGGGGACAGTGTTTGGATCAACCACTCAAAGGTTGTAAAGTGAATGACTTTGTTCTCAAGCTGCGCAATCTTCTAATCTATAAAATGCTTGGTCCTGTGTGACTGACTCATTGATCAACACACAGCCTAAACTGCTGACAGTAGAGAGCTGTTCCTTACATGTTTTTCGAAATCCCCATGGGATCGTAGGTAGCGACTTAGTAGGATGTATACAAAGAAGAATCTCTTGGAAAAATATTTCGTATCAACTATTCTGTACCTAAGATTAGAAATATTTCTATCCCCGAAAAGATAAAATAGGTATGTATGCTTATTATAGCTTTTCAGGCAATTCAGGCACGTATTTTTTTTTTATTCCTGTCCCATTAGGCTAACCTAACTAGTAACTGACACTCAATCGTGTGTAAGCTCAACTTGCACAGACCAGTAACTTTTTCAACTGCGTAATGTAAAAAATGTGCGCAACTAGGTTTAGTAAACCCAGACTTACTTAAATCGGGTTAAATTTAATTTAATGTCTTTCTTTTCAGTTGCGTTTTCAGTAATACTTAGTTGCAATTTGTCAAGTGAAGATGGTATGTTAGGTTTTAGGATGATTGTTACTCCTGTACTCAAAAACTACTGCACCGATTGCAATGATTACTTGGAGACAGCTAGAGTTCTGAAAATTTAAAATAACACACACCTAGCTTAATCTCTAATTCTAGACTAAAGACTAACACTGATGAATAATATACAGCTTATCTAGGTATATCGATGAAATGATTTGTCCTGCTCCTAGTGACTCACTGACTCAACGCACAACCCAAACCGCTGATAGTAGAGAGTATATTCTTAGGCTGATAGTTGGAGAGTGTATTCTTTGTATGATGGAGGCATCCGATAAGAAAGGGCTTTTGAAAATTCCCACAGGATCGGGACTTACATGGGTAAAACAGCGGGACTCCGGAGTAATTAAATAAGGCTAATAACTCACCTTGACCATAACTCGCAACTGTTTGAAGCAAAACAGCACCAACAAGTATAATAATACTCATTGTAAACAAACCGTGAGTCAATGTAACAAAAATTAAACTCTGAGTATACTTAATATAAAACTTTACACCAAGGAACCGGTTTTGACTAATACACGAGTATACTCTCCGGTTGCCGGTCGTGTTGTGTTGCTTTGGATTCCGAGCGAACTAATAAGTACGTCTTTATTCCTTGTGGTTATTATTTTGATTTTTTTCAAGCTCTTATTGTAATGGGTTAGAGTTGAAATTGTTTTTTTTTAGTGCTACTACTTTGTTTTAGTTAGTTGCCGGCACTTTTTGCGGCAATTTAACTTTAATTTATATGTAGGTAGATAGTGCGTTGTACTAGGGACTACTGTGCTTTTACCAACTGTAAGGTATTCTGTGCTTTTACTACAGAAAAAATGTACCTACATAAGTAATATAGTTATAATAAATAGCTATGATTGAATATAGCACATAAGAATATTAACTTGTTAAATTAAATAATTTGCGATGAAAATGAGTTCTTAGTATGTTAAATTAAATAATTTGCAATTCAATAATGAGTCCCCAAATGGCTGATTGCATTGCCACTGGATACCTACTCTGGATAGCAATACCTTTTCTCTTCGTTGGCCAAAGTATAGCCAGCTACTTTGTCACCAGAAGCATAATATCTATTTACTAAGATATTATTCAGCGTTGCGGTTCAGTTGCACTATGGATACTTAGACGATAATAGACCTGGACCTACTACGTTTTAGGGTTCGGTAAAGAAAACGGGATCCTTTTACTAAACTCAACTGTCCGTCCGTCTGCTTGTCGAGGTTGCCTGGAAGAGACCACTCTCAGTGGTAAGGCCGCCTATTGTGCCACTATAGCTTAAGATTTTTTGTACTTTATTTTATTGTAATTTATTTTTGGTGAGAACAATAAAGCGTTCTATCTATCTATCTTGTCTGTCTGTCTCATCTTATGTAGGTATCTCATAAACCGTGATAGCTAAATTGTTGAAATTTTTACAGATGATGTATTTCTGTTACCGCTATAATAACAAATACTAAACACAGAATTAAATAAAGATTGAAGTGCAGCTCCCATTCAACAACATTATATTTAAGTTATATTGACGGCACCCTTTGTGCACGAGTTCGACTCGCACTTGGCTGGCTTTTATAAGTAAAAAGATTGCCTCGAAAAGGAAACTTTGAACTAACATACCTATTAAAGCAGCCTAAAAAGGCTAAGTCAATAAAACAAACGCGGAATTAACCGCTTCTAAAAAGATAAACATAAAAGAGGTTACACGTGGTCATGGGAACTCAAAACTTAGATGAAAATATATAAATAAATGTTCTTGGTAAATACGTTATAATTAATGATTTAGAGATGTTATCTATCTGCGATGCACGGAGCATCTCAGCAGTCAAGGTTAGATACACTGAGCTAGACTGGTGATAACATTCGTTAGGCGTATCATATATAGCCCTGCGTTTATAATTGTTGCATGAACGGTGCAGCAGATCTTATTCATTTCAATGTAAACTTTAATCTGTTATTTATTATGATGACAGATACTTATATAAAATGTACCTATAGATGTTAATTTTATATAGGTGCATTTATAAAAAAAAAAACAAAAAAGAAACATAATGAATAAGCATTTAAGAGGACAGTCTCCATTCTCTTTCTCCATACAAACGTAGTCGACGTTTTCCTCCCTGGATAAAGACATTAGAGCAAATATATTTATGCCATAAAACCTATATCTGTCATGACTATGCATCTACCTTTTAATTTTGTGATTTTCTAATTTGAATAGTAAAAAAAAACTAAAAAAATTAAAAGGTAGATGCATAGTCATGACAGATATAGGTTTTATGGCATAAACATATTTGCTCTAATGTCTTTATCCAGGGAGAAAAACGTCGACTACGTTTGTATGGAGAAAGAGAATGGAGACTGTCCTCTTAAATAGAAAATGGCGTGACTATTCGATTTGGTATAGAAGTATTATATTGTTTGGTTTCGTTTTTTTAAAGTAATGTTTGCCCCGTGGTAAGCGACTGCTTGTGTTACGGTGACGACTTTACTTATTTGTGTGTAAGAATTATTTTTTTGTTAATTTAGATTAGCATTAGAAGAACCGCTTAGCTTCTCTGAGTAGATACTTATTTGATGCAGATAGACGACCATTAAAAAATATTTTCACCTCACAACCTCGGCAAGGATCTCGGAAAAAACGCATTTTGCGCGCTAGCGTGCAAAGAGATTTCAAAATTCGAATCTGCCTTTCCCATACTTTTTTCTAAAGCAAGTCCTTTGAAAATGTGCCAACCGGAACCTCATTTCTTTTTTTTTGTTCTAGGCATCGAACCACGAAGTCTTGTTGCACATCTGCCAATGTCGTTTTTTTTCATTAGTATCAACCAGGTTTTTTTCATGAATTATTCAATTGAGAGTTTTTGCTTATTTTTATTATTTACGAAAACGATAAATCATATAATAATATGATTTTTTCGCTATATAAAGCGTACAAATATATAACTACCTACCTGCTTTACGAAAATAAAAATAGTATAGGTTGAAGGAAAATAATATATCTCTTTTTTTTTAATAATTGCACTGGCAAAAAAAACTTCTCTAGTATTCACCTTCCATACTTTGTTTTGAAAATCGTAATTTCATTAAATTTGAGCGAGTCCAGCAGCGACGAAGATAATAATTTAACAACTGCATAGTTAGTACAAGCGGTAGGTACATAATGCTGAATTGAGTTTTCTACCGGAAAAATGCACCTAGCGTTTTCCTCGCTGTAGTGAGGTGAAAAATATTTGTTTCACTCAGCAGCAAAGTTTTTTGCATCTCGTACCTTTGAAACCCTCGCAACGCTCAGCATTCTATATTTGAACCTCTCGCTGCGCTCGTGGTTCAATCCTAGAATGCTTTGCTAGCTCAGGTTTCAATACAAGTACTCGCTGCAAAACCCAACTTTGCAGCCTTGCATAACAAATAACTATTTTTTTTTATCTAAGTATAGAATGAATTTTATGATGCGATAATGTAATATTCATAATATCGATAGCGATAATGTAAAATGATTTATGATTTGCGCATATATTTTACAAAAGTGGTAAATGTTTAAGTTATACCTATTAAAATAGTTCGTTTTATTTTGCATTTTTTTAAATTAAATTGCAGGTATTTACTTGATTCAGATTTTCTTTTTCTTATTAAATTAATTAATAATAAATAAATAAAGTCTGTGAACAACACACAGTGCCATCTAGCCCCGTGGTAAGCGACTTAGCTTGTGTTACGGTGACTAGACAACGGATATAATACTTATATTTATTTTTCTTTTGTAAATACATACATATTATACATAGAGGGACACCCAGACCAGACACAAATATTTATTCTATAAGCATAAATACTTGCACCCGGCGGGAATCGAACCCGCAACCTGCATTGCAGTCGCGCTTTTGCACGACGCGTCAATGGTTTAATTATTAACTAAGAAATAATTTGGGATACGATCACGAGGTCAGATGGCCGAACAGCATCTTACGTATTTTTTCTCGATATTAAAGAAACAGAATTAACAGCTGTAAAAAATATCCAGGTAGATATAATTTTAAAGGAACTAGTTATGCTAAAATCCTTTTCACAATGTTAACAATGCATGTCAGTATGTCTGACACAACGGGTTTACGTTTTTACTGTTATAAGTAGAAGGTTCTTTTCCTTTGACCGGGCGCTTGTGAACATTTGACCTTTTTGATGCGTTTTGTTGTGCGGCGTGACCTTTATTGTAATCTTAAAAATTGATTAATGAATATGAAAGACTCATGATCGCAAATCAATGAGCGATAGTATGGAGTTCTAAATGGGAGCAGTTTTAGTATAGTACCTTTAGTTTTTTTCTTCAATACGTTAATGTTCCCGTGCGATTAATAAACCCATGAGTTTCTTGTGTCTTCTTTTCATTGGAGGTCACGTTCCGAAGACACAGTAGATTAAATAAAAAAACTGACATTTCTAAGAGATATCTTGCTAATATCCGAATGAATAAACGTACTTTGATTGTTGATTTTTTTTCGACTTGCGCTCTCTACCAGTGTAGGTACCTACACCGTTTAACTGAATAATGTCTATTTCTAAAGTTTTAACTTACACTATTTGTACTCATAATTACATTTTTCCCGGCTACAAGGAAATAGTTATGTTTTTCGCACTTATCTTGTATGTTTGTAATATTCTTTATTCCCTCGTATCTTCCAAACCACTCAACGGATTTCTTTAATTAGGGCAGCGGTTCTCAATCTTTTTCGGTGACGGAACCCTTTTGGAAAGCGAAATTTATGACGAATCAAACAACATAGTTTATGTCCATTTTTAATTAAAAATCATAATACAACGTAACAGTTTCATAACATATAGAGTGTGTTTATTTTAACGCATATTACTGGTTGCATCATAGGGAAAAGTCGGTTATATTGGACCACTTTTTACTTAAACCTAAATATTTCGTTTACGAAAGGAATACGATTTAGCCGACTATGAGGTTTAATTGTACCACTAAGTATTCAAATTGTACCACAGACAGAAATATCTTACCAATGATTGAAAATAACAGAAAATTCTATTCGTTTCTATTCACGGAGGTGTTTTCCGGTTGCCTAACACTGCTGTGAGTGTCGTTTCATAAATTTGCCTTACTAGCCATACGTTTATCTTTATTTTAAAAAATCTGAATGTGCGTCTCTGCAATTTCAAATGCGAGCCGCCGAAAGTCATTTATCGTTAAACCAAACGTGCTTTTCCAGAACAACAATATGCTCAGCTAACTTATTTTCAGTTTCGTACTAGTACAATTCACTAAACAATGACTGGTACGATTTAGCAAACTAGGTCATTTCTTTTTAAAGTACAGCATGACATAACCACAAAACCTAGACACTACAGGATAAACATCAATAATCTAGTATAAAACTGTACTAGAATCATGCAGGCCGTGTGTTTATAGCTTAACTTTTTCACCAGTTATTGGCTTATAAAAGTTTGATAATATTTGCATTCACTGGCACTAAAAAATATTTTACCGGATCACGCGCACCTTTGTCAACAAATGGTGGACTGCGGGTGAGTAGTGTGGGGGCACACTTTGGCATTACCAGTTTAGATAAAAAGACCCATTTAGTAGGAAAATCAGAAGTGGTACGATTTAATTGGCAGTACGATATATCCGACTTTCCTATAACCGGTCGAAAGTCCATCGTGTTATTTTGCTACGAGAAAATGTTCCTATGAAACCTTCCCTTTTTTGTAATAATTAGCAGCAGCATTCACTTTTTTGTAACATTACTACGGAAAAATGAGCCGTTTTTTTAAAAAAAAAATCGTTTCACACAGGTTGTTTTTCCAGGGAACCTATTACTGCTGGTAGTAGGTAGGTCCTATTGCACGACTTTGCACACAGCGCAATCTAGACCAACCCCAAACTAAGCACTAGGCTTGTACTATGGGTGCTAGACAACGAATTTTAACTTTTTTTTTGAGACCTAGTTCGTCAGATAAACCATAAAAACCATTTAACCACTTTTTCCAAGATGGCGGCCGTGGGACAAGGGTTGCAACCCCACAAACTTGGATTTAACTTTAAACTGACCTCCCCTTGATATCTAAAAAATAAAATTGCGTCCTCTGACAAATGTAACTTTTCAATGTTTTTTTTTTAGTAGGTGGACTAGAACGTGTGCAGGTATGTCCAGTTCAAAAAAACGTCTGGCACTCGGGGACTGCCGCGGTAAAGCTATTGCATAGCATTTTTTATCAACTTATGCAATTATAATTATTTATTTATTTTGTACTACTATGTTACCATGGTAGGCGGAGTGTTAAGTTTTATTTGCGTTACGGAATTTCCTGATTCCGTGGCCGCGCTCAAAGCCCGCGATAAAAGCAATGCAATAGCTTAAAAATGTCATATTCTATGATTCAGTCATTCAGTCTGGATTTTGAATTTTATATGCATAAGTATATTAATCACACTATGATCAGCGTATAACAATGTTAATCCATTCCAGATAGTGACTCACAGCAGTATAGAATGAAAATAATTGTCTTTTATTTAATGAATCGTCAGGGCCAAAAGAATTAACCCCTACAATATGGTTTTTGTAAAATAATGGTCCACCAGAGTCTCCCTTGAAGCTATGTTGCCTGAGATTGTTACATTTTGCGGCAACGCACAAACCTCTATTGACCAGATCTTCGGAGCAAGGTATGATACCACCCTCACCAACTTGCAGTGGTCTCATTGCAACTTCACTACTTAATAGTGTATCTGGTATATCATATTTATAATTATACGTCGTCAATCCAAATTCAGCAAAAGTGACCGGCGATCCTAAGAGGCTTGGGTAATCGATAGCAGATAGTCTACCAACTGGAACAGGCACTGCTGATTCTGTCTGCATTAATCCTATATCGTTTAGACGTTCTTCTCCAAAATAGTAACGAATCTTCTTAAAATTGGGATGCAGTACCAGTTTCAGGACTTGTATATAGAACTGCATAGCCTTGTTCAAGTGTATTGTCATATCTCCATAACGCACAAAAAGGGAGCTTGCCTCTCTGTAAAAACAATGTCCTGCGGTCAACACCCATATTGGTGTAATAAGCGATCCTGTACAATGTCTAAGAAATACAATTTGTGTTTCACTCGTGTTACTGAATATTAATGTAAATTTCAGTTGTATACTAAGAACATATGGATATTCGTCGGGGCTGGCATCGCGCCCCGATATCACTCGAAGAGCTGTCTTGCTTTCAGTTCAGTTTGAGTTAAAAATCCCAAGACAATCGCAGCTGTGATGATTGTAAACATTATTTATTTTGGTAAGTTAATTATAATTCGAACTACAAAACACTTAATTCCAATGGTATTTTGAGAGTTATTGCAAAAAATAAATTATGGTAAATGTGATTCGTTTTTTTATTGGCAATAGTCATAAACCTTTTTATATCAATACTTATATAGCTGCACCCCACGGTTTCATCCGCGTAAGTCTTGATTCCGCAAATAAATCAGTATTAAAAGTAGCCGATATCCTTTTCCAAGGTGCTATAATATATTTGGCATAAGCCGCCCTAAGTATTGATTAGTGGGATGTAAATAAAATAACATAACACACAAAAAGAGGAGCAAAATTAATAACCTTTATTTGCTAGACGGTTAATTTAATAATATACATCGCAGGACAATAATAAATAAGGAAAAATCACTCTTAAGGACCAATATAGGTTCAAGTATCAGAAACATTGAAAAAAAATCTATCCTTGTACATTCTGTAGGTACTAAAATCAAGTTAAACCAATTATTTCACTTTTTTTCTCGTACTTTCGCGGAGCCTTTACAGAGGTTTCGCGGACATTTTTTGCGTATTGTAGCATAAAAGCAATCCGTCCTTGCATCTGCGAACATCCCTGATGCACTGCATCGCCTAGGCAGCCCCAACAGCAACCTGCTTTGCAGTGTTTGACCAACATTGCACAGACCTCCAATCCGATTTTTTTTATTCTGACGTAGCAATAGTCAAGCGCATGAATTTGGCCATAAAGGAAGTCTACAAATGGGGTGTTGCCAATCCGGGGTCAAGTTCAATATGACTCAGTTCCAGACGTGTCTGTTTCCTACTAAGAGGAAGCCTAAATAAAGTCTTATACCAATATGTTTTATTGAATTACGTAGAGATGCCTTAATGATAGATAGGAAATGCTAAAAAAGCTACTAATATTATAAAGGTGTATGTAAGTATGTTTGTTACTCTTTCAGGCAAAAACTGCTGAACCAATTGCATTAAAACTTGGTAAACACATAGCTGGAGATCTGAATTAGGACACAAGCTGCTTTTTATCCCGTTATTCCCACGGGATCGGGACCTACTCGTGTGAAACCGCGGACGCGTAGTAACTATACGCAGAACACAACGACAAGTAACCGTAGGAAACTTTATATTTTCTACGGTTTTTATTGAAGACTTTAGTAATTAGTTTCGGTGCCATTCAGCACATCATTAGCATAATTTAAATTAATCAGCAAAACGGTCCCGTGAATCAGATACATTCAGAAGTAAATCGAATCGAAGATTTAATAAACTATGTTTAAAATCACCATCAATAATCGGTTTGTGATGCTTGGTATATTATTAATTTCTTAACTGGCAATACTGAAGTTGCCATAACTCACTGATGAACTTAGATTAAAACAAAAAACTAAAGATACGGTACCTAGTCACGGCAAATGAGACGATAAAACTGCGTCTAGCTGACGCACTAGCCTCAGTTGCATGTCAAACCGTTGCTGCGTGAGCACGTGCTGTCTCACTGCGATTATCTTTTTGAAATCCATCAGAATTCCTTCATGTTCATTTTACAAATGCCTGAATCATTCAGGGAAACAAAAATAAAACATTTCACGTAATTACTTAAATAATTAAATAAAACAATACAATTAATGTTTTTAAATACAATAATTTTATGAAAATGCATGAAGGGGTTTCTAGCTCATTTTTCAAATACACAATGTTAGAATATATCGTATCTACTCTTGTTTGTTTTCATCTAAGCTAATAAATAATAAATAAAAATAAGAGAAATGCTTTAGATATTTTAGCAATGCCAAATATGGTTTGATTGGAATATACTGCGGGTAACATCATGTTATTATACTAGACTGATTAGATTTGAGGAGCTCATTGGCCTAGCTGTACCTGCCGATCTTGAACAGTCGTACAGGTTAAGCAACGCTTGGCGCGGTCATTACTTGAATGGGTAACCGAAAATTTGTGTGGCAAATAATCTTTTTCTTGAGCTCCTCCGTGCTTCGGAAGGCACGTTAAGCAGTTCTGTTGGTCCCGGTTGTTATCTCTGATAGCAGTCGTTAAGTCAAGTTAGAGGCCTTAGACCTGAAAACTCTAACACTGGGTGAGCCACACCACTACACGAAAAGAAGAAGAAGATTATTAGACGAGTTGCTTTTGGTTTCAGTCGGTTTTTGTCGATTGTCTCCGCATTACGTTGACGCCCAGAAATCGAACATTTTATTTGTTGTCGGAGCTGAAATGACCTCATCTGTGTATTTAAAGTACCATTGACTTTTCTAAAGACTGTAAAAGAATTAAAACGCAATAACTTAATATCCTGTTGGAAAACAACAAACATCCTTATGTCTTACCTTCTGTTTTCCTTAAAGTTAACAGCTTATTCAGTTCGTAGATCGTGATTTTAGTTGTTATTAATTAATTATACTTACAGAAACGTGATGCCACGACTAATTCACTCCGTGTACCGTTGGATACGTTTCTTATATAAAAACTGTATTCGGTATGAATCATGAAAAAACTCTAATGGCCCGCTATATTGTATCTTTTCAGTGCGAGATTCATTGTGGCGTGTGATATTAATTAAGTTTGTATTTCATGGTCTTTTTACCCGACTACGGCAAAAGGAGGGATATGTTTTTGACCGCGATTTATGTATGTTTTTCACTAATGACAGTCCCGTGCCCTGGTGGGTGACACACGTATACTTCGTTTTATAATTAAAGACTACGATTTGGCACATCTTCCTAAAGAAAAAATGTGAAATACAAGGAGCCAAAACGTCAGATTGTAGTCTGAAATTAAAAAAACGCACTATAGGTAGGAAACTAACCGTACTAAACTATTCATTATTTTTTGATTTCTTTTGACATATCCTTTTGTTAAGAAAACGGTATTCCATATATTATTTAGAAAAATAAGTCTGAGATCGGTACTAATCGATGTAATCTATATCTATAAATGCTGTGTCTTGAGGAGGTCCTGACTGACTGATGGATCAACGCACAGCCAAACCCCTCGTAGATATCTGAAATATGTAAAATAAGTGTGTTCTTTATGTGATTAGGCATCAAATTTAAAAGGAATTTTGGGATCGGGACTAAAAATGACAATTAAGGGGACAGTCTACCTACTCTTTCGTACATACAAACTTAAAAAACGTAGTCGACTGTTTCCTTCCATAAGTCCTATATCAGCCATGACCATTGACTATGACCCTACGTTTTAATTTATTTCGTTTTCTAAATTTTCTGAATTTTATTTCTATTCTCATTAAGAGGATAGTCTCCATTCTCTTTCTCCATACAAACGTAGTTTACATTTTCCTCCCTGGATAAAGACATAAGAGCAAATATGTTTATGCCAAACTTATATCTGTCCTGTCATATCTGTATCTGTCATGTCATCTACCTTTTATTTTTATCATTTTATTATTTTTTTATTATTATTTTAATTAGAAAATAAAAAAAAAATAAAGATGCATTGTCATGACAGATATAGGTTTTATGGCATAAACATATTTGCTATAATGTCTTTATCCAGGGAGGAAACAGTCGACTACCTTTGTATGGAGAAAGAGTAGGTAGACTGTCCTCTTAAGGACATTGTCTGGCGACTACTTACAGTGCTTGGACCTCTTTCGTAAAATAGACTCTACGAATAACATACCTACTTTATAATTATAACTAATCATAGTTTCAAACTAACTCGTTAATATAATAATTTTAATTAATGTAATAACAAAACGAAGAAAAAAACACAGGCGTTAATCATATATATACCTAATTTCGCCTTATACAAATTTATACGCAATATCAAGCTTGTTGTTAGTTTAAAAGTGCAACTCATAATTGAGATATTATTGGCTACTTTCTTCAATAGATGGCATCATGAAGAGTTCATGGATAGTCATATTGTTGCGTTGGACCGGAAAGGTGGAAAGCAATCATAAGGCACCCAAAGATACGAACTAGAGAAGGAAAAGTAGGAATGGGAGCGAGTGGCGCAAAACTATAGAAGAAGCCAAGACCCACAAAGGGTTGTAGCGCCGCAAAAGTAGGTAATCGAAGTAAGTAGGTAAGCTATTGGGGCATTTGGGGCGTTTACCAACGAACTCGACATTGGCGTTTCCTCGATTTGGTAGGGTGTTTTATTTTTCACGGCTGATCTTTCCTTCTCATAATGAGGTCAACAGCCAAAATTTTGTGAGATTATCACAAAAATCGCTGGAATTGGAGTATGTTAGGTGTTTCTATATGAAGAGTAAAGACACGTGTTGAAGGTGATAGTGGTAATAGTAGGTTTACTATCAATAAAATCGTTTTATTTGATCAAGATTTTAACATTTCTATCAATAAGGGGCGTTGTTTTTAACATAAAATAGGTAGGTAGGCCTAGATATGTACTTAAAGTTTTATGGATATTTACATTAATATTCGTATTGGTTATTAAAGCATTTTTGTCATGAACTTTAATAGCTCCAATAACTGCGTCCCGTTTTTGGTTGCTGATACCTTGAAGGCTGTGTTTGAGACCCGAAAGCAGGTTGAGGACTAAAGTCAACGAGTTTCAGGTCATCGGGCTTAAAGTCTATAGAAGGTTTAAAGTCTTCGACCTTAAAATCAGGTTTATAATCTTTTAAAAGGTCTTTGAAATCAACGTCTTTGAAGTCAAGGTTCAGCGGTTTCGAAGGGTCGGGTTTGAAGTCGTATTCTTGGACTTTTCCATCGTTGTTGATGATCTTATGGCCGCCGCTGGTTTCGTGGTGTCTTCCGTTGTCGATTGTGGCGGAGTGGAATGTGTATTCTGATTCTCCGTATACGTGCCCGCCTTTTGGTGGTTTAAGGTCCCGAACGCTGCCCGGTCTTACTTCCTGAAACAAAGTTGTACAGACTTAAGGATAGAGGAGGATCTATGTTATTTATTACAATGATCAGAGGTTATTTTTTTATTTAAATTTATCTTGCTAGACTAATGACAAAACCGTTCTCCCGATATTGCTATGGTTTCAGAACAGCCACTATATTACCTAGAACGAATTATTCTGAAATAATAACACAATTTAACGTATAGGTACTTCCACTGCTGGCAAAGGCCACCCTCATCTCATACCTTCTTTTGCAGTTTTCAGCAACCCCCCGCTAATTAAGTTCAAAGCGGTTAAAAAATTGTAACGACCCGCCTGTTTCAACTTCAGTTTTACAGCTTTGAGGCATACATACATTTACGTAATGCCGGTTTTTACGAACATTATAAACTTACTTCAAAACTATTAATATATTTTTTAAACTGAAAAAAAGTAAGATAAAATGATTTTTTGTTTTGTTTTACAAAAATAGGTACGTAGGGATGTAGCGTCGCTTTTATAATGTTAAGCTATTAAGTACATAATATACCAACAAAGCATAACAGAACTGAATATATTATGTAAAATATGGGCTTGGACTTAGACAACTTACATCTCCCAAATCTTCCTGAAAAAGGAAATAAAACCATTAAACAATCTATACTTCCAGTTTCAGACCTTTCCAAAACCTTTCCGGGGATATATGTTTGTAAGGACCCAAATTGAATGGTTGTGTGTTGCAAGTGCATGCATGAACTACCGACAAAGTCAGGCAATAGAACTAGTGCCTCTGGACAGACAAGACAGGTAACCACGTTATGTCAAAGCAGTAATGTTCTGCTAATGCCTATCAAACTTAGTTATCAACGAGATAGATAATACGGGTGCAAACACCTCTGTGGTTTTTGCTAGTTCTATAGGACAAAACAAAGTAAAAATGCACTCATAAGATAACTTACATTGTTTATAATATTTGCTGAAAAGTCTGACTGAAATAAGTAGATATAATTTTTTTTTCGTAAATTTGCACAAGTATTAGATGTCGATAGAAAAAGAAAAAGTAAAATGAAATTTTGACTTGGCACTAGCTAGTAAGTACAAATAAATCGCTCAAGTTTTGGAACTCTGTATCTTTTTGTGTTCAAGCATTTTTTTTCGTTTAATTTAGCATAACATACCTTAACGGAAACGTAGTATTTTTTTTAAACTTAATTCATTTTAACACAACTTCGTTACCTATTATAGTTAGGTATATCCACAGATCGTAGAAAGTAAATAATTGCAAAGCTTTATAAAAATAAAAGTCAGTCATCTTACAATATTATAAAGCAGAAGAGTTTGTTTTTTTGTTTGAACGCGCTAATCTCAGGAAACGCTGGTGCGATTAAAAAAAATCTTTCACTGTTGGATAGTCCATTTATTAAGGTAGGCTATAGATAGGCTATATTATATTTTCAAAAAAAATAGGCGGACAAAGTCGCCGGCACTGCTAGTAAATAATTAAAATGTTATACCTTCCAGCCATCAGATCCAAATCTGTCGTTGACCCTGAAAAAAAATAAAAAAAAGATTAGTAATAGTAATAATAGAGCTAAGTATCAATGGGGTGCCACACGCAAAGCTAAAAGCAAATGGCGCTGGCGTCGGATGATCTTTTTTTTTTGATGATGGTCCCCCACCAATGAAAACGCCTAGTTTTTTTTTTCTTTCGGTCTGAGACCGATATTGCCAATTTGGCGCCGAGAGTTGTCAAAAACACCTGTTTGACAGTTCTTAATTCAAACCAATGATCATCCGACTAACGCCCTCTGCCGGGATAAAAAGTTAGTGTTCCTCCTCATTAAAAACAGGAGGGTTACTTCGGTTCGTTTCGATACGACAACGATACTGTCATAACGATGGTTCTACTGTCACCCTACTATCAGAATGTGACAGTAGAATCATCGTATTACATTATCGATGTCGTATCGAAACGAACCGCAGTACCGAACTCCTGTGTTGTAATGTTTGTTTAAATGTTCAATATTTTTAAATCTACGGTTCATTTTTAAGAAACCATCTTTCCAAGAACATTTTAAAGATTTTATATCTTGAAACCTTGTAGTATACGTAATAGTAGCCTGCTTCGGAATCGAAGTCAAAAAGTGAACAATTTACTGTATAAGTATATTTAGATGATGATAGTATTCTGCTCATAACTTCGAAGATCCTCATCAGATCTTCATCAAGTTTTACCGTCTTTTTATATTTATTTATTTAAGGACAAACACATAGTAAAATTTGAAAAAAAATGCTAGTATTACACGATTTCAATTGGTAGGTAATTTAGGATTCGATTTAGTGGTCGGAATCGAAAAAAAATATGGTTCCTATAAAATATGGTCATAAACCTAGGGAACACCACTCTCCGCATACACATTTTTGTCATAATTTCATAAGGCATAACTCTATTGGCATGATTTCATAACTCTTAATATTCAGTTGACATCATTTAAAATTGCATAATATTTTTTTAGCATAATGATCTTTTGGCATAATTACATTAAACATAATAATCAATTGACATAATTTAATATGGCATAATATTATGGACTAATGGCAAAATTACATTTTATTGAAGTTCTTGTTCTAATTCATTAACGTTCTAATGTTATGCGTTTCGTATGTTAGGCTATGTGAGTATTAGGACTTATTTGTTTATGCCTTCTGTTTGTTATGCCAATTGAAATTATGTCAAATGAGTTTATGCTTTTTTAGTTTATGCCTTATAAATATTATGCTTTTTGCAATTATGCCTTATATTTTCGGCCTTTTGTGTTTAGGACAAAAAAAGATATGCGTTAAGGACGGTACCCTAAACCTACCTACCTAGTATTTTTTTTTCTACTTTGTTGTAAGTGTTTTTGTTTCAGCGAAATCTATGTTTTTATTAGGGTTTTAAATATTCAACTAAAACGAAAACAAAGATAAGAAAATCCATACTAGTATATAGGTAGGTAAGTACTATTTTATATCCTGTTTGTATTCTCAGCCATATAAAATTCTAATATTTGTTGATAAAATTAGATACAAGCTAAGTTTGTTTCGTTCAAATAAAAATGTTTTCGCTGCATTTTCCCCGAAATTATTTGAAGTGTTATATTGAATATAAATCTGGGGGCACGGTAGTGCCCCCGCCAAGACGAGCCAGCGAAGCGTACGGGCACTACCTACCTTTTCTCGAAAGGTTTCGTCGGTATTTTGAACCCTCATAACTTGGGTTTGGAATATACCAGATGAATGTTATTCACGGGGTATTATGTCAACAGGGAACTTAATAAAAATACACAGTTTCAGTTACATAGATCCTATAGTTTAGATTTTATGGATATCTAAAAACCCCCGATTTCGTCACTGACTCATTCACTCACTCACTCACTCACTCACTGATGATCATCAAAATTCAAATGGTACTTCCCGAAGTCCTAGAAAGCTAAAATTTGGTATATAAGTTGGTATTAGTACACAAACAACTAAAAAAATCTAAAAGTTGAAACTTTCACCCCCCAACTCCTAAAATTAAGGGATGGGTATTTGTATGAGACTTTCGCAAATTTTGATGCTAGAGGTAGTACAACTTCTTATTATAAATAATAAAATACAGAAAATGAGGGTTTTTAGTAATTCACCCTCTACCCTTTAAATTAGGGGATGTAATTAAGCGCCCCCACAACACCTAATGTGTATAAGAGGTGCTTGAGGTATGAAAATTGATTGATAATTAGAAAGGTTGTCGTACGCTGTCGTACAGTGATGGACAACAAGAATATATTTAAAAGTTGTTTCGCTATCCGCCAGTGATGGCCAAACAAGTGGTAAACATTGGAAACATGGGCCTAAACGCCGTACCTACGGCGTGACATGTAAGTCGTTAATAAACGACCTATTGTAAATGAAAAAAAAGAAAAAAATACTGATGTGAATACATCTACTTTACCTACTAATATTATGAAGCTGAAAGTTTCTTTGATGGGAAAAAAATGTAATAATTAGGCAAACTACAAAAAGAGATGAAATCCCCTCAAAAACATTTTCATGTAAAATGTAGCCAAGACGAGAGCGAGATCATATGATGGGCACTGTCAAAAAGTTACCAGATGTCATGTACCTAAAGCCAAGCTTATAACTCTACACGCCCCAACTCCACAAGCACCTTACTTCACAAACTCAACATCTTAGCCAAAATATATGGGCTTGGCCGTTTCATTACCGCAAGAACAAATGTTTAACAGAAAACCCATGCATGGTAGCGAAACGGCCAGCCATATATTTGGCTAAGATGTTGAGTTTGTGAAGTAACGTGCTTGTGGAGTTGGGGCGTGTAGAGTTATAAGCTTGGCTTTAGGTACATGAAATCTGATAACTTTTTGACAGTGCCCATCATATGATCTCGCTCTCGTCTTGGCTACATTTTACATGAAAATGTTTTTGAGGGTTGCTTTGTATGGATATATCTTGTCTATGCTAATGATACTATGCCTGGGTAAAAGAACTCGCATTAATTGATAAGGCCACATTTTGTGCTCCGAGATTTAAGATATTATTTATGTTTTTTTGTATTGTTAATTTATGCTGTGTGCACATCAAAGATTTTTTTGAAAGTGACTAAAAAAACTGACTGCTTTAGTAAAAATTAGGAAACTGACGAGAGATAACTGGGCCTATCTTAATACTCTCTCCTATATTTATAGGTACCTACCAAGTTTCATCACAATCTTGTCGGTAGTGTTGGGCATGAAGGACTAAAAAACTTATACGCATGGACAGTGAAGGAATAATCTAGCTGCAGTTCTGTTACGTATTGAACTAGGCAACTGAACAAGTGAAGACTGTACAAGCTACCTACTGTGCCGACCCCAAAATAATTTGCGGTATTAGCGGACTCCGGGCTCCCGAGAGGGATGTAACCGGGAACATCGGTCAGATGAGAAGAAGATCTATCAATAAATTTAAAACTATAAGCGGTGCTGGTCTAGTGGTAGATACAGCGACTTTCATTCTGAAGGTCGTGGTTTCGAATCCTGGCTGACCGCGCACCAATGACTTTTTCTTTGAGAAAAAAAACAGTTTACGGTGAAGGAAAACACCGTGGGGAAAGCCACGGCTTATAGTCATGCAAAAAGGCCCAGTTATAGGGCAGTTGCGGAAATACACATTAAAAGTAAAAGTAAGTTTAAAAAAATTTCATGAGAAAGTGTTTAACGGTCGCCGTTAAAAATATCTAGAAACTGGGCATGAGTAAATTTAGGTACTCATAATAATAAAGAGGTACGCTTACAATTTTTGAAACTTGTCCCATTGACCAGAGTTGGCAGCGTTCACGATGTCATCAAACGGTGAGACGGTCGCTCCTGAAACATTTTAAATAATAATCATGTAGTTTTATCTTTGCTGAAAAAACTGCATAATATGCATGCATTTAGGATCCGTCCGAGTCGTGAAGGTCTTTAGTACTTGGAGTTAAAGTACTTTAAATTAAGATATATAGTGAACATTCTTAATGTACCTACCTATAACAGCTATGCTTTATTAATTTAATTGTTAAGGACCCATATAACCCCAATTGCGTGACAGGGATAGCGCTAGCGAATTTCAGATGTATTAATGAAGGACGTAAGATGCTAGTAGGAACGCAAAATATTAAGGCGTAAAATCAAACAGTTGGTAACAGATAACAAAACATTAATCTTGAATTTCAAATCATAGACGCCCTGCATTGAACTAAGATCAGTTCATCTACAAAGTTTTAATAGTATAAGTTAAATATTAACTGACTAATTCTATTTATTTGTAAAATTTAGAGGGAAGTTTGTGATTCTATTCTATCGAGAAATTTTTCTGAAATCGTGTTTTCACAACATACATGACCTAGTAAATATCCTCAACTTTAATAAGCATTGTTTTCAAAACTGATGTTTCAAATAAATTTTATAGTTAACCATCCGAGAAAAATCAGTTCTGACCTACCACAGAGGCCCAGTTGCATTAATCTTATAGTCGGGCGAGTTAAGCAACGTCTGGCGCGGTCATCAATTGGATGGGTGACCGATAATGACATGGCAACGAAAATTATAAAAACATAAACATTTTTTATTAATATTCTCAGAGAAAGGCTTGTCGTCAGAAAGAATGTGGTGTCATTTTGAGCTTTTAAAACTAATATGAATGAGTTCATAAAACGAATGTTGTCATCTATGTACAGTTAGGCAACAAAACTGGAAATCCATTCTACAAAGGAACAGTTATCAGTTTGTAAAACTTTTTCATAAGCCGCGGACCTTTAAAATTAAAGTCAAATTCAAAGTCAAAGACAGACAGCGAAGTCTCAGTAATATATAGGGTCCCGTTTTTACCTTTAGGTACGAAACCCTAAAAAGCAGGCCGATGTCGCCGTATAAGTCTTTACAAAATGTTGTAGGCAGAAATTTGATAGTACCTAAGTCTTAAGATTTTATTTTTAAGAATTAACTATACTTCAGGGTACATTTGTATTTAGAAAAATGCTTGCGTTTCAAAATTCAATACTTTCCTAATAAGCTAGCCTTTCGACTAGCGTCGATCTCGTGTTAGAGCCTTTTTGATGATGACGGTATAGGTACTACAACTATATATGCGGTGGATAACCAATTTTATACAGGACAGTACACATTATTATATACTTTGGGACAACTAGTTTTCTTTATTACTAAGTTAATGGTATAATTTATTGGGGTATTCCCAAGTTTTTTGTAGATATTTTATGATAATGCTTTTACATTATCTTTCACACTCATTTGCTTTTATTCTACAATTTTTACCTATTTTCTCAGTCACTTGTAGGTGAAAGTTAATGATAATAGTTAAATTGATCATACGATTTGTAAGTTATATCGTATAGGTTTGAAAAATAATTACAAATATTTTTTCCCAGTTTTATTTTTAAATAATCTTACCTCGACCAAATAAAAACGTACCATCTCAATCGGCCAAGCCGTCTTCGAGTAAACAATAAACATACATTAAAAATAATATGGTGACGAATTGAGAACCTCTTCTTTCAGTTTTTGGGGAGTCGTTTAAAAATAGTCTTGATCGCGAAAATACTATTTGACCTCAAAAATGTAAACAGGAGTACAAATCGTGTTAGTTTAAAAACTTTGTCGTATTTAGTCACCTCTATCCTATAACACACTTTTTAAAACTTACACGATTTCCGTCCATCATTATTATTAGACACGGGTCTAGATCTAAAAACTACAGTGAAATTTTGCACAATTACTAAAAAAATGCAATAATACATATATATCACACTAAAGAGGAACGGTTGAAGTTCGTTCCACATACAGTCTTCTTACTTTCACTTGTGCATAGTGTCATTGGGTGTTGGGGGCAAGGTCTTTCTAAGGGAGTTGTCGGCACCTTAGAAATACCTATCAGGGTCCTCAACGTTATGGTGACACCAAGCTACCGGTCTCATGTCCAAGCGGATAAGCCTGGCCAGCGCAGCGTGAGAATTGACCTCGGGTCAATTTTAACAACTTCTTTTAATTTCAGTTAAGTAATAATTATTATGTAGTTTTATATTTTATTTCGAATAGTTTTAATATTTTAGTTTTATTTAATGTTTAGTTTGGAATTAGTATATTATCATTCCTAGGACAAATGATGTTTGCATTACATTATCCATAGGTCGCAATCACAATCGGCAACTGCGGATATATTCATGGAAGTGACAGTAAAAACTACCTTTAAATGTGTAGGCAATTTAAACAAACCGACGGACAAATTAACCAAGTATCTAATAAAACATATACCGTTGAGAATGGACAATGGCTGCCTGTTGTTAGCGTGCCCAAACTGACATACTGTCGAGATAGTATATCTTTGATTCTAAAAATACATGAGTACTTAGATACTTAACAATTTAGTGTGTTTGTTTGGTAAAGTTGATCACTGGGATGATATAAGCTAACATAACTCCCATGCATTGATATGATAGTGTAGCGCTACTTTACTAGATGGTGTTTGCCGTATAAGTTATTTTTATTTAACTTGCGGTCTATAACAGCATGCTTATACCTAGAAAATACCTGTACAGAAGATTTAGTATGACTTCTTTCTTAAAAAAAAAACTCTACTATATGTAAACGCTTATATTGTATTAAACACTGGCTGTGTCCTGGCGGTCTCACTCGCGTAATTCCCGAAGGCACGGGGCCTTGCAAATGCTATGCTATCATATAAAAATCACACTCTAAACAGCCCTCTACTATCAGTGGAGAGTGCGTTTACATACTCTCTACTATTTAGGCTTTGCGTTGATTCATCAGTCAGTCAGTCAGGACAAAGCATTTTATAGGTATTTAGATAGATTGATGAGTGCTCCTAGTGGACCTAATGGAGAGCTTCGAATTTTTTTAGAGTTAACGCGCGTTATCTCCGAGTACTGTGCACTGATCTTCAATGATCACCGGTGAAAGTAGGAAGACTGCAAGACGGCCTTTGATCAGAATGCATTTCGACCCATCTTCTTTAGTAGCTGCACAAGCTTAGTCCGCGATTGCTGTTTGATTTAGACCGCTGAGTGGTGATAAATCACCAATCTCACCAAAGCGTAAATAAGACACAAGTGTCTGCCTGCATTGCATTATCAATATCATCAATATCGCAATATTTATTGCCCAACATTGACATACCTACATCTTAAAAACAGATATTTCTTGTACTTAATATTTTATCGCCTTTAACGGAACATTATACATTACAATATATACACAGGTACAACATACCTACATTGGATTAGAAAAAAAATTGGTTTATTATTATATACCTACCTATACGTTAAGTTTACTGATAGGTATTTGCCTACAAGAGAAGAGGTCAACAGTTTTCGGCATTGACACGGTCGTGTCGTCGTGATCGTATGAATGTCGTCTCCAGGGTTTTGCATAGATAATATTGACATAAGAACTTTGGATTGTGTTAATTTATTAAATGTGTGACCAGCATCACAATGACTAATCAGTCAGAAGTACCAATATAATATACTTACATAGTAAAGCATGTAGTACAAATTGTTAACTTTGTATTTGGAACAAAATGTACACTATGGCACTTTGTACTTACAAGTAGGTACGTATATGCAGTGTGAACCCTTAGGCCTAGGGTAGGTAAATGGCAGAACATTACGAAATACCAAAGCCATATTATATTAGACCCGAGAAATAGATAGTAGTAACAGTAGAAGTAGTTATATAAATTACTAGCTGACCCGGCAAACGTTGTTTTGCCTTATAAATTATAGATAGTAGCCGATTCTCAGACCTACTGAATACGTATACAAAATTTCATAAAAATCGGTCAAGCCGTTTCGGAGGACTACGGTAACTAACACTGTGACAGGTAAATTTTATATATTAGATTAATTTGCACAATAAATCAAACGAAAAACTATTCAAGACAAATATTGGCTATGTATGGCCTAATCGCTCAAAGCGGTTTCTTCCAGGCAACCTTAAAACGGAAAAGAATTGGAACTTTAAAATGGTATTCTTTTTTCTTCTCTTATAGTGGTAGAGTTTTTAGGTCGCCCTAAGGCTACTTTTGACCAAATGACTGCTATCGTCTGATAGCCAGAGCGCTGATAGCGGTTGGTCCCGCTTGTTATGTCTATAACAAGCGGGACCAACCGCTTAACGCACAAATTATCGGTCACCCATCAAAGTAATCAAGTAACAGCCGCGCCAAGCGTTGCTGAACTCGCAAGACCATTCAAGATCGGCAGGTGCAGCTAGGCCAATAAGCTCCTCAAAAATAGATAAGCAGGTAAGTACCTACAACATAGATAGGCGTGGAAGGTAGGTAGGTAGGTACAAATAGTTTTGCTTCTTTTTTCCGTATCTACTTACTTCATTAATTTTAATAGAAGTTTGTCCAACTCTAGCGTGTTAATAGTTTGTTTGCATACTAAATCGACGTCAATCTGTCTGGTATGCCATCATACATACGACTACCTACCTATGTTATTGAAATGTAGAACCAAGTTTTACGCAACATAATCCTATTTTCAATTACGATTACAAAACTCAAGCGCAGCAACGTTATCATAAAGTCATACCTGCGAATTTTCATGTCTAAATAACATCTATATCTATAAAATGATTTGTCCTGGCTGACTGACTGATCAACGCCTTAAAAGAGGACAGTCTACCTACTCTTTTTCCATACAAACGTAGTCGACTGTTTCCTCCCTAGATAAAGACATTAGAGCAAATATGTTTATGTTTAAACATAACCATGCCCCTACGTTTTGTATTTTTTTTTTCATTTTCTAATTAGAATAGAAATAAAATTATAAAATGAAAAAATAAAAACGTAGGGGATTGGTCATGGCTGATATAGGACTTATGGCATAAACATATTTTAAATATATTTAACCAGGGAGGAAACAGTCGACTACTTTTGTAAGCCCCTCGCTACCAAGACCATTGTAACATGGTTGAAACGTCGAGGTAAGAAAATAAATAATATGACGCGATAAAGACCCGGGAAAATGTAACTATGATAACAAATCGTGTGAATTTAAAAAGTTTACGTTTGTAAAGTTTGTGTGGAGAATATAGTAGGTAGACTGTCCCCTTAACCGCTGATAGTAGAGATCTGAAATTTGGAGTGTGTGTTCTTTATACAATGTAGGCATCCGATAAGAAAGCATTTTTAAAAATCGGGACTTGTACGGGTGAAACCGCGGGACACCGCTAGTCTAAGTATATAAGTAAAAAAACTCGTAAATATCAAATACATCGATCAGAATATAAAATTCTAATAATAATATTATTTAAAATAATATGCAAAAATACTGGTTCATTAATATAAAATTATTTAATCCTCTAAACCGAAGATAAATAAAAACGATGATACCACTTCCTTTTTGAATAGAAAAATTGAAAGGTAGTAATCAAAGATTACATTATTAAGTATGTTTTAAAATTATTATGGCTTACCTTGAATAGTTGATGTGAGAGCCACAAACACAAAAACTGTGAACAAATCTGACATTTTTATGCGTATAAATAAACTTAAAGTTGGACGTCTCGTCCGACGGGCACAGTGTGTCGCGGTCTAATGCTGGCCAAATAGTGTTAAAAATGTTTTTATCTTAGGTAGTGAAGTTTACCTATAAAAATAAATGGTTCCCATAATATATGTGAAGGGATCAAATCGGTCGGTCAGTCTATTGTCATGTACCGCGTAGGTATAAAACAAAATGTGTTATTGTTATGTACTTTACGAGTTTCGTTTATTTAGGGTTTGTTGTCAGATTTATCATCATGGTATTGGTTTATTTTTTATCGACTTGGACGGTAATTTTGTTAAATTTATTTTCCACTGCCTTAGTGGACGAACTTACCCTAACCTTGAGGTTTCATCTATGTCACCTGCCAGATCCTCCAAAATCTGATCCGTTCGAACATTCTCCTCATTTTTAAAGAATCTTTATTTTTGTTTGAATCTGCGCCTTCGTATTCAGTCCAATAATTTTATAAGTACCTATCTTAGTAAATAAAAGATATAAGTATAGATGATTGTGGCTAGGTAACTTCATAGTAAGTATTTTCCGGTGTCTTAATCACGTAGTTAGGTATATTTTATTTATTTTCTTACCTCGACATTAGACGAAACTACCTAATAGTTACGATAGGGACAATATTATAACTTGTCAGTTTTAGGTAAATTAATAAGTCCATTTTTTTTGAAATTAAAGACATTTTTCGGTTTGAATCGCGTTCCTCCTCCTCCCCCTCCTGAAGAAGAGACCTGGAAAGGTCTCGAAACGTTGAGCGTTGTAACAATGCTAAAAGTAATAAAAACCACGCGATTCAAACCGAAAAATGTCTTTAATTTCAATACAACATCGCGAAAACAGAAGAAGAATCCATTTTTTTTTTAAATTATATATTTTGATCCTAAAGTGTCTTTAAAAATAATATTACTTAACTGGGCAAATAATAATAATGTCGCTTCAAAGTTTTAAAATTGAAAAACTGAATTAAGTATACATTTTTTAATTAATTTATTTGTTTAGAAATTTAACATCTGTTCCTTAAGAATAGACAAAACTAAGATAACAACAGAAAGCCAATCAAAGGATTCCACGACTAAGATACAGAATAAATAAACAAGTTTTCGTGTGATCCTAACAAATACCAACGAAAGGAAATTGTTAACAATAAAAAAACTCTAATTAAATCTAGCGTAAATAAAAGAAAATATTTCCGTAGCCGTAGCCCGTAGATAGATAAGATAGAGCTATGCTTTAAGCAAGCATACCTACTTAAGCATCGCTCTTTTTCGTATCGCGCAAGCGAAACCGTGGAAGCATAATATTGAAAAAAAAATGTAGACTAAAATGTAAGAAAATCTTCCCGTAGCTAAACTGTAGCCCGTAGCAGTTGCGCAGAGAGATATTCTATAACATTGCTTGCATTGCAGGATAGGTACCTTTATTGCTAATTGACAATTACCCTGAGATGTCAGAACCTAAGGCTTAAAACGCACTGCGATTAAACGCAAGCGGTTTCAGAATAACTGAAAACGCAAGCAAAATCAGTCAAAGCACGCAAGCAAAGCTATGTGTTGCATTTTTTTGCGGTTTCAGACCTATTTAAAATCGCAGGCGTTTAATCGCAGTGCGAACACACTCTTAGTATAAGAATCTGTCAATCTAGTATAAGAATGTGACAAAACTGACACGCCAAGTATGACAACAAATAAACTTATCCACATTCAAATTTGGATACATTTCGTCCGATTCGGATGGAATGGAATCGGTAACGGAAAAATAATATTTTGTGTTGTTGGTAGCAGCCTCTGCAAATCAAGTATTTATCGATACTTATATAGTGCATTATTGGCTATTAAAGTGTTTGCTACTTAAGCTAAATCGATTTGCTTTTGTGTCGGGCAAATATTTTAAAGCATTTAATATTTAAATATTAACGAAAATGCAGTTTTAATAACAAAGGTTCAAGGTCTTTGTCCTAAATGATGACAATTTGTTTTTAGGGTTTCAATAAACCTTAATAACAATTGAATTTGAAAGATTGTTTTCCAAAATTCAATGCTACAAGTTTTGTGGGATTTAATTTTTTGTTTTTTTTTTTATTTTTATGAGGGGGCAAGTATAGGTACATTGTTGTTTTTGAGATCTTGCGGGGGCTCTAATGTGGCGTCGAAAGACCGTAGTGCTAGCTTATTTTCCTAAAGGGTGAACTTGGCGATCCAGAGGGGCAATGTTGCATTCTCTTGGGACGCCCTCGAAACAGTTTTTTATTTAAAAGGTTTGTTTAAAAAAGTTTGGTTAGTTCCTTGATAATGTAGTTTTGGTATTTTTTTTTAAATCGGTCCAGTAGTTTTTGAGTTTATTCAATACAAACATACAGACACACACACAAATCTTCCTCTTTATAATATTAGTATAGATTGAAACCACAGAACTAGGCCGCTGAACCTTCTGTTTAGTAACTTAATCTAAAATATAAAGACGGCCCCTGTGGCGCGTCCAGAAAACCCCCGGCTGCGACGCAGTTTGTTGCGTGAACGATTTCCTCCGGGGACAAGCATTTGTGCTGGCATAAATTATGTTTGTTGTGTTTTCTATAATTGTATATATCATATGTACCTACCTACCAGGGTTGTTACGGATGCAAACATTTACACATTCGCGGATGGAGATTTGGAAGCGGACTATTAGAAGTTCACATCCGCGGATGCGGATTTAATGCGGATGCCGATTTTAAAAGGATAATTATTTAAATTTTAAGTCCTTAAATAACTGAAAACCAATTTAATTTTAACTTTTTATTTATTTTATCATATTTTTAGAACAAAATTACACAAGTTTTTTACAAGACACAACAGAATTTTAAGTTTCATAATCTTTACATGTTAGTTACTTGTTGATGTGAATCTGCATCCGTAAAAACTCCGCATTGATTAATGCGGATGCAGATGTCTGAATATTCCGCATTTACGGATTCGGATGCGAATATTCGTACCTACTATGTACCTATGTGACCTATTTACTAAAAAAGGAGGTAGAATATCCGTTGTCTAGTATCCATAGTACAAGGCTAGTTACTTAGTCTTTCAATATTTATTTATCTATTTATAGATGTCGCTACAAGCCTCACTCGGAAATGAAAGAATTACTTTATCAATTTCAACTTGCCTAATTTCTTAATAAAGTATTAATCAAACAGACACCTAGACCTAAATCCATATCGAATTTTATTTAGAATGTGAAGTAGGTTTTATTTAAAAATTCAGTCTTAAGGGGAAAGTCTACCTTTTTTTTTTTTTTTTTCTTTTAGTCTAAGTCCAAAGTCTACCTAGTATTTTCTCCATACAAATTTTACAAACGTAGTCGTCTTTTTCCTTAATCCTTTTCCTTTTTCCTTTTTTTTTAGGTACTTTAGAGAAAATTTGTTTTTGCCATACATCCTATATTAGCCATGACCATGCCTCTACGTTTTGTTTTTTCTTTCATATTCTATCCTTTCTAAATTTTATAAAAAAAAAACAAATGGGCATGATTATAGCAGATATAGGTTCTATGGCATAAACATATCGACACCTCTGGGCTCAAAGGTCGTAAGGGACATTTGGGCGTAAAGGACTTGATGACACTATCTTACTTAGTTTTTAATTCTCTATCGATCTGTATATTCGGAGTAGCGAAATTCGCAAAAAAATGGTCTTTACGACCCACCTATTTTGTGTGTGTCCTTTACACCCTTACATTTCGAAATAAAACATACACGTGTGTCCCTTACAGCCTTACATTTCTAAATAAAACATGACACGTGTGTCCTGTACTACCTAGTTTTATTTTAATTATGTTCATCAACTAAGGCCAAAAATCAATGTAACTGAGCAATTGTCCCATATTTGTTGGAAGGGGATAGTTTCTAACTGTTCAACAAGCCCTGTTTAAAATATGGCAACCGACACCTCTTCTGAAGATGTCGAAACGTACAGGACCACCAAAGTTTCTCAAAAAGAACAGTAGCCAGAGCCAGAAAGAAGTTACAGTCACTGTATGATAAGTTAAATAAATGAATATTGCACGACGTTACACACAGCGCAATTTAGCTCCAAACTAAGCACTAAGCTTGTACTATGGGACTAGAGAACGGATGTACTACATAATATACTTTTTTTTTGTAAATACATACATATGATACATAGAAAACACCCAAACCAGATACAAATATTTATTTTAAGCACAAATACTTTTACCCGGCGGGAATCGAACCCGCAACCCCCTGCATCGCAGTCGGGCCTTCCCCCGACGCGCCACTAAGGTCGTCGTGAGTTGGAAAGGCAGAAGCTTATTTATTAGATACCTTGTTTGAGGATCAAAGCGACGCAACATAGAATCCAAGACGTGCCGATGAGGCTATGCGAGGACCTCGTTGTGAAGGAAAAATGGAAATCTTATTCTGCCAAGTTGTTTTATCAGCAGAAAAACAGCTACATCCATCAAAACTTCACAGCATAAAGAATCGGAAAGCTGTTGGCATCGATAGAGTTCTTATTAACACAAAAACGGCGATGGGTTCTTGTTGTGTGAGCATCTTAACTAACATTTTAACCCCATCCGCGAGACCGACGACATCCATGCGCAACGGAGACTGAGTGTTATTACACCAGTATCAGGGCAAAAATTAGGTGCATGAGTATGGAAGTTATCGAGGTATAAAGATCTTACTCCACACCATGAAGCTAGAGTGTGTGGATAATTGAGTGGTTAATCGACTCTCGGATCCGACAGAAGTGTACTGTCTCGAAGGGCGAGTATAGTTTCCGCCCAGATCATAGTCCATCTCCTGTTTTGTTTTTAATCTTTATGGAGAACGCCTTAGATGCCTTCGATACGAACTGATGTTGGTAACACTAATTATCCCTTCCCTTACAGTCAGAGTTTACCTGGGATTCATCCTAAGCCCGTACCTGTTAAGAGCAATATTAGATGAACTGACTTCGGCCCCCATAGCTGCTCGCTCATGTAGGTATGCTGATAATATTGAGCTGTCATTAGATTAGGAAGGGCTACGGAGACGCGTAAATACGTAGAAGGAGTTGGTCGCAAACATCTGTTTGCAACTAAATTTTAGAAGACTGACAGACACTTGGAATATCACGAAATCCACATCTGTCTGCATAGACAGTCATGTTCAGATATGAGCAGATATACCCGTTTAAGTATTTGGGTATGCCGGTTAAAGTGAAAGAACATGTCTATAAAACCATCATTAGATCTGTCCTTTTGTACGATGGGCCAGTGACTTAGTGACATAAACAGCAGTTGCGTATCACGGAGATGAAGATGGTGCGCTGGATGTGTGGAGTGATGTGGACATGGACAGATCGCGTTACGAATTTCCGCAACTGAGGCAGCCTTCATGTTCGAGACATTACCTATTAATTGCTTGATGGCTGGTACGATCAAGTGTAATGCAACTAGTTACGTGGAAAACAAATATTAGGCTATCCGCCCGGCCGTGGCAGATTGGGAAGTCACGAGAAATACTGGATTGACGTCGTAAATGGTGAACGCGTGCAAATGGCTTACCTGCACACGCTTCCGAGAGGGATGCAACAGTGAAAATCACTCAGTTAATGATGATTAAACTTAAATTAATAATTTATCTATACAACGGGTGATCCTTAAGATCCAAAAAAATGTTACACTTGCCGATTCATCCCTTATTTTGTTCAGTTTCGTGCAGTAAGGTGGATTTACGCCCTTAGGTACTGACATAGGGTACAAATTTGTAGGGTGCAAAGGACACTTATTTTGAAATTTATGGTCGTAAAGGAAATTTATTTCGGTAAATACGGCACTAGGGTAATTGTTCAACACTGTCTTAGAAAATACTATAAATTCTAAGCACTTTCTACCTAGGTTTCATTTAAATAGCTCAAGAAACGAAGATGCTACAGCAAAAATAATTTTATTTTTTTAGTTTTTTGCTTCTCCTGAAAAGTCGCATTTTGTCCTTTACGACCTTTGAGCCCAGAGGTGTCGATATTTGCTCCAATGTCTTTACCCAAGACTTTCCTCTTAAACCGAATAATTACCGAAATATAAAAGTAGTCTAGTTGTCATAGTTAGTCAAGTAATAGTATAATAGCGGCAGAATTTTACAACAACTCTTTAAAATACGAGATTAGGAAACATCGAAGTCTAAAGGTGCATTTAGACCAAATGAACACAGAGCTAGAGCTAGAACACGAGCATTATATTGTGAATGTTTAGTGAAATAGACATAGACAGAACAACGAAAGAATGCTCTACGTCCGTTTACATTAAAAGAATATGAAGTAGTGCGGCTAGAATGAGCATTCTTTCGTTTGGTCTAAATGTACCTTAATGATTTTCATTTTCTCTATATTATACTCGTAAACTTTCGCGAAATTAAATTAAACAATTGACACGCATTTTAATTATAGAAAATGTGGTACTCAATTTTCATTTTAGTCAAACTTTTAGGTTTTGAAGTATCCTGCATGCATGTATTTAAACGTAACATAACTTAATGATTTAAGTAATCGATATTTACCTCCTTACATAAAGATGGCTAAGTTTAATAAGTTTAACCTTAGTAATCAGACTGTACTATTATAGATATGTTATATATTTAGTAGATAACAAAATTCAATATTAACAGTTTATTTAAATTAACGTTATACTTATTTAATTTAGTTTTAACAAGATTATTCCCTACACAACTCCCTTATAAACATGGCCGTTGTCGTTGATAAGAAAATGGGTTACGAATTTTTCGACTGGCTCTCCGTTTTCAATGACGGTTTCGACGTTGCTAGTCAGGATTGTGCCGACTGAGCTGCCCTCGCCGCTTTCTATGCTGACTTTCGTTGCGGCTTTGGCATCGTCAACGGCCTTGTCTACCATCTCCTGCGAAGTAAGAGAAGTTAGTTAGCCCTCTGGCGTAAGCGCTACTAACACAAGCTTACGCGCAGTATTGCGCAGTGAACTGCGTGGCGGATCTCTAGAACTGCGGTTATTCAATACTAGCTGCGTCTCGCGGTTTCACCCGCGTAAGTCCCGATCCCGTATTAATATCGGGATCAAAAGTAGCCTTTGTTACTCAGTGTGAATGTAGCTTTCTAATGGTGGTCGGTCCAGTAGTTTTGAGTTTATCCATACCAAACATACAGACACACACATACCTACACACACAAATACAAATCTTTCCTCTTTATAATATTAGTATAGATATAGATATAAACTACTGTGTCTCACGTTAGTCACGATCTCGTGGGAATTTCTAAAAACCCTTAGTGGATATCTGCCTACACATCACAAAGAGCACACCTTCTAAATTTCATATCCGTAGGACCAGCGGTTTGATTGTGCATTGATACTGGGTGTAAAACGCAGTCCAGACAGTCAATCAGTCTGGACTTTGAATTTTATATGTATAGAGATAAGTAATCAATTAATCAGTCAGACTTTAGTTTTTATATGTATTAACTAGCTGACCCGGCAAACGTTGTTTTGCCTTATAAATTATAGATAGTAGCCGATTCTCAGACCTACTGAATACGAAAAATAAAATTTCATAAAAATCGGTCAAGCCGTTTCGGAGGAGTACGATAACTAACACTGTGACATGGAAATTTTATATATTAGATATAGGTAATATAAGCCAAAAAGGGTTCTAGACTATTATGCGAGCTTGTTTATTACCATAACCCAAACAATGCTGTTTTTTAGTCAAATAAAATTCGTAGACAATTTTATTTGACTAAAAAACAGCATTGTTTGGGTTATGGTAATAAACAAGCTCGCATAATAGCTACAAGGTAGGTAAACTGTAGTAAAGACCTCTTGATGTAACCTCAAAGTTTTCGAAAGTAGTTAGCCATTGTAAAAGGATCTGTTCGGCATTTGCCCCCTTTTGAAATTTGGACACAAATTGTCCACTTCTTACAAATTATAAAGATTTGCCCACTTTTCGAAAGGCCATACTTTTTGTTGCTGCCAACCTGCCAGCCGGTCTGGTAAGCAATAGGCCGACGAGACGTTAGGGGATCCAAGGTAGTATAATTAGTATATACTCGTACCTAACTACTACAATTTTGAATTTAATTTTTAATTTTTATGTATGTATGAGTTTTTAGATAGTTTAATTTTAATCAGTATTAGTTTTAATTTAGTTTTCATTAATGTTTTATAAGTTTTGGTTTCAATAAATATATCTATAATACTATAAAAAAAAATAAACTTTTTTTTACTACTACAAAGTATACCTAGGTACTTACTTCAATATTAAAGCCCAGCATGTCTTCTACCCTGAAAAATAACAATATTCAGTTAGATTACACATATTTAAATTGGGCAAGTCAACAAAGTCTGTAAAAAGGTATTTAAAACGTATTTTTTTAGGGTTCCGTACCTAAAGGTAAAAACGGGACCCTATTACTGAGACTTCGCTGTCTGTCTGTCTGTCTGTTTTAAACTTACATTGTGTCTGCTGATACCGGAGCCGCTGAAAAATAGAGATTTAAACATGAAAATATAAAACTGAAAGAGGCAACAATTTAATCTCAAATGTAGCTTATTGATTAAGTTTAGTGGCCTTCCTTACTATTAGCTCTAATCTTCTTCTATCTATCTTTCTATTATTATAAAGCGAAAGAGTTTGTTTGTTTGAACGCGCTCATTTCAGGAACCGCTCGCGCTAGTCCGATTTGAAAAACTCTTTTAGTGTTGGATAGTCCATTTATAAAGGAAGCCATTAGGCTATATTATATTTATTTTTTAAGGGCCCTATTCTGAAAAACTGAAAATCCATGTCGGGCGCATCGAAAATTGTTGATTATTTCATGACGGAATGTCGTAGAACTTTTTTTTGTGTACAGATTGTAGGCGACATTGTTTCCGATATTTTAGTGCAGTTTCCATACAAATATGTCTAAACGTATTGAAGCCTATCGACATTTTAGCCAAATCAGACATTTTTTGTCTAAAATTTGGATAGGCTTTGCACCAATAGGAGGTTCTTGTCTTAAAACTACACCAAAATGTAGGAAACAATGTCACCTACAATCTGTGCACAAAAAAAAGTTCTACGACATTCCGTCATGAAATAATCAACAATTTTCGATGAGCCCGACAGGGATTTTCAGTTTCAAGGTCGTTGGCGTATATACTCCTCTTAAACAAGGCGGACGAAGTCGCGGTCGCTGCTTGTTAACTATATAGGTAGTTGCAGGATTGATTAGGTCCCTGTATTTGAATTGTTTGGCTTGTTAAAAGGCCTGTAGCCGCTAAACTCAAAATCCCTATCGGCTTCATCGAAAATTATTGATTATTTCATGTCATGACGGAATGTTGTTGAACTTTTTTTTGTGTATTGATTGTAGGTGACATTGTTTCCTACATTTTGTTGTAGTTTAAAGTTTGTCTTTAAACTACAACAAAATGTAGGAAACAATGTCACCTACAATCAATACAAAGCCTATCCATAGTCCTTTTTTGTCTAAAATTTAGATAGTTCTCTAAAATTTAGATAGTTCTTCGAAAATTATTGATTATTTCATGTCATGACGGAATGTTGTTGAACTTTTTTTTGTGTATTGATTGTAGGTGACATTGTTTCCTACATTTTGTTGTAGTTTAAAGACAAACTTTAAACTACAACAAAATGTAAGACAAACTTTAAACTACAACAAAATGTAGGAAACAATGTCACCTACAATCAATACACAAAAAAAAGTTCAACAACATTCCGCCATGACATGAAATAATCAATAATTTTCGAAGAACTATCTAAATTTTAGAGAACTATCTAAATTTTAGACAAAAAAGGACTATGGATAGGCTTCAACACCCTTCGACATATTTGTCTGGAAACTGCACTGTCGGAAACGATATCGCCTACAATCCAACACACAACAAAAAGTTCAAACACATTCCGTTATGAAATAATCAACAATTTTTAATGAACCCGACAGGGATCTTAAGTTTAGCGACTAAATGGCCTTTAAATTGTTTATGGTTCAATCAAATACATAACTTACTAAAACACCAACTTTTTTTTAACAATTTTTGTTGTCTGGAATTGTATTTATTCTTTTTTAAATTGTTCTAAATAAATGAAAAATATCTAATGTATCAACAGCACGAGTTAGCTAAAAACGGAAACTTTTTACTAAACTTTACCGTCCATCTGTCTGTCTGTCTGTCACCAAGATCGTTTTGGCCCCAATAGGAAAAAAGAATGGCCCGTTTAGGAATAAGCCCTCGTAAACAGTGATAGCTAGACAGTTGAAATGTTCACAGACAATGCATTTCTATTACCGCGATAAAAACAAATATCTACTATTTAAGTGAGGCTTCCCGCATGCAATTAACGTGTTTTTTTTTATAATAGTGCCTACGAAGCCCTTCGTGCTCAATTCCGGCTCGCACTTGGCCTGTTCTTACGCGTTAGAGAGCCAGTTATGGCAGGCGCTATCATCCCTATAGTTCCACAGTACCACCAACTGTCCTAGATGGTGCAATGGTAGTCCATCTCATCATAATAGTCCAAATAGTTTACTGTCTCAATAGTCCCGCCCGAACTAGTGATGTTTGTCCTTGGTCGCATTTTATAGCGTCAGAGATAATGCTAGTTTCATGTTCATATATTTTATTCTATAGACTAGCTGTTTTCCGCGATTTCAACCGCGTATGTCCCGATGCTGTGGGATTTTCGAATAACCCTTTCTTATCGAATGCCTACATAAACTATAGAATACATTCTCCAAATTTCAGCTCTCTAAGGATAGATTGTAAGTATACTCGGTGTATTTAAACTGTCGGCGGTTTAGGCTGCCTGTGCGTTGATCCATCAGAACAAAGCATTTTATAGATATAGATATATTTATTTGATTTAATAGATATGTATTTATTTTCTTCTTCTCTAGCGTTAGTATACCTAATTATTAGTTTTTCTTATATCTTCCTTAATTAATTTTTAACGTTATATTATTGATAGGTAATTTTAACACAATAATTATATTACACTAGCAGTGCCCGCAACTTCGTTCGCCTAATTTTTTGAAAATATAATATAGCTTATAATAAATAGCCTTCCTTAATAAATGGACTATCCAACACTGAAATATTTTTTCAAACCGGACCAGCGGTTTTTGAGTTTAGCGCGTTCAAACAAACAAACAACACAACAATTAAACTCTTCAGCTTTAAAATAGTAATAGATTGTTTTATTAGAACAACAAATTGTTTGAACAATGTAAACAAACCTTTAACAATCGATACAGAAGCAAGGATCACCATCACAATCACAATTTTCGCCATTTTTCCTTTAGGATTTCGCAACGTGCGACAACTTTCAGAACTGAATGAAAAATATAAACGCCTTGAAACTGTACTACTTTTATATCACTTTAAACATGAAAACTAAAACAAAATAAATTGTGAACTAACAGGTAAATTCTTGACTAATTGTCACGTCTTACTCATCCTCTTTGTATTCATATATGGGGGGAATTGGGGTTAGTTGGTCTCTCGTATGTATCTATTACAGTAGGTACCTATGTACTATTTCTACTTATCTTCATATAATTCGGTCCAACCGTTCTAGAGATCTTCCATTTCTAACCAACATAACTTTGTATTTTACATATATGTAAAATACAAAGTTATGTTGGTTAGGTATATGATGCTTGATATGAAATTATTATTTTTAGTATTTTTTCAATACCCGACGACGTCTCGAGACCTTAACAGATCTCTTCTTTAGGGTAGACTGAGATGTAATTTGTCATTTTATTGTTCTAAAAAGTTATCCGCCGAAATTCAAATTTTCAAAAATAATTATATTAGGCACACAAAAGATGTTGTTTTTTTTGAAGGAAAGTTATTTTGTTATTTTTCGAGATGGCCAATAGCGATACGAAGTTTGAGATAATTTCCATTGTTTCTATGATATTTTTCAACATATTACCGTAAATGTGTAAGAGATATACGCGCAGCACGAGGTAACTGCTGCAGGTAAAAATAGTTTAAGGACCTACATAGCCTCAACGGCCTCAAAGCTATGTAGCTAAGCTCAAAGCATCTTGGAGAACCGACAGGTTACCATAAAACCTCAAACAAAAGCACTTAGTAGGCAAGTGACCGCTATCAGCATCATAAAAATAAATTATCTGGAATTGGTTCAACTTGTCCTATTTCCTCAACTAACGCACAGACATTAATTTTTGAGTGACTGCAACATAATGAGATTTAAAATTAGTGTAATTTTTTAATGTCCAAAGACTTTTTGTTGTTTTACTTGGAACTTAATACTGACCAGAATACAATCACAAGGTAAATTCATTATTTTATAAGAAATGGTTTTTTCCTAAAAATAAAACTGTACGGGCTTGTGTGTGACCTTTTGAGAAAAACTGAAAAAATCGCCAACAAAGAGCTTTCTGTGGTAACCGGCAAAGACTACAAGACAATCCGGCTTATAGTCTTTGCCGATAATCCGAATTGAAGACAATCCGGCTGACATAGTAGTGGACTGGACTGATATGGTAGTGTGTCCACTACCAAATCAGTCAGGTCACAGGTTCAATACCTTATCCAGTATCGGCTTCTAAACACTGTTAAACAAAAGTCGTAGAACAAAAGTTATTCACCTAGATGTCTAAAACTACCCCTTTTACTAACTTTTGGCTTCAATCACCGTCCTCAAAACATGCTGTACACTTCAGCTTCTAAAATAATGATCTTGGTTCTCTAGAAATTTCAGAGTCTAGAATCATCACAAAAGAAGAAAATGCAATGTTTTCCTCTATGTGATTCATAGTAATTTGCCTAATTAAGCACACAAGTGTTCTAGTGTGTGTCATTTCCAGTGTTGTAGGAATTTACAAAATATTCTGTCTGTTTTTTTTTCATTTTCTACTAAATAAAATTTAGATAAATTAGAATGTTACAAAAAAATAAAACTTAGGGGCATGGGCAGACATAGGTTTAATGGCATAAACATAATATTTTTTCTAATGTCCTTATCGAGGGAAACAATCGACTAAGTTTGTATGGAGAAATAGTAGGTAGACTTTCCCCTTAACTTCGCTCTTACGGCGAAGGAAAACAGTGTGAGGAAACCCACGGTATAGGTAGGTGTTGGGCAAGCCTACTCCACCTAATGATGTCTCGGGCACTACAGCTCCACAATCTTCTTCTCGTAAATTGCTGTAGGGTTCCGTACCCAAAGGGTACAAACGGGACCCTATTACTTCGTCTCCGCTGTCTGTCCGTCTGTCTGTCTGTCCATTTGTCACTAGGCTGTATCTCATGAGCCGTGCAAGCTAGACAGTTGAAATTTTCACAGATGATGTATTTTTTTTGCCCATTCTCATTTTACCCAGTCCTACTCCAGGTTAGGTTAGGTTTTGAATAACTTTATCTTTATAACACTTAAGTAACATTCAACTTTATTTATTTAACAGTATAATTAATAGTATAATTTCGTACTGGTTAGATAAAATGTAAAAGAAATAGACGTTATTATTATCAGAAACAATAGATAGATAGATAGATGAACGCTTTATTTGAACAACATTAAGTAGGTATAATACAGTCATACATTAAGTATAAAAACATAAAAGCTTAAAAGTAGAAATACCTAGTCAATTAAGTAGGTAGATACATGAATAAATTCAGTTTCTTCATTCCAAAGAAGAATGAAAATCAGGCTAGCTTAGCTTTGCTGTAGGTAGGCATGCCCGACCGTTGTTTTTTCCAAATTTAAAAGTTGAATCCAAATTTCTAGATTTTGGGGGGGAAAAGTAAAACCCCGGCCGTTTGTACCTACCTACTACCTACACTAAATGTAAAAAAAAATGCTCTGGAGGCAATATATTCATTCATTAAAGACAGTGTTTCGCCATTTGTAGGAATTATAAGACAAGTGTCGTAGTGTGTCCAAATTGCAGCCAACAAAGACAATCTTGGTCTTAACGATTTGGAGTTTTGTTTGAAGATTTTAAACACAACATTCTATTGCTTTGAAGTTTCGGTAAGTAACTATAGGTACAGCAGACAGATATGCAGTGAAATTATTGTCAGGCGTTTAAACACAGGTTATTCAATCAAACAATTTGTTAGGTATGATATGATAACTTTAATCTTAAAAATGCTATCGATCCTCCTCATCTTAGCGATGTTCCCTGTTGCATCCCTCTCAGCAGCCATGACGGGTTCCGTTTAAACACACTAGGGAAGTCTTGGCCATACCTATTGCCAAACAGATTTTGCTATGTTTTTTAACTCCTTGAGACAAAGCAGTTTACCCGCCACCGCGTGGGGAGAACTCCAGGTTCGCATATCTCCCCCAAGATCCAAGCCTCAAGTCCCATTTACGATACTCATGGGAAGGGATCGGGTTGTCAAGGATAAAGAGAGAAAGTGGTTTATTCAGACAAGAACACAACTTAACAACATACAAAGTCGATAGATTATACAAAAATTTGGTCATATTCATATTTACCTAACTAGTATAAATATTTGCTGTGTGAATATATAATATATAGTACAGTTTTATCCAGCCTTCAGGGGGATATCCTAAACTATAAAGAGATAGCGAACTATGCTGAAAGGAGACGCGTCACCGAAGTTGACAAAAACTAAAATGAAATTTCTGTAAATCTAGCTAAGAATCGAAACTTGTCTTTTTGGCAAAAAAATAAATTTTTGTATTGTAATATAAGTGTTAATAGATTTAAAATGATTATATTACAACATTATAGGTACTTATTTAATATTTTTATTCAGAGGTTAACAAAGTGCCCTTTCGCACATTTACAAACAATAGCACACTTTAACTAGAGAAGATCATGAATAAAATTCATTCTTGTTCATAGACAAAAACTTTTTGGTTGACATCACCGTTGTCATTGGTCAGGGCAGTAGCACCACCGGTGCATGTCTTGACACCGTTGATGATGGTGCACGACATCGTCTCAGCGTAGCTCGATCCTTTGAACTCTTCGTTCTCGCCAGGCACGTACGATTTTATAGGATAGGTTTTGTGGAAGGGTATATTGAACTGTGAAAACAGTATACACAAATTGTAGGATAGAAAAAAAAAATGACCCAGAGATAAACAACGGCTTTACTGGCAATGAGGTGCGTAGGGGCGCGAGTTTCTTGGACATAACTACAGAATAGGTGATAGTCGCAAAGGCTTTTGCGAGGATATGGCGAGGCGCTTTTGCGTCTCCACAACTTAAGGCAGAATTACACGGTTCCCTTTTGCCGTTCAATTTGAATGAAGCAACCAAAATAGAATCGTATAAACATAAAACCGAATCATTCAATGTCTTTGTTCAATAACTCTTCAAACATTTTTGTGTCTTTCAACCAGATTGAAATCAATGTGGTTGAACCGTGTAATTCTGCCTTTACCAAAGTTGTATCGCCAATGCGCGTACCAATAGACTGAATAAAATGACTATCCAACTATAATATTATAAAGGTAAAAATTTGAGTGTTTTGATGTTTGTTGCTCTTTCACGCAAAAACTGCTCAACTAATTGCGATGAAACTCGGTATATAGATTGCTGAAGACCCTTATGACACAAAGATGGGTGGGTTGTGGGATACAGTATGAAAAATATTACAAAACACTGTGTGTAGATTACACTGTATATAGATAAGGCAATGTAGTCCTTTTTGAAGTCGGTTTTTAATAAAAAAATGGACTTTTGTTTGACTGTCCAATGGAAATGCGACTATTCACAAAAACAGCGAACTGAATTAGTAAAAAAACCATTTTCTGTTTATAATCGGCACATTGTTTTATACAAACAATTAAGTTTGAATAATTTGAAAAAAGTAACGTCGTTTTTTAAGGAACTTCTGTTAACCGGTCTAGAACTTTAAAAAAAATCTCACCTCGAAATCCGGAAAGTGTAACTGAAAAATGAAAATATCATAAAACTGTTGATTTTTTTCAGTGAAGATGCGATTGTGTCATATGAAATCGTTAGTAAATTATGTGCAGTGTAGGTACCTACAGGCAATGTTTGACAACGCTTTCTGATCACACAAAAAAGGGAATAATTTTATTCTTAGTATCACTTTCATTCTACAACAAGCAACTGTTGTTGAACCATTTCAATAATGTAGTAAAAATAAATCGTTGATACTGCACAAAAGATGGAATACGCACAATATTCATTTCAACATGAGATCTGAATTTCAATATGAAAAAGAAATAGTCCGAATTTTGGATCAGGCGTATTAAACGGTATGAAATGCCTCCAAGTTTGAAGGGACTGGTGTAATAGCTAAATAGTGTATTGTGCGGTAATCGTATTGTGAGGGAATCGTATTGTGCGAGAATCGTATTAAGCGTGATCTGATCGCACTTTACGGGTTCTGCTGCAATTCCGTAACCATTATAAGCTATACAATTTAACATAACTAGTTCGTCTTTGTGCCTACGAAGAGATGAGTGCTCTGAAGGTTAAGAGGACAGTCTACCTACTCTTTCTCCATACAAACGTAGTTGACCGTTTCCTCCCTGGATAAAGACATTAGAGCAAATATGTTTACGCCATAAAACCTATATCTGCCATGACTATGCCCCTACGTTTTGGTTTTTTTTTTCATTTTCTAATCAGGATAGAAATAAAATTTTGAAAAATTATAAAATGAAAAAAATCAAAACGAAGGGCTGAAATAACTACGTTTTGATTTTCAAAAAAAAAAAAAACAAATATCATGGCTGATATAGGACTTATGACTTATGTTATGTATGACAAAAACATATTTTTTCTAATATCTTTATCCAGGGAGGAAATAGTCGACTACGTTTGCAAAGTTTGTATGGAGTAGGCTCTTAAGTAAATGATGGGGAACTGGGAAAAGGTAAATAGGTACCATTACCTTAATATTGGCTATGACTTACCTACATATACTTATATTTTATTATCTAGGTACTTAGGTAGGTACTTCAATATCCTTATTTCTTTGACGATGAAGGAACGTAATCTAAAAGAAATTAAATTTATTGATATGTACATACAATTCAATGTTCTAAGTGATTGACTCAACTATATATCAACACAGAGCCCAAACGGCTGGTTCTAGAGACATGAAATTTGTCTCACTCCTTATTTTTAGTATATCATTTTATTGTTAGTCGTGGGATCCTATAATTGGCTTTCTATTGTTACACTATCTCTATTCTTTTATAATAGCTGTTGGATTTCCAAATAAAAAAAATTGGAGAATTAAGGTCCCTTATTTGAATGCAATTCACTAGGCGCATCGCGCAGCGCCGTTCAGTCTGAAATATACATAACAAAGTGAAATATCTTACATGTATGCCGATACGTTTCCCCATCATTATTCGAGACAACATTTGTCACGATTCCATCCGAATTGCTCATGGTTTTTATAAACACGTACGTCCCGGGTGCTTTTGCAATATCCTCTTCTGTTGGCATTTCTATTTTTGGTATATGAATCTGTGGCATCTGAATTCGCGGCATATGAAACTGTGGTATCTGAATCTGCGGCATCTGAATCCGTATATTCGGTATATTCATCTGCATAGGGAGGAACAGAGGAATAGAGGAAAAATAAAACATTTGAAATAAAGATTAGAGGTACTCCAATAATATCAAAGACGAACTAATTACGTGTGGAATATATGATTTAATTTAAACTAAAAAGACAGTTTTTACTACGAATTTTATTTAAGAACGAGATATTTACCATGTTTTCATTTGACTATTACTGGCTTATTCACGACAAGCCAGTTGAAATTACTTACTGACGAAAGACTTGTAAAAAAAATAGAAATATTTAATATCCCCGTCCTTAAATTATATTTGTAATCAAGTGTGAGTTGTGTTAAGCTAAAATGAATATCTCCATATCGTTAAAGATCACGAGCAGATTTATTTAATTTGTGAAGGTGAAGTGACTACAAGTTATCATCCAATATCTTTTGTTATGCAAAATACAAGTTAAATCGACTTACAGCCGAATACAGAAGCGCCACTTAAAATTTGAGTGGTACTTAAGAGGACAGTCTACATACTCTTTTCTCGATACAAACTTTACAAACGTAGTCGACTGTTTCCTCCCTGGATAAAGATATTAGAAAAAAAATAAGTTTAAGCCATACGACCTATATCAGCCATGACCATGTCCCTACGTTTAGATAATATCTTTAGATAATACCTCTAATATCGTTATCCAGGGAGGAAACAGTCGACTACGTTTGTATGGAAAAAGAGTAGGTAGACTGTCCTCTTAAACAATTGAGCAGTTGCTATTTTAAAATTATAGTATGGGAATTTTTAGTTTGAGAGCTGCTGCTGCAGTTTAAGAACAACTCAGATTTTGAGTAGCGTTTTTGTATTCGGCCGTTATCCATCTAGAACAGGGGCTCCCTAAGTGGGGGGGCGCCCCTCTGGGGGGGCGCAGGGATCTTTAAAGAGGGGCGCGGGCCACCTGCGATCGAATCGATTGATAGAAAGTCCTGAATTTGGCATTATTACGATGATGCTTTAACAATTTACGCTAATAGAAAGATATACATAACAGCTTTCATGTAAGATGTCGTGTAAGTATTGTGTAGGAAGATATCGTGTATAGAGCTATCATGATGTGATGGGTTTTAGTTTTACCTCTGGAAATCTGAAATAAAAAAAAGATTTTACAATAATCTATCAACAATTTTCAATAAGAAAATCGTACCTCGTATTATTTTTCAGTCTTACCGTGGGAATTCGTAACCTGAAACAGAATACAAAAATTATTGAAGAATATTGACTATTTTCGAGATAACTTGAGCATATCGTTAGTACCTACAGTGGCCGGACGCCTGGCAAATGTGAAACATCGACTCGCTACGTAAAGTATACATATTATTATATTCCATCTAATATATATAGCGTGGCGAGGATCGCCACGCCAACTTTTAGTTTTACCATCGCCTATAGATGTTTCACATCAAGAAATACCTAAGTTAAAAGAAGTACTTAGCTACCATTAAAATATGTAACAATAGGTAGACAGGCACAAGCACAATAGGTAGGTAGGAATATTATACAATGTTTTAAACATCATTTAAACGTAAATGTTTCTAACAAACAAGAAAACTTTGTCGTGACTAATATTTGAACAAATGACAAGCATTAAGTGCGCGTTATTATCGAATGACTCATTAAAATAGGGGAGAGTTGCTTATATTGCAGCACCTAGTACTTTTTGATGAATTTTAGCTAAACTGAAACGAATAAAAAGACAATTGTGGCTTAAGAGGATCGTCTTCATTCTCTTTCTCCATACAAACGTAGTTTACATTGTCCTCCCTGGATAAAGACATTAGAGCAAATATGTTTATGCCATAAAACTTATATCTGTCATGACTATGTCTACCTTTTTTATTTTCTAATTAAAATAAAAATAAAAAATAATAAGCATAGTCATGACAGATATAAGTTTTATGGCATAAACATATTTGCTCTAATGTCTTTATCCAGGGAGGACAATGTAAACTACGTTTGTATGGAGAAAGAGAATGGAGACTGTCCTCTTAAAAACAAACTACATTTATATGGCTACAGATTATTGATTGTTTAATCAATATCCCATGAATTTTTGATTTTTTTCTTTTTTTTTTCTTAAAAAAGCGGTTTTAGAAACCGGTATGGTCAATTGCACCACCGGGTGCCTAAATTGCACTTCGTACCAAAATTACCTATACAAAAGAATTACAATTAATATTACCATAATATGTAAAATACTTTAAATAGGTAACTAGAAACAAAATAACAAAACATAATTTTATTGTAGTTAGTAGAAAATAGATCAATCGTTTAAATTTTTTATTTCATTTTTACAACTAATAAAAGAACATTCCAGGAGCTAAGTAATTTATTGCAAAGAATAAAAATCTTCAGACGCGTTTAATTTCATTACACTCAAATAAACTCAAAAGAGTATCCTAAATTGCACCGATGCAATTAGGAGAAAATTATTTTAGTGTTGCCAAGGCCTGCTTCGAGTGTGGTCAGAAGAATAAAAAACCTTCTAATTTTTAATAAAATTTATGGTTGTATTTTTGTTTTATTTTCTTTTTCTATTCTATTCTTTTTTTAAGAAATCGAAACTTGGGCAATATATGAAACTCTCCCCTATATGTTACATAGGTTGGTTTAGACTCAAGTCTAACACCTAACCATACTGTTTCTGTAGACCTGAGTTTTGAACCCTATGTCTTTTAGACCATCTTGGCCCGTGTCTTAAAGAATATGGCCACAGTATCTTCTGCCCGCCCCGTTAAGGACAACCAAAGGAGGTTTCTTGGAGAGGCTTTCTGCGGCTTGTTACCTCACACCGGTCTAAGGTGTAGCGCCAAGTGGAATATGAAGATTAGTGCAGCTACTAAGCTTTTACTTCTTTAGATAAGCGTGTTACATCATAGACTTTATCATTACTTCCATCACCATCAGGTGAGAAAGTGGTCAAACGCTCATCCTTCGGGTGTAACAGAGGGTTAGTAGCTGCTTAATAGCTTAAGTTCCCTTAAATTTTGAGTCGTGTTCAGTTTTAGGCCGCAAAGGTATATTAGAGACCTTTACAGGTCTCTTGTTCAGGATTGACCTCTATATAGGTCTCGAAACGTTGAGCATTGCTAAAAGTAATAAACACCACCCGATTAAAACCATCCAAAGAATGAGTTCAATTTCAATCCAACATCGCGAAAACAGAAAAAAATCCAAAGTATAATATAGATACATATACATATAATTGAATAGGTAGGTACTTAGCGAACCGAGCGAAGTGTGCATAGATAAATAGCTATTATGATTGGAAATAACATGTTATTGTGCGTTTATTTAGTTTTTTTAGATATTTCTAAACCATGGTCTTGAAGTATAAAAATATTTACTATTATTATGTTACACTGTAAACGAGCGTTTGCTTGTAAACACGGTGACGGACCCAGTCTATGTAGGTATTATGTACTACAGAAAAATAAATACGTTCAGTTTCACCTAGCAGGGGCTCCTAAAGTGGGCGATAACGCCCCCTTGTGGGCGCTGCTAGCCCAAAAGAGAGCGGTAAGAAACCCATAATAAAATGGGGGCGTTGTGTAGAGGCTTAGGGGGGGATTTGTAATTTCATCTAGGAGGACTCTTAGACATTTATATGGGGACTTTTAATTAAAAGATTACTCAAACTGACTCGGTTCGATATTAATTTTCTCCGTGTAGTTCATATATCTGTCCTGTTTTATTGAAAAAATTAAATAAAAATCAAGTCAATCAGTCGCTCCGTTTCGAAATGAAAGAAGCGCTATAAACGCTAAAAAAATAATTTATTCTTAAAGTGGGCAGTAAATAAAATAAGTTTGGGAACCCCTGACCAAGAAGGTAATCACACTTTATACTTGTCAGAGTCAGATGGAGTCTGTGGGGGAGGTTTATCACTACCCACCTTTCCTTAAGTGTCCTAGTCGCTGAAATGGACTAGTCCTTGTTTCGACCGTATATATTTATAGTAACATAGGCTATAAAAGGTTTTTTTTATTGTACTACTTTCTCGGCGTGATCAATATGTATGCTTATGCACAGTTACAGCTTTTTGGTACTAAGCGTCTCTGAGCTAAGCCGCGTACAAACAGGCAGACGGACAGACGAACATGATGAAACTAAGGGTTTCTTGTAGACTACGAAACCCTAAAAACTAGCAAAAATATAATAACGACTTAGGGCACCAATTAGGAGAGAGAGATGATTACATCTCTATATTGCTAATAAATCTCGATTGAAACCATTGAAAATTGTTGATTACACGTCATTCAATCGCTGCTTGTTAGTCACGTAACTCTCTCGATAACAACAAAGCCAATCAGCTAGCCGGACTATGCACCAGGAACACCTGGTGCCGAGGTTTGCTATCGCCATTTGGCGTGGCAATACTACTGCGTTATGAGAATGTTTGCAACTGGAACGATTAGGGGCGGGTTATTTATATACTTTAGTTTTAAATATAAATAATAAAAAAGTGTGCGCTAATAACATCACTATTACAGTAAAGGAAGAACATCGTGAGGAAACCGACATGTCATAGGACTCACTACGGTCCCAAGGCATGGGATATTCGCCAATCCGGAGTAGGCTCCCGTTGCGTCTTACTGCCTAACCCCTCTAAGAGGCGGGCCCTTGCCCAGCAGTGGGACGAATTAACGGGCTAATTATTAATTTATTTAAATGTTTCTAACCTTCAGTTACCGCAAGTATCAGGCAAGCGGCGACAACAACCGACGTGACTCCCATTATCAAAGTTACTGTTCAGACTCAGGTAATTCACGAAATAAAAACAGCAGTAAATAAGACGTGTCACGATAATCTAAATATTAAAACATCACTGACGTTAGGAACGTTAACTGCACCTTTATGTAGGTACCATGAACATTGTAACTTAGAATTGAAATCAAGCTGAACAAATAGTGTGACAAATATCATACAGTGTGTTTCGAGGACGGCAATTGAAGCCGAAAGGGTTTTGTTCTAGAGGTCTAGTCGAACAACTTTTTTTTTCCGATAATATTGAGGTTAACTTTCACTGCAAAAAAACAACTGATTTTGAAAGTAAAGGCAGAATAGGCTCGAATCTTTATCTATAAAAGGTAATCTATTGATAGCGCTACTGGCATTACCTTTTTAGGGTTCCGTACCCAAAGGGTAAAAACGGGACCCTATTACTGAGACTTCGCTGTCTGTCCGTCTGTCCGTCCGTCTGTCACCAGGCTGTATCTCATCATTAATCATAATAGCTAGACGGTTGAAATTTTCACAGAAGATATATTTCGGTAGCCGCAACAACAAATACAAAAACAAAATAAAACAAATATTTAAGAGGGGCTCCTATACAACAAGCGTGTTTAAAAAACAATAAGGGAATATCTTACAATGTGAGGTCGCTTCTGATTGATCGATTCAAATCGAGTAGGTCATGGAATTCAAAATGGCTGCCCTGTCTGTCAAATATTCCAGTCTGCCTTCCATAACCAAAGAGTTTTTATAAGTTTCAGATTTTCTTTGTGCCAAGTTTTTTTTTTTTTAAAGTTGTGTTCGTATTGTGGGAGTAAGAATCGAAGCTAAATATTTTACATCTTTTTATCAAATTTAAAAATTGGTTGTTGTTTAGTAAACAATTTTAGGGTTCCGTACCCAATTGTGATAGTGGTACGAAACCCTTCGTGCGCGAGTTTCGACTTGGCCGGGTTTTTATTACAAAACTCTTCACTTGAACATCTCTTGTTTGTCTTTTTGTCTAGTACCCACCCATGGTACACGCCTAGTATTATACTTATTTTAGTTTTATATGAACCGAAAGCAACTAAAAACTTTCATAGGTATCCTAAACAATGCAAATCGCCCATTATGTCAAAGTTGTTACTTAATCAGTAAGAAAATGCCTTTTCTTGGCCACACATTACTAATTCAAATCAAGTGTCTAATCCTAAGTAATACTGGTTTTCTCATCTGCAATTCAAATGTTCAAGTTGGGAGATGTAACTAGCTTAAATTACGACAAACTGTGCATTAATATTCGTTCCTCGTACAAATGATTGAGCAATGGTTTTCAATGTCATTGCTAACGATCGTCATAAGTTACTAAAGTAGCGTGGTTTATCATGCAAATAGTGCTATAGTAATTCCGTGTATCCCCGGCATAGAATAGGATTACCCCATCTCTTCCCGTGGTCCCGTATCCCCGGCATAGAATAGGGTTACCCATCTCTTCCCGTGGAAGAGATTGGTCCCTTGGTCGCCTTTTACGGTAAAAGGCGACCAAAGGATCTGGGGGAGATTAGCAAACCTTGAGTTCTCCCTGCGCTGTAGCGGGTAAACTGCTTGGTCCCTAGGAGAGTTGGTGTCAGGCACGCCTACATACCTAGATTATAAGGCACCTAAATAAGTGCCTATTTATCTAATTAACTTACCTTCATTTTAGTTAGGTTAAAAAGAGTAAGTATATCAAGGTGCCCTCATGCTGCCACCTCATTAAACAGCTGATGTCATTTTGAAATGTAGATAATTAGCTAGAGTTAAAGAGTACAATTCAAGACGTTTTGCATTTCACATGCCTATTTTCGGTGTAGACCAGGGGTTTCCAAACTCATGTTGTCTACTACCATCTTTGAGAATAAATTATTTTTAGCGCCCCCGTTTTTCACCAACCTATTTAAAAACCCTACAGCCCTAAGTTATTTAACAAAAACTTGTTAACACATGATTGCCCCCGGTCTTTTATCTACTTACAAAAATGACCTATCTAGGAATTCTAATAACTATTAAAATGCGAAAGGGTATCTGTTGCACTTTTATTTGTTTGTTTGTGTCTAGCCTACTTTCATTTCAAAACGGGGTGACCGATTGACATGATTTTTACTTTATTTATTAAATAAAACAGGACAGATAGGTGTATGAACTACACAGATAGAAATATCGAACCGAGTTAGTTTGAGTAATCTCTTAATTAATAGTCCTCCTAGATGAAATTACAAATCGCCTCTAAACACTGCCTCTAAGCCTCTACACAACGCCCTCATTTCTTTTTCGGTATTATACCTTTTAGGCCTGCAGCGCCCACAAGGGGGCGTTATCGCTCACTTTGGGAACCCCTGGTTTAGACGTTTTGCAGTTTTGCTATTAGTAAGCCAAACTAAAAAAAAGGTATTTATTTATTTTAACAAGCAGTTTTAAAGAAAAGCAGTGTGGTTAACAGTTTAAATAAAACCGGTCAAGTGCGAGTCGAACTCGCGCACGAAGGGTTCCGTACCATTATCTATACTACAGATTTTGTTTTGAAAGGTAAATTGCGGTTTACGATTTATGACGTTTTAAAAAAAAACTACCTACTGGATCTGGTTCAAACCAATTTTCGTTGGAAGTTTGCAAAGTAATGTACATTATATACTTTTTTTAGTCTTATCATTCCATTAATTAAGAAGTTACAGGGGGGGGGACCAACATTTTACCACTTTGGAAGTGTCTCTCGCGCAAACTACTCAGTTTAGAAAAAAATGATTTTAGAAACCTCAATATCATTTTTGAAGACCTATCCATAGATACCCCACATGTATAGGTTTGGTGAAAAAAAATTTTTTGAGTTTCAGTTCTTAGTATGGGGAACCCCAAAAAGTATTTTTTTTTCTATTTTTATGTAAAAATCTTAATGCGGTTCACAGAATACATCTACTTACCAAGTTTCAACAGTATAGCTCTTATAGTTTCGGAGAAAAGTGGCTGTGACATACGGACGGACGGACAGACAGACAGACAGACATGACGAATCTATAAGGGTTCCGTTTTTTGCCATTTGGCTACGGAACCCTAAAAATGATGTATACAAGCCAAATAAGTACATTTTGTATACAAAAAGGAGGTTTTGCAAGTTGGAAGTACTGAAAAGGAGCAAATTTTTGCGGCTATTTTCTGAATTAATGAAGTTTACATTTAAGGTAAAATAGGTAGCTACTAAAAATGCGCGTGAAACGAAGTGGAGGTTGCAGGTTCAAGTCCTGTCTGGTGCAATTTTTGAAAAACATTTCTTCAAACAGTTAATTCTTCTTTAGATGTCAAAGGAATTGAAAACGCGCCTCCGATGCGACTTATTAGCTTATCACTGACCGCATTAGGTCATTTTTAGGTTTATTAAGTTGATCGTTACTTAGCGTCTGGTGATCCACCTGTGGTGGTGATAATGTAGATCAAATGCTCCACCTATATATAAACAAACATTAGCAAGACCATAATATTATGTGTAGGAATAAAAATACTGTGGTTTAGAAAATTAAATAAAAATTGTTTTACCGACCATGCTCATAGGTATATTGTTATTTCGTTCTGCTTGCCAGATGTTAGGACGACTATAAAATTTATAATCCTAATATGGTTATTAAAAAGGTAAAATATATATTTTGTGTTTGTGTATGTTTGTTACACTAAAGCCCACCGCGCTTTGCCGCGCTTCTGCAGCGACTTATCAATTTGGACTTATAAAAGTTATAAATGAACGTTAAGGCCTTACTCCTTTTAGTTAGGCCAATAACTAAACTATTAGCTATGAATCTTTATGTAGATACTAGCTGCACCCCGCGGTTTTACCCGCGGAACGTAAGTCCCGATCGGGATTTACGGGATCAAAAGTATCCTATGTCCTTACCCGGTTCTAAGCTACCTTTTTTAACCAAATTGATGGGATTATCCTTTTTTCTCGGAAAACCCCGCGGGCGCAGCTAGTGTACCTACCTGCTAATAAAAAACACACTAATGCACTATTAAAATGTCACATTAATCCGTTTAATTTATTTAAGTTATAAAGATTTTTAATTAGGTAATCAAACAAGTTTCGAATATGATAACCTAGACTTTTTGTCAGGTGTATCAGTTCAGGTGACGACGAGTCTCAAAAAATAGAACTTTAATAATAATTTAATGGCCCACTCATCTATACCGACTTCGGATTTGTTTTTAAATTAAACTATAGGTATTTAGTTTGTAGAGTTATTTAATAATTGTAAGCTATGATTAGACCACAAAATTTGAAGTAGGTACCTACCTACCTATATTGTTTAGTAACCTATAGTGTAGTTTAGGTATAAATATCCATGTCTGTGTCTGTGTATGGTAATATTAACTTAGACGGATGGGTAGTGGAAGGCTCCGGTCGCGAAGCTAATATTTACCTATTGTTATAAAATCCCAAATTTATGTTTATTTTTTTATCCGGTTAAGGATAAAAGTTTGAGATGCAGCTAATCTTTGAATAAATTAACATCACAATAAAAGCCAATATAAAATAACTGGGTTTTCCAATTATAAAAAAATTGGTAGGTACTACTAGGTACCTAACCTACCAATTTTATGGAACGTCAACGAACTAATACAAAAAAATCTAGTTTTTTTAAGAATCCTTAACATTTCTTATAATTACCAGTAAGAAAATTCCCATTATGTGTATTTAAAAACCCCATACAAAATATAAATCTGAGTCAAAATTAGGTAGGTATATATTATATGGTACTCTTATATAATATATTTAAGAGTACCATATAATATAAACTGTTATATATTCACCTAGTATATTATACTAGGTGAATATATAACAGTTTACTCTTTGTAATTATAAATAACTGTAACAGACACAATAGGTGTACAGTAAAGTCTAAATATTAAGAACAATAACCATTAATATAGTCCATTACCGATGCAGACCTGTGAAGGTTGTTCAAGGAAAGATGTGACGTTACGGACAAAGGCTTTCGCCACAATACTTTACACTTTGCAAGTTGTTTATCTATTCAATGTAGATTTTATTATTTTATTATAAGTAGTTTATTTGTTTGAAATAATGGGACCGACATGGTCAACTTATGACAAAGGTCCCTATAATTTTTTTTTAAAATTGATAATAAAAAAAATAAAAAAAAATATTGACGCCCTCGCTCGGACATCTGATTCATACACAATATCACAACCCAGCTGCGAGTAAATACCTAGATGACTATTCGTGGTATTCACAGATCCTGTTTATCTATATTTCGGTCATTCATTTCGTATCCTTCTTCTTCAATGAAAAATCCTTGTATGATACTTATTTCTGAATCATGTCACATTGAATTTCTATGAACTTTATCCATTGACTGGTTATTTAATCGTATAGCGCCTTTCATAGGCTGTTAATCAGACATGAATATTTAGGCATTGCAACCAAGCTACAGTGCCAGAGGAGAGATTAGTAAAAATAGCCGGGGAGGCCAGCCAGGGTAACGATAGAGTGGACAACGATACATGATATGATCTGTTGTCTTATCCTCGCATTCGCATAGCGCCAATTCCTTCTAGTCCCACTTGTCCCGGAGGCACGAGTTACTGAATTGATTACTGACTGACCTGGCCATATCTGTCTGCAGATATTATGTTTTCATACACCAATTTTAGTGTAGACTGGGTCCGCGGTTACCCGCGTAAGTCCCGATCCCGAAAAAACCTGTTTTATCAGATGCCTACATCATATTATAAAGAACACATTATCCAAATTTAAGCTCTCTACCACCAGCGGTTTCAGCTGTGTGCTGATCCATCAGTGAGAACAAAGCATTTTATAGACATAGATAGATTACAATGTTAAAGTTACATAAATGGTACATAAATGAAATTAGGTTAAAATATAGATTAATACTTTATTTGATCAACATCAATATATTACAAATATAACACACTTAAAATAAATGAATATAAAACTAAACAAACAAAATTGAACAAACAGGAGGCCTTATCGCTCAAAGCGATAAAGCTAAAGCTAGCTAGTTAACGCTGGCATAAAGCGATTAAATGACTGAGCTTTATGCCTAGAACTGCGTCAATTTAGCCGAAATAAACCATATCATTTTAACAATTGTAAAAGACAGTACAATTATACTTTTATTTAAATTGGCTGAAGAAAAAGAATGCTCTCTAAAGCAGATCACATCGAGTTCACCTTCTCAGGCCAAGACTGACCGTGACACGGACGTGCGGCCTCTTGGCTTCCAACAAACATTTAGGGCTACCACAGAAGATTAACACAGTTGCAACCCACATACGATTATGCAAAGGCGACCACCACGTGATGGAGCGGTATGACGTAGTAAGTACTAATCTTGTTGATTTTTGGGAGTGTCTGCGTGTATCGAATTATATAACTCAGCAGAGTTGAAGACCTATTTGCAAACGCTGGTCTTCCGTTAAAGCCTTTTCGGTGTCATCACTTGGACGGTATACCTAAATAAAATAAAGAGAAGTAACTTCGTATAAGATTTATCAGAATAAAATAAATACGGATAAATAAATAAGGAGAGGTTTTGGTCTAGTGGTAGATAACCCGAGTTTCAATCCGATGGTCGTGGGTTCGAATCCTTGCCGACCGCGCACCGATGTCTTTTTTTTAGAAAAAAGTTGTGTGAGCTAAAACATCGCTCTTACGGTGAAGGAAAACATGGTGAGAAAACCGATATGTTCTAGGACTAACGGTCCGAAGGTATGGGATATTTGCCAATCCAGGATAGAGGCTCCCGTGACGTCTTACTGCCTAACCCCTCTAAGAGAAGACCCTTGCCCTACAGGGCTTATATTTATAAGACAAATACGAACGTTTTGACGGTGCATCTAGCTCCAGATTAAAAAAAAAACCTACTTGGATTCTAAAAATGTTGTTTCTCAAAAAAATTGTAATGAAGGCCAAAGGTATGGACGAAAGAAACGTAATAATACTCTTGAATATTTTAAGCCAATTCTTTTAGAGGTTTTACAAACCAAACAATGTAGATAATAACTTAGTACAAATTACTATGATGTTGATAACTTGATGCTAAATCCTACGCACTTGACGCCACCGACATAGTATTTTATATAACTGTTATGTTTATACATGTACCTACCTACCTAATTATTAGCACCCACGTTCCAACCAAGTAGGACCAACCAATACGAAACCAATCTCATACAAAAAAGATATAATGATTTAGTGACATGATCTTAATTTTTAAAAAGAAGGAAGTGATAAATGCGTAATATAAAATTATGGAGGACGTTAGATACAGCCCGATATGTTCTGACTTCAGGAAAAGGACGACAAGAGGAAGAGATTAAGTCGTTTAAAGTATCCCAGCCCTATTATAAGATATCTGTATCACTTAAGTGGATGCCTGCTAAATGATAATTATTTTTGAAGGGCATGAGTGAAGTGCAGGGCGAGACGACATTTAATTCACTCACTACCGCTACCGTCACTGACTGGACCTGATTTATTAAAAAAAAAAAAACGATCCATCATACGAGTAAATGTTAATCTTTATGCCACCGAAACAAAAACAAGACATCCGTTTATTCATATCCTGGACTGGAATATCAACATATCTGTCTACAATTATTATTTTAAATTTCTTCTATTATGGAATAGAAGATGTGTTATTTAATTAATCGAGTCACTAGTAAACTAGTCGAACTAGCCCTTAGCTTCCGCGAGTGAGCAAATGATGCCAACGTGCTTAGATTCCACAACACATCTCATAAACGCTCCGAAGTAGGACGTTTGGATTTCCCAACATTTTACTATGGCTATCCAATTTTCCCGTTGCCGCTCAATTTGTCAGACAATAAAGTCGTTAAAAAGGATAAAGTGTAGTGTTTTGGTTGCGAGTTGAACTTGGTGGGGATACGGTGGCTGGGAGGATGTAGTCTCGGATACAGCGCAGTGGGTTTTCTGAAGGCTGCGTCGCGAGTCGCATGCCAACACCGCGGATGACCTCGTCCGATCCTATTAATACAAGATACCTCGTCGCACCGGCATAGTACCACCGATATACCCAACCATGAGGCTCATCTGCGCGTGCTTGTGTCTCGCCTCTGTGCTAGAGGTTGTTCTCCCGGCGCCGGCTAACGGTTTCTTCTTCCCGGACGAACCGAGAAGGGAGAAGAAGATAGAACCGATTATCACACCTCCTGTTCTACCAGTGTTAGAGCATTTGGAACGTGATCCGAGTACGTTGCTGCCACAGGAGAAGCGGGCTAACGTGAAGCCTCGGTTTGGAGGTGGATTTAACGTGCGTCCTTCTGGAAACGGAGGACTGACGGGCAGTATTAGCAGCAGTTCGGGCGGAGGACTAGGGAGCCAGTCCGCTTCGCAGTCGTTCTCTTTCGGATTCAGCGAAGGCTTCAGCGCGTCTCATTCCGCCAGCCAAGCGGCCTCGTTCAATGGCTTCGGAAGGTCAGTGACATTGTGTTATTAAGTTATTATTAGAGTTAGTGGCACATAGGACTCGCAGGACTCGCACAGTGACGCAAGCAAAAGTAACAGTAATTTGTTATTTTTCATATTTAACTCTTGGCTGGTTGAGAAAGAGCGAAAACTTGGTAATGTTTGTATATGTAATGTATTCGTAATTTGTAATCCACCTACTTAGCAGGTATTTAAACATGTAAGTAACTTGAAACATAAAACAGGTGCTTTGCTTGTGCAACGATGACAACGAATCTTTTTAATCACCTATAGATACCTACTAATGTATAGGTAAGTTAACATTATACGATAAATCTATATTACATATTTGAAAAGCTTAGCAAAAGTTAAGCCGATGCTTTGAGATAGGTTAGGCAAAGCTTCGGCTTAACTTTTAATATAGTTGCTTAAAATAACCGCATACATACTCGTACTTCACATTTTTCTTCGGGTTTCGCGATGTTGATATGAAATTTAGTTTTAATCGCTTTACTTTTATTATGTTAAGTATTTTTCAAAAGCCCGACCTTTCGAAAACATTACAAGAACCTACACAAGAATAGGAGGCACTGTAAAGTCTTTTAAACTTCGGGCGTTTGAAAAATGTAAACAATATCAAAATATCGCATTTGGAACCAAAAAATAAGTCCAATTTCAACCTATGTAGGTAGTTTATAAACACAATCACTTACACAACACACTTACACTTATATACAATCACTTTGCGCTTCCAAGAAAGAATTTACATGTAGATTATTAAAAAAATGTTTCATGACGGGATACGAATTACGAATCCCTAATAGCCTTGCATTCGACCAAAATATACGGTCACTGAATAGGTACCTAGTTAGCTAACCGTAGATAGATACAATTATCATCAGCGACATCTAGGTAAATAAATATGATGGAATAAAACAGATCATTTTCAAATCCACCTAACCCATTTTTTAGCAAATCTCCAACCAAATCATAACTCAAAATCAAATTATACTATTGATGATTAAAAAACTAGAATAACTCTTACCTCGTACCATCCGCCTCACTTAATAGGTTAACAATTTTGATTCCTGATGATAAATAATTCGCAATACATATGTAAATGTTCTTCACATGATGTCTTTATGTAATATCAACGTAAGCGGTAGTAGACCACCTGTTTGCATTCATTAAGCTAAATAAATATGGACCCTCGTGGTCCAGTCTCGACCACGCGTATGTTTTAAAGGTTATAGTACCTATAGAGGAAGAGCATGTTTTTATTTCTACTAAATCTAATATTGTAGGTTCATAGTATATCTAGATAAATAATTCAATAGTACAACGCATTTGCTTAACTCATATTATGAACGAACACAATATGGGCACAGAATAAATAATAGTACTACGTACAGAAGCTGCACGGCTTTGATCTTGACGAAAGCCGCCATTTTAATAGCCTACAAAATTTCCGACGCACCTGGTGCATTCGAAATCGCGCCTTACTACTGTGTTACTACTAAGCTCATAAGAGCGCAATTCCTTTGTGTTCAGAATTTACCTACGCCTCAGTTCAAGCGTCAGGGTTGTACCATAGAGTGTAGGTATCTTTTTTTTAATATATAAAATTTCCATGTCACAATGTTAGTTACCGTACTCCTCCGAAACGGCTTGACGGATTTTTACCAAATTTTATATGCGTGTTCAGTAGGTCTGAGAATCGGCTACCATCTATAATTTATAAAGCAAAACGACGTTTGCCGGGTCAGCTATAATTATATAATAGTTGAGTTGTACATAAGCAAAGTAAAATAAATAACAACACACTTTTAAGAAAATCATTTATTGTATTTACAATTGTTTAACTTTAATATAGTGTTGTATGTATTTCTTACCATCTCTAAAGTACCTATTTTAAACTTTAATGTTTGTAGGTAGGTACGTATTACGTACGTATTGTATTGTAGTGTAGGTACGCGTACGAACGAATGGAATTAAAATTTTAGGTATTCTTTAATGAGAAATTTAACAACGTACGCGCGCTTCGCTTGCGACAACCGCACTGAACTTGGATCGCCGGCGGTCCGAGACCGATCGGCCGGGCGGTAGGTAATTATAGCGCACAAGTACATAGAGTGACGGAGGCCTGATATGGGTAGGTTTAATTAAAAAGCTTGTCTGTGTATTTTTTAGCACATGATAAATCCTCTCGTAGATATATAATCATTTATACCCATTTCAGAAACTTAGATCAAAAATGTAAACAAAAATCCCTTCTATTTGAAAGTGACAGCTCTTTATTTACTTATTCCTTTAACATTGACAGATCTTATGTTTACATTTATGATCTATGTTTCTGAAATAGAGGATATAGAGTCCGAACGACAGCAAATATTAATTACCTTCCAAACAAAAAAGAATCATTTTCATCATAGAAAATTAGAAACTGAAAAAAATCAAAACGTATTGGCATGGTAATGGCTGATATAGGACTTATGGCTTAACATTTTTTTTCTAATATCTTTATCAACAGAGAAAACAGTCGACTACGTTTGTAAAGTTTGTATGGCGAAAAGAGTAGGTAGACTGTCCCCTTAAAAATAATCTTTGATTTAGAGCACTCCCTTCTCAGAGAAAGGTAGATTGGTGAAGTGAATTTCTGTAGCAGGATGTAGCACCAACGATGTTTACGTAACAACACTTGATACGTAACAATGATTTCATAAAGCTCATTGATCGGAAGCTATAAAGTGGGCCAAGTAAGGTATTGATACAGTTTTAACTTAAACGGGCAATTTAATAGCCATTCAGAAAAGTTGTTGTTTCCTTCGTAAGAAAAATAATTGTGTGCGCTATTAACATCGCGATTGAAGGAAAACACCCCGAGGAACCCGCGAAAACGTCCAGCGAAACCTTAAACCTTTTTTACATGAATGCATAAAATTTCACCAACAACAAATTTGGGTTACGCTTTTTACCACTTTTCTATTTTATTAAAATTTTATTCTCTATTTTACTGCTACTCTATTATCGACTTACAAAAAGGAGGAGGATTACAATTAGGCTGTATTTTTTTAAACGAAATAACGATGTATTCTTAAATAATAAATGTTAGTTTAAAAACAGGTAGGTACTCGCTAATTCGCTTCTTGTCTCTAAGATTATGTTCTGTCTAACCTCACCAAACTTCGAATATTTGTGTGTCAAAAATAGCATTCATTTACATAAATTTCGTAATCTACGAGTAACTTTGAGGTGTACCTAGTGTATATAGTGTACAAACTACCAAATCTCTGGGTCAGACAGATCATAGTAGTATTTTAAAGTACCTAACTTCTGAATTCTAGACTTGACATTAATTATTTTTACCAGAAAATGTAGGTACACTAAAAGTTAACTTACTCACATGTTTTTTTATACATTTCAGTAGCTTCAGCGGAAGCCAAGCCAGCAGTCAAGCAGCATCGTTTAGCAGTAACGGTGCTTCTGTATCCGGTGCATCATCATCCGCTGCAGCTCTTGGAGGCAGCAGTTTCGGGAACACCGGCAGTCAAAGCGCTTCATCTGCTTTCGGGTTCAACAGCTTGAACGGGTTCCAGCCGCAAGATGTAAGTCAACAACTAATCTAGAAACCTAAACCTCAACGTTTCCTCCACACACCTTTCCTATTCCTCTTCCTCTTCACTAAGGGTAAGGGGTATCCCAGAAAGAGGTATAGAGCCGAAAGGGTGGGTTCCTGGGAACACTCTGTATACGAGGTAAACTCAAAATTCCTGTCGGGTTCATCGAAAATTGTTGATTATTTCATGACGGAACATTGTTGATTTTTTTTGTGCCTCTTAATCATAGTGTTTGTTGTTAGTCTGTAAAAGAGAACGGAGGTGACTTCCACTCTGGATATTTCCTAGTGCATAGTTTTGCCAATAAGCTACTAGCATTTTGGGAACTTTGATCGTGGACCAATTAGGGGCGGGCAGCCTATATGTAAATCCAGGCCCAAAGCTTACCAAATTTGGTGGAAATTGGATGAGCCGTTTCTGTGAATAGCGCGCACCAATGCACAGACAAACAGAAAAACAAAAATAGGTTCTACGGCATTTATACACAGTGTCCTAGGAAGTAGTGTCAAGTCCAGAGGTAGATGACCTTAAGGGGCACCTGAATAACTCCCATGTACATAAATGTTCCTTAGTTTAGGAGTTATGGCCCTGTAGGTAAATCCTATTACTTACACATTAATTTTGTTCTGTTTTTTAAATAAGTTTCAAATAACAGACATCGCTCAGTTACAAATTCATTATCTGTATTGATTGATTGGCTCATCATCATATTTATCAATTTTCAGATATCATTCGGCGATGAAGTATACGACGTCCGGCAAGGGCGAGTATCAAGCTTCCCCTTCCCCGAATTACTGGGCAAAGGTCTAGGAGCTGCAACATACAGAAGTGGAAAGTTCGGTCCTTCAGGACGAAGCAGCGACGCAATTATCACGACTTATGTCATATCTGATTAGAATAAGAGAAACTTAGGTTAGTAAATTATTGTTACTTCGGATTGGACGATTTAGAGGGAAGGATACCTACTCCTCCTCTATACAAACGTAGTCGACTGTTTCCTCCCTTTAACTAATGTATGCTTATAGCATAAAACCTATATCTGCCATGACCATGCCCCTTGTTTTGGTTTTAGATTGACCATGCCCCTATGTTTTGGTTTTTAGATATTGTTTCTGTGATAATTTGTATGAAGTAAGAGTAAGCATCCTGTCCTCTTAATGAATTCTTCAAGACCGCTTTGAATTACGAAGAAAATATGAAAATTGTAAACTCCTGAAACTTTTCTAATAATGCGTACACGCAGAGTTATTGCGCAGACTTGTTCTGTAGTCAGGTGCTCTTATTTGTTGTGATATGTTTAATATTATAACTATGAGTACTACCCATTTTATGAAGTAAAAATTGAGTGACTAAGCATTAAGCTAAAGCATTGTTGTCAATGTCTGTGACTACAGCTGCAGGGCCCGTATTCTATGAATAAAATACTCTAACTTTTGCTAAACCTTTTGAAGTCTAACAAATAAATTTTGCAAGATGTCACTAATGAGTATGATTTCTTACAAAATTTTAGAATACGGGCCCACAGTCTATTCTGTCCTACCTCTCTTAAATAAAAAAAAATTTTCAATAGTAAAATTGTTAGTAATTTTGCAATCTTTCATTTTTACAAACAATTGAACAGAGCTAAGATGAACCATGTCCAGTGTTTCAGAATTTTCGAATTTCAGTGGTTTGATCGGAATTTTCGAATTGAAGTAGACCCAATACTGACAGTAAAACATGTATCTAAATCTAAGTATTATATTTAAATCTTTTCTTTTGTCACCACCTTATCGTGAAAGTGGAACAAAAGTAAGTGGAGAATTTAATCTAGTCTCGTATTTAGGTTCACTAAAGCACATTGATTCAGAATGAAATGCCTTTTAAAAACTCAGATATGTATACCTTAATATTCTAGTCTAATTTTATGACTACAATAAATACCCACTTAAATACCTGGTACATATAGGTTTTTAACAAGCTCATATTGAACAATTGATTTCGTAAGACAGCTTAAAACCTCTGTTCTTTAATTATTTAATAAACTAAATATTAAGTCAGCTTTTTGTTTAAATATTTTCCTGAACTGATCCAATGAAGGGCATTCGGCATTCCTTACTGCAGCAGCATGTTGTAGCAAGGAAAAAAACAAGGAAACAAGGTGTGCTGGAAGTATGTTGGATCAAGGAAAAATACAAGGAAACAAGGAATTCTGAGAGCATGCTGATCTATAGTCTATTTATTCTTCTCAGAACAAATTTGACGTTTTCGGTGTTGCCGGTTTTTAATGAAACAAAAATAGTGATGTAGTAAAACTGTTCATTCAATCAGAATAGAATCGGAATCAGAATTCTTTATTGCAAAAATGATGAAATACCCTAAAGTTATAGTTTCAAGGCTCTCCACAACTTCTTTATTTCAAATAAGTTAGCTACAATACTCTCCGAATTAATATTACCTACAATTAAAAGTTTCATCAAAGACTAACTGCTTGATCTATTTAAATAAAAAAATCGTAGATAAGGGCATAAAGTGATCTCGAAATTCCCATAGAATTAGGATTCGGACCTCGGCCACAACTGCACGAACGTAGTGTCGTTGCCGTCGCCGCGAAAAAGTGTGGCGTTCCGGCGGCGCCCCGGCTACTCATCAGTAGATGTTGAAGTTGTTGCGTTCGCAGCGCACTGGGCACGCGCTGTATCACGGCACGAGCGACGTCGCGTCGTACCGTATTACGGCGTTCTCACCACGCTGCGTGGTGGTTCAAAGTTAAATCAATTCTTATTCTTTTACATGGTAAAAATAATGCAACGTAGATTAGTTATGTAGTTAATGAAGATTTTATTCTGTCTCTGATGATGATGAATCACTTTAAAGATCAATTACAAATCTATCCGGAGCGCTATCCAAAAGGTGTTCGAGATGACACATTTTATGATCTTCCGTTATTATTTGTGTGACACAGTTTTTCACAATTAAGTAAATTAATGTTTAATATTAATAAAGAAAATTTAAGTAGGAGGTTGGTTGATTTTAATCAGGAAAATTCGGGTAGATTAAAAACAAACTTATAGTAGGCGGCAGATTAGTTGAAACAAAATGGAGGATGCGCAAAAGTCGATTTTTCATAGAAAGCGCATGTGAAATGTACTGCGCGAACTTTCCCCTTCCACGACAAAACTTTTCAACTTTCGTGCCGGTCACTATACCTTACGTTACGTCCTATATACGTTGTAGTCACGAGTCGCGATGGATAAAGTTTTGGATAAATATTTTTTCGTAAAAAGGACATTTTCTACTGTATTTAAAAAAGTTCAGGGATACTAATATTACTTTGCTTAGTTGCGTTTCGTTTTACGCAGAATACAAAGCAAATCGACCACAAAAGTATCGCAAAGGAAAGGTGAAAACCTTGTTTTTTCATCCCTTTAGACTAGCCGCACACGTACGATTTCCGTAAACGTATTCCGAATACGCAATATCGACTCGGTATTCAAACCCTAGCGCAGACGTTCGTTTTTTTTCCATTTGGAATGTTTATAGTTAGTATGTTTTCGGTTTGGAATATTTTCTGTTGAAATAAAACGAACATGTGCAGTAGGTAATCAAGACATTTTATATGGATTTGAAGCATTCAGGAATCCGATTACGGAAAACGTACGTATGCGGCCAGGCTTACGAAAATTCGTGCACGCAACACTGCAGAACTGGTGTGTTTGAACTTAAAATAAAAAAAATGTGTTTTGTGCAATAATAGATGACATTTAACATATTCATAACACAAGAACTTGCTTTTTCGGCAATCCCATCGTTTAGAATTAGATTCCGATATATTATTGTCAATTTTCATTATTTAATTCAAAGAGTTCATTTAATCTTTAGAATTGTTCACTTTTCAACCGCATTTTCTTAATATACCCATCACTACCATCTTGAGGGTGACAACATTATCTCAAGTTTTGACATTTCGAAATGTCAGATTTGTTCGGAGATTAAGAAATAGACTATAGTGTTATTATAGGAATGTAAACAGACAAGTATTTTCACTATATTACTACGTACCTACATTCCTTAGGTACCTATGCAAAACTTTAAGTTTTATTTTTCCTTATTATTACTGCTGCAGTCAGAACCTAGTGCGTATAAATATCATCAAAATTGTAACCATAACTTTAACCATTGAGGAGTTTCTTGATGAGAAGGTGGTTCCCGGTGCACCATTAACTAGAGAGCTTAGCTAGCATAGGTTTACATACTATATGTAAAAAACTGGTTCGACTAAGCTAAGATAAAATAACACAATTAGTTTTTTTGAATCAAGAGTGATCCTCTTGGCTGAATTTTATAGTGCAGTGTTTACTTATTTAGGGGCTAGATGGTGCTGTATGCAATGTCCTGCATTATTTATTTGTTTTAATTTAATATGATGATTTACTTAAACATAATCCTTGCCAGACCTGGTTTAAACCATTATTTAGGCATAGTAAATTGAAACTGATTTTATAATAGCATGGAGTAATATTAGCTATAAAAAAATATTCTCCTACTGAAAATTTAAGAGCAATTCTTAAGATGATATCTTGGCTTCAACATCAAGGCGTAATAGGTATTTTGTGTCAATACGATATTTAAAAACTACTAGCAGCGCCCCGCGGTTTCCCGCGCGTTACTCCTGATCCCACGAAATATCCCACACTCACAAACTATTGCCACAAGTATAAGGAAAATCTTATATCTTTATAATATTATTAGTAGGAAATACTTTGTAGTGCAGGAAAACGGTATTAGATAAATAAAGGTACATAAGTAGCCCAGTTAAGTTAATACATCTAGGCATTCTTGTCACAACATCGCATAGCGAATCACCAATACTCCAGTTTGTAATAATGATGTTTTCAAAGTATTTTTTGCTTCTTTTTTTAATACTTTCAATGGTATTTGTCAGTTCGGGATATTTTATAGATTGTCTAGAAAATCCAAGGCATCACCTCTGTAGACGTGTAGAGCACATAAGCTCGACACTGATAAAGAAGTCTTATTTCGGCGGTGGCAAGAAATGACAAAATGTAAGTAGAGATTGATAAATTTAGCTATAGGTACCTACTATTTATAATTTTATAAGGGTGCCTGACTGACTGATAAATCAACGCACAGCCTAAACCAATTACAGTACAGGGCTATTTCGAGTGTTCTTTATAATCATACTGACCCGGCAAATGTTGTTTTGCCTTATAAATTACAGATAGTAGCCGATTCTCAGACCTACTGAATGCGCATGTGGAGTTTGGTGGAGATCGGTGAAGCCGTTTCGGAGGAGTACGGTAACTAACATTGTGACATGGAAATTTTATATATAAGCTAGCTGACCCGGCAAACGTTGTTTTGCCTTATAAATAATAGATAGTAGCCGATTCTCAGACCTACTGAATACGTATACAAAATTTCAAAAAAATCGGTCAAGCCGTTTCGGAGGAGTACGGTAACTAACACTGTGACATGGAAATTTTATATATAAGACTAGAAAACCAGGCGAACTCCGTTTCGCCACCAGATGGCTTCGTTTTATGTAACATTTCGTTTGGTGATTAAAAGATGAAGAAATTTTTTTTTATATACGTCATCGTCATACGTCATCGTCATACGTCATCGCTGAGTTTGATTTTGATTTTCCAGCTTTTCTTTTAAATTTTTTCCTGATTTTTTTTGCTATAATCCTCACCGAGCCCGAGACCTTTCCAACGAATGCAAAACCGTGGAAATCGGTTCGTGCGTTCTGGAGTTATAACGTCAGGATTTGAAGATTAGAAGAAGATGATTAGGTAGGCATCCGATAAAAAGGATTTTAAAAGTTTCCACGGGATCGCATCGAGATACCCTCAAAACTCCGCGCACACCCAATGGTGGTATCCCATATCCCGCACATACCAACAATATGACGTCATCGAGTCAGGAACCGAGATTATTTTTACCGTGTTAAAGGTGAGATCGTGAAATAAAAATTAATTAAAAAAATACGTATTTGAACGTAGCAGGAAAAATATAAACTATAATTATAATATAATATCTTTACATCAAGAGATCAGCCATTTAGCACACAATAAAGAATGCATAATTGAATACGCATAAAGACCTGCCACGTTATATTATAACGTGGCAGGTCGTCTAAATATGTCTGCAGTAAAAATGCAAAACGTCTGCAAATTAATAACAATTTAAAACTAACAAAATTGCAGACATTTTGTATACTAATATAATACTAAATAATATGAGGGGATATAATATGAATAGGATGGTAGTAGTGATGGGGATGGGGATGTTCAAGCTGACGTATTGCCGCAGCTTCCGGCTTCCGGCTCTGGCTCAGCGGCGAGAAGGACACCGTGGGTTTTTTAGTGGGTATATATACCCTGGCCACCTACCACCTTCGGCCAGGGGTATCCCCACTCACCAGGCCGCTCTCCCCTGAGAGCGGCCTGCTGGTCTTAATAAGTTTTTCCCACGAAAAAAAAAAAAAGTAGGGATGGATGTTGTTTTTTTTCTTTCGACACAATGAAATTATCCGTAAGTAAAGGTCTCGTATTTAATTTTAAAATCACTCATATTTTATAGTAAGTTCTTACTACACTACTTACCTATGTCAAAGGATGAAATTAACACTTTTTCTATTTCAAAAATTTAGACAAAATATGTCAACATTTTTGACATAGAAAATATTGTGTTAATGTCAACATAGGATATTGCATATTTACAAATACCTACATATATTTTATCTCAATGTAAAAATCTCAATATTAAATTTGATACCTGTATGTAAAATTGTACAGATACCTATATCTTCTACTTATTTTTCTAAAAAGACAATTTTGTGTACCCCGCTGACCTTTTGTGTACCCCGCTGACCCCGCCCCGGTTTGAACATCCCGCACGGGGGGTGCTTTATTGGGCAACAAGAGCATTATTTTTATTTGGTCAGGACTGAAAATGCTTATAATTACGTACTGGAAAAATAGATGCTGTGAACTTAGGCTGTGAAGCACAGCTTTATTAAAATTAAAGAGATCTCTACTGAATACAAAATATTTTGAAGTCTTTTGAATTTGTAATTAAACATCACAGTTACTTAAGCGTAGCAAAATCTTTCTTGAAAACCGGTCTCTAGACTCGTTTTATGGTTGTAGTATGGCTGATACAATAAACTAAGTTTGCATTTTACTAATGACTAGCAGATTCCCGCGGTTTCACCCGCGTAAGTCCCGATCCCGTGGGAATATCGGAATCAAAAGTAGCCTATGTTACTCAGGGTGAATGTAGCTTTCTAATGGTGAAAGAATTTTTGAAATCGGTCCAGTAGTTTCGGAGATTACCTCCAATATACATACATACATACATGTTACCAACGTTACCTCTTTATAATATTACTAGCAGATTCCCGCGGTTTCACCCGCGTAAGTCCCGATCCCGTGGGAATATCGGGATCAAAAGTAGCCTATGTTACTCAGGGTGAATGTAGCTTTCTAATGGTGAAAGAATTTTTGAAATCGGTCCAGTAGTTTCGGAGATTACCTCCAATATACATACATACATACATGTTACCAACGTTACCTCTTTATAATATTACTAGCAGATTCCCGCGGTTTCACCCGCGTAAGTCCCGATCCCGTGGGGATATCGGGATCAAAAGTAGCCTATGTTACTCAGGGTTAATGTAGCTTTCTAATAATGAAAGAATTTTTGAAATCGGTCCAGTAGTTTCGGAGATTACCCCCAATATACATACATACATACATGTTACCAACGTTACCTCTTTATAATATTAGTATAGATATAGATAATAATAGATATTGCAGGACGCTGCACACAAATCAATTTTAACTTCAAACTTAACAACTAGGCTAGTACTTTGGGTACTAGACGTCGGATATACTATTCACCTAGAAGCAAAACAAACATTTATAGTCAGCATAAATACTTGTCCCCGGCGGGAATCGAACCCACAACCTTCTGCGTCCTATTATTTATAGGGAGGCATTAAAACTACATCGAATTATTGTCGAGTCATTTTAAAATCACTATATTTTGAAATAAAAATATTGTTGTTTTTGGTATGGCATGGTTTGGCCTAAAAAAGTTACTGAAAGTCTCAACATTATTGACTTGTAATAAATAAATCATTACGCCAGTTTATATAACAGTAAAGGATGAAAGGACAAGAATTCTGTACCCAACCCTTCTTTGCGATGCGCAGTCGGGTAACAAATAATAGTCTAGGTCACTTAGGATAGGAAGTAGAATGTTTTATACTATAGTTCCGGATACAACTCCGGTTTTAGCGGAAATCCAAATAAAAATTAAACACAGACAAAGGAGAACCAAAGAAAGGAAACCCAAGGAAAGTAACCCGCCAATTAAATATGTAACTTGTTGTAAGGAAACATTAATATTATGTATGTAAAACAAAATGAAATATATTTAAATCAACAAATCAATCCATTTTATAGCAGGTGCTAATAATTAGAAACGTTCAACTTACGGATGGATGTTCAGGGTGAACTGGTCAACAAAACTGATTTATGCTAATTCTATATTCCAATATAATTTTAATTTAGATATTGATTAACCATCATTCTAAATCCGGCAGTCGCTCTAGAATCTTGTTTACTTATATTGAAAAGAAAAAATGAAGTGGATTCTGTTAGCTGTTTCAGCGATATCATTGTGCTCTGTTTCCGGTTATAGAATATTTCCTTTAAGAATCTACCCGGAGAGACCTGATGAAGCTCGTGAAGTAACGATCACTGAAAGTGTTGCAGTTAAACATGCCAGTGACCAAAGGAAATTTTCTGTTGGCGCGGCTGTTCGTGTTATACCTCCAGATAATGGTCCATCGCAAGGAGTAGCCTCAGAAGGTAGTGCTACAGCCGACGGTATTACAAATCCAGTTTTTCCAGAAAGTGATCTTGTCACAGAAAATTATTTTACCACAAACAGTGTTACTACCACTGAAAATCCTACAATAAATATAGTTTCTTCACAAAATGTAGTCTCTCCAAATGACTTTCTGACAAAAAATGTTGGCCCGGAAAATTATCATCCAGATAATGTTGTTCCATCACAAAGAGTAGACGCAGAAGGTCGTGCTACAGCCGAGGGTGTAACTAATGCAGTTGCTACAGAACGTGATCTTGTCACAGAAAATCATGTTACAACAAACAATATTACTACCACTGAAAATTCTATAATAAATATTGTTTCTTCACAAAATGTAGTCTCTCCAAATGACTTTCTGGCAAAAAATATTCACCCAGAAAACAATCCTACAGATAATGTTGCTCCATCGCAAAGAGTAGCCTCAGAAGGTAGTGCTACAGCCGATGGTTTTACAAATGCAGTTGCTACAGAACGTGATCTTGCCACAAAAAATCATGTAACAACAAACAATATTACTACCACTGAAAATCCTACAATAAATATAGTTTCTTCACATAATGTAGTCTCTCCAAATGATTTTCTGACAAAAAATGTTGGCCCAGAATATGTAGTGACGGAGAATTCAATTTTAACCGGAAACATTGTTACAAAAAGTGAAATTGCGGCAGAAAGCGAAGCTACCACTGAAAGTATCGATGTCACAAAAATAAATGCTGAGGCCACTGATAATATTGCAACCACAAACAGTCCTGTCGACATAGACACTGATGTAGTTAAAGAAGCTTCTCCGAATTATGTCAATACAAAAAAGGTGTTTGGCTCAGAAAACGTTATTTCTAAAAGCGATGTAGTCACTAAAACTATTGGTACTACAGGGAATGCAACTCAAATCGAAAAAATTGATGCAGTAGGTAGTGTTACGATCGTAAAGCAAAACGAAAAAATAGAACACATTAATGATACCAAAAGTATTGATTGGCCCAAACTGCTCCTTTTGAGAAGCGAAGCGACCACTGAAAGTGTCGATGTCACGATAAATGCTGTGGCCAAAGACAATATTACAACCACAAAAAGTACTGTTGAGACAGATACTGTTGTTACCACAGAATTAACTACAGCTGAAAGTACTAAAGAACAATTTGATTTATCCCAAAACGTTTATCCTACTGAAAGTGTTGATTTAAAAACAAATGCACCAGCTAAAGAAACCTATACAACTGAAAATATTATTAGCAGTGAAAGAACTCCTACAGAAAATGGCTTATTGTTAAAAACAAAGGACGTTACAATCCCTCAAACAGACAGTAGTTCTATACCAGACCATGCTGCTGAAAAAATCATCAAATCTACTCAAAAATCAGATGACACTGAAATCATTGTTGGAAATGTGGTTTCTATTGTTGACAATATTTTTCTAGCAGATAGTTCGATAGAAACAGTTGATACTACTGAGAGCACCAAAAAATTATTCACAGCGAATAGTGTTGGAGTAAGCCCAAAAACTGTCCCTTCAGAAAATAGCCCTACGCAAAATAATATTTCCAGTAAAAATGTTGATACAGCCGGAGCACCGCTTAAAGTCAATATCGATTTTACAACAAAAGAAACTGTATCTCCTAAATCTTACGAGAGTTTCGGAATATTTACATTTTTAGTGCCCCCAAAGGTATGAATTTTAGAGGAGTCTGAAAACTTAAACTTACGATAAGGCTAAATATAAAAATACTTTTAGGTATTTAAAATGATATTGTAATTGGGGACAGATCTCACAATAGCAAAATATACCATACTCTCTCAAATTGCAGTGATTATTTTAGCAATGCACTTTACAGAAAAAATGATATTGGCTTTACCTAGAAGAAAACCAACTAATATATTTCGTTTTCTTTGTTACAGACTGAGTTCCCGAAAAATGAACCCGATCCAAGATATGATTATTAAGAAGTTAATTAAAATACAGATAAAATTACGATAATTCTTAAGAAAGTAGCTTTCTTAGATAATTTTTATAAGTATTAAGTGATACCTACCTTAAAATTATTTAGAATCGTGCCACCAAAAATAGTTATAGGTACTAAATGAAATATTTTTCTTATTTTTCCTTATTTCGATTGGAAGATTCCATTTATGTAAGTATTTAGGTATAATTCAAATTATTTTAAGCATTAATTAAATTTTTTTGTGTCGTTTGTGAGTTGCGAACCATTAAACTTTAATATGTTTCTTTTAAAAAATGTTCTGTAAGATCAATGTTATCTTTATTTTTAACTACAATAATTTGAATTAAATATTAGTTTGAGTTTGCTCTTTTATTTTAGTTGCTTTGATAGGTCTAGCTAGATAACCAATAAAAACCTCAACGTAGAAAGTGCTAAGCCGTCTTCGAGTAATTCGTACATACATAGAAAAATATCAATATAGCTTCAAATTGTAAACCTCCCCCTTCAGTGTTTGGGAAGTCAGTTGAAAATAGATGGTCATTTTTCCATCCTAGGACCCTACAATACGCAGCAACATCATACAAAGTAAGCAATTTTTTTGTGTGGTTGGTGTGTCATCGTCACCGTATAGTTTCCGACAAAACTTTTGATATGAAAATATAACTTATTACAATACAGATAAAACACTCGATACTGTATAATATTTTTTCCTCTGAGGTGCACTGTACCGTCTTGACTTGCATGCTGATTGCGGAGATTCCCCAACAACCGGCTTTTCAAGTTTAAAGATGATACGTGTGATATTAATAGGTATACCTACTTACTATACGTCTATTATGTGAGTTAGTAAACATGGATAATAAACTGGTATACTTACTTAGTTTTTACTCAGACTACCATTGCCTGTACAAAATGTTAATGAGAACTAACAACATCAATAATGAATAAGTAGTAACCTATATTAATGATGCACTTAAAGGAAGACGTAATAGACATTCTATATTTTACTATTAAGTACCCAACTAATAAATTTACAAATTAAAGAATTACAAGTTATCCAATATTGATTCTCTAAGTATATTATATGTATAGTAGGTAGGTACTTACCTACCCAAAAAATGTTGAAAATTATTAAATACATTATTGAAAAGGTTTATGGTGATCTAGATTTTAGATAGTCAATGGGTCCCGACTGTTAAAGTCGCTATGTTCTGTGACTACTGGACTTGTTTTATTTCTTTTCAGTTTTTATTATGTAGCTTATGTTTTTATTTAAAGTTTTTTAAGCAGGCGGGTTTTTTAAATTTTTATTTAATTTTTTTATTTTGCGCTTTTTAGTCAGCATTAGGTGCGAGACGTGTTATTAAATCAATTTAATCGCAATCGCATAATTTCATTGAGGGGGTTATTAAGTTGAGGATTATTCAGTAAGTTGCGGTAATCTAAGATATGGACGACTTCTAACCAACTTTAAACCGTTGTAGATCCCAAATGGTTACATTAAATAAAAAATGTTTAGAGAAACCTAACAATGATTTTCGAATACCTACTCAACGATATCCCACTTGATATTATAATCAGTCAACTTTTGTTTTCTTAACCAACTTTTAAGTCGTTGTAAATCCCAAATAGTGAAAAATGATCAAGGAAACTTAAGAATGATTTTTAAATACCTATTCGACGATACCCCACTCGACATAGTCAGTCAATTTTATTTTTTTATATTTTACAATATGGCGGCTGGTGGTCGCCATTTTGTATTTTGATAACTGTCATGTCTTCAGTGACACTCCCAGGATTAAGACGAATCGATTGACGTGTGAATCATCAAAATCGGTCTATCCGTTTGGCCTCTGGAGCGCCACATAGGAACAAACATACAAACAAACAAACATACATACATAGACTAATAAACACATAACCCTTCTTTGCGTTGCGCAGTCGGGTAAAAACAAACAAGAGTAGATACGGTATATTCTAACATTGCGTATTCGAAATCTGAGTGCATTACCTATAAAATTATTGTATTTAAAAACATTTTTCTTTAAACATTTATTTTTATTTAGGTATTTTTATTATAATTTTATTTTTATTATTTGAATAATTACGCGTGAAATGTTTATTTTATTTCCCTGAATGATTCAGGCATTTGTAAAATGAGCAAGAAGGCATTCTGATGGATTTCAAAAAATAATCGCAGTGAGACAGCACGTGCTCACGCGGCAACGGTTCGACATACAACTGAGGCTAGTGCGTCAGCTCGACGCAGTTTTATCGTCTCATTTGCCATGACTAGGTACCGTATCTTTAGTTTTTTGTTTTAATCTAAGATTATCCTATCCTACTTCCTTCCTATCCTATCCTATCCTACTAATATTATAAATGTGAAAGTTTGTATGGATGTTTGGATGTTTGTTACTCTTTCACGCAAAAACTACTAAACCGATTGCGATGAAACTTGGAATATAGATAGCTGGACACCTAGAATAACACATAGGCTACTTTTTATCCCGCGGGATCGAGACTTACGCGGGTGAAACCGCGGGGCGCAGCTAGTATATCTATATATCTAAGGTTCTTGTTTAATAAACGAAGTGAAAAAATCTGAATAAATGAGACACTCGGCGATAATAACTTCTAATAAACCCAAAACATGACAGTTAAAAAATAATCACTCTAAAAACATGATCAGGTAAAATGTTTAGGTAAATAGGATACCTTCGTACATTAATTAATAATTACAATATTATGTCCATCATCATTTAAAAATCGTGATTGTTATTGAAGAACTAGGTATAAATAAAGCTAAACACTTCCTAAACGATCATTAGCATCAAGATGGGAGTCATTTCCGAAACTGTGTTAGTGCTAGTCCTTATTAATTTAGCTTTTTGTGATGACATTATACCTTTGGAAGAACCGATTATTATAAGCCCTATATTAGCTTCGACAAGTGTAGGGAAAGATGTGAAGAAAGCGAAAGAGTTTCCAGTGTTAAAAGTTATAGCGACTGGCAACGAAGCGGGAGATTCATCTGATGTTACTGAAGTTAATCAACCTATTTATGTTCAAGTATGTATTTTACTATCGATAACTACCTATGTACGTATTTGTATGTATGTACCTAGATGGACGTAACTTGCGTAAGTTCCATGCCAAATTCGAGTCTGGTCGATGCGTATAAATGTACTATAAGTACGAGGGATGTATGATTAAGTACCTGTGTTTACCGACTGAGGGCACCACCGACGCATAATAAAAATGCCATCATGTAGCGCCATCTTTACAATGGTTACGGTCAAAATTTCATACAGATTTGTCAATTAATTTTGTTTTCACAGCTGTGTTACGTCAATTGTTACTCTAAATTACGTATAATTAATAACTTAATCTATTTTTTGTGCTAATACCTATAAAATCATATCGGTTTTCCTACTCTACCTACATAATGATAAGTTAGGCCCGTAATAAGTAAATTGTATACGTATATCTTGTCAGTTGATTATGATTACATAGAATGCAGTAATATCAGGCCTTGTAATTAATGGTAATCTTATGATGAGGCTGGAAAAGGTTCTTTTTATTGAATTGCTTCAAGAGTTTTGTGGTAAAAAAGGGGGAATACAAGATGTTTATGTAAATTACGTTTATGTAGGTATATTATTGAGTACTTTACATAATACATAAGCATCTATCTCATTTGAGTGTTGTGCGTGTTTTTTTTTTGTACCTATACCTAATAGTGAAAAAAAACCGATCAAGTGCGAGTCAGAATCGCGCAGAAAGGGTTCCGTACATTATCAGTATCACAAAATAATACCTACGTTTGTTGTATGGGCCGCACTTAATATTTATTTAAATCTGTTTTTAGTATTTGTTGTTATATAATTTCAACTGTCTATCACGGCTCATGACCCATGGTGACAGACAGACAGACGGACAGTATTACCATTTGCGTACGGAATTCTAGAATAATAGCAAATACGTAGATAGATTATTCATAACTTTATTTCACGGATTTCTAGACACCAATTAAATTTGTTTATGCTAAATTTGTTTTCAAGACTAGATAGATATGACTAGATCCTTCGAAAATGTGATGCAGATAAGTTGAAAAAGAACTTAAGTCATACTTATTTCACTTAGGCATTTATTACTACTATATTTTCTAAAGGTAAAAAACATTGGAGTTTAAAAAAAATATTTAAAAATCCACTAATTAATGATGTCAATTTATTCTTGGCGGCAAATCCTATCCTTTCTTTTTCTTCTTGCAGCCAGCACTGTCTTCTGTCGAAAAGATCATATAATTTAGTCCATTAGGATTCCGTACCTCAAAACAAAACAAGGAACCCTAAAGCCGGATTCCCAGGTACACGCGGCTTATGTTAAACCCTTATCCTCTTAATAAATAAATAAATTCTGTGAACCACACACAGCGCCACCTTTTTTTTTTTTTTTTTTTTAACCGCTCTCGGGGGAGAGCGGCCCGGTGAGTGGGGTCCCCCCGGCCAAGATGGTGTGCGGCCGGGGTATACCCACTAAAAACCCACGGTGTCCTTCTCGCCGCTATTGCCAGAGCTCGTCGGAAACCTTACGGAGGAACGTCGACGAGCTCCAGCGGCGGGTGGTCCCATCGGACCCCTTCTCCGAAAAACCCCTTGACGAGGTAAAATCGTCTCGAGTGGCGGCGCGGACACGCCGCCGCCATCTCGGGCTCTATTGTTGGCGACTGACCCCCCCGAGTCAGCCGCCAAGAGCCGGTTTAGGGCGGACGGAGATCGTTTGCTCTCCTTCGCCGTCGGGTGCGCGGTACGCGGTTCGGGTCGCGGAGGATCTCACGATCCCGCTCCGCAGCCTCCTTTTGGCACATTACGGCCTCTGCGAACTGTCGGATGGCCCGCCACGCCTCGTCGCTGTCGACCATGGAGGCGACCACGGCCGGCAGCGACAAGTCACGGCCGACGACAGACACCAGCTCCGTCCGCTGCTGGGCCCAGGCCGGGCACTCAGCCAGCGTGTGCGCCGCGGTGTCTCACGGACTGGGGCAATGATGACACCTCTCGTCCGCCTCTCTCCTGATACGGCACAAGAACTTGCCGAAGCAGCCGTGTGCCGTCAGCAACTGAGTGAGGCGGAACGAGAGTGCCCCGTGACTCCTCCCCACCCAATCCTCCAAAATTGGCCTGATGGCCTCCACCGTCCAGTGGCCGGCCGATGGCTGTTGCAGCCGCGTCCGCCACTCTACCATCTGGGCCTGGCGAGACTCTTCCCGCCGCTCCTCCACCTCCCTGAGCGACGGGCGGTCGCCTCGGCTTCGAGCCTCCTCGCGCCACTCGTAGAGCGACGCGAGGGCTCTCGCGTCGAGATCCCAGGGTAGAGACCCAGCTAGGACCGCGGCTGCTTCCCCCGACACCGTGCGGTATCCCCGCGTCACCCGGATGGCCATCAGTCTCTGCACGCGGCGGAGTGTGCCGATGACGCCATCCGGGAGATTGGCGGCCCACACGGGTGCGCCGTATAGCGCCATAGACCGCAAGACGCCTAGGTATAGACGTCTTGTGGAGACACTGGGCCCTCCCAAATTTGGTAGGAGCCGGGATAGGGCCCCAGCCGTTCCCACCAGTCGTGGCTCCAAGCGAGCAAAGTGCGCACGGAAACTCCAGGTGCTATCGAGCACCAGCCCCAGATATTTGAGGGTGTCCCCGACAGGAACACGGGACCCTCCAACTACCAGGTGGAAACCTGGGGGTGGCTTGTTACGCGGGCCGTGGAAGCAGACGCATTCGGTCTTGGTTAGGGCTACGTCGAGCCCCAAGCACCGAATGCGCTGCACCACGTGTGCCACCCTTGCCGTCGCCAAGATGGCTGCTTCGCGGTGGGACCTCCCTTTGGCCGTGACCAACGTGTCGTCCGCATAACAGGTGACGGTCACGCCAGGGAGAAGGGCACCGCGAAGCACCCAGTCGTAGCCGATGTTCCACAGGAGGGGTCCGGAGCCGACCCCTGCGGAATACCGCACGACATGCGCCACCGACGCCTCCCATCCTGCGTCTCGAAGGCGACTATCCGGTCGGATAGGTACGACTCCAGAGTACGACGCAGGTAGTCGGGTACGCGGTGGTAGCGCAAGGCCTCCCGTATACACGCCCATGGGAGCGTATTGAACGCGTTGGCGATGTCTAAAGACACCGCCAACAGCACTCCCCCCCTGTCCACGGCTTCCGCCGCGAGTGCCCGAACTCGGAGAATTTCTCCGACAGTCGATCGCTCCCGGCGAAACCCGTACTGGTATGCCGACAAATTCGGCCCGGTACGGGTTAGGTGGATGGAGAGGCGTGCGGCGATGACACGCTCTAGGAGCTTGCCGGCCTCATCCAACAGGACGATCGGCCTGTATGCCGATGGCGAGTCCGGTGGCCTCCCCTCCTTCTGCAGGAGTACGAGGCCGCCCAACTTCCACCGAGCAGGGAACTCCCCTCGCTCCAGGCAGACGGTGAACAGCCTCCGAAGACGGTCCCCCAAGTGCCTCGAGGCCAGAACGAGCGCGCGCCCCGGTATGCCGTCAGGCCCGGGGGCGGTGTTCTTGGCGCTGAGGCGACGAAGAACCATCTTCAGCTCCTCTGCAGTCACGTCGATAGGCTCGACCTCCTCCTCAAGCCCCGCTAGTGGCGGTGGAGCCATATGCGGCGGACTTTGCTCTGCCCTGGCCGGAAATAGTGTCTCCACGACCTGCCCCACGAAGTTTGGCTCGAGCGACCTTGTTAGCGGCGGGGCCCACGGTTTGAGCTTTCCCCTAGCCTGCCGATAGGGACGCTCCCATGGGTCCCCGCCCAAGGTCGCGAGCAGTTCCTGGCGCGCCCTTTCCTTCGCCGTGATTATCGCCAGCTTCAAGGCCTTCTTGGCCGCTTTGTAGGCGGCGTGGAGTGCCTCCTCCACTGGGTCCACCTCGTCTGCCGCAAGCCGGCGACCATGGCGGCGACTCCGGTGGCGAGTGTATGGGCGGCGCGCTGCCACGCAGGCGGAGCGCAGTGATGCGATCTCTGTATTCCACCAATACACCCGCCGCCGGGGGCCACGGAATTTGACACGCGGCATCCCAGCGTCACAGACGTCAGTGAGGGCTCTGGTGAGCCACTCGGCCTCCGCGCTGACGTCGTCCAGGACCTCCGGTATGGGAACCCACGCCTGGACGACGGCGGCCTCCTCTGTGAGCTCCCGGTCGAGCTGCTTCACAGACCACTGGGGGCGGTCCGTCCGCGGGGATTGGACTGGAGAGGTCGAGGTCTGGGTGGAGATCTGGAACCGGATGTACCGGTGATCGGAACCAGATTCCACCTCCTCGACAACCCTCCAGTCGTGCACTCTGCGTGCAAGTGCGGGGGAAGCGAGTGTGATGTCCACAATCGAACTTCCCCGCGGGTGCACGCAGGTGTGCGTCGACCCGCGGTTTACAACCTGGAGGTCGTGAGCGTCGATCCAGCTCCCGAGGAGCCGACCCCTGGAGTTCGGCCGTGCACTGCCCCACCTGGTCGAGTGCGAATTTAGGTCTCCCAAGACGATTGCCGGACGAGGTTGTATCCGGTCCAAAAGGTACCCAACCTCGTCAAGGAAGACCGTAAATTCGGAGTCAGGTCGGTTCGGTGAGAAGTACACCCCGACCACGACTGCATCTCGCCATTGTGCCGCGACGAAGCCCACGCCGCGGGCGATGGGCGCTAGGGGCGGCACGCACAGGCTGCTGGTAGGGACGAGCACGACCAGCGCTGGGGTTGCCGTGTCCGCTAGCCAGCTTCCTCTACTGTGCACGTAGAGTGGCTCCGATATTACCGCCAACTCAATCCCCCACTCGGCAATGACCTGATAGAGCAGGTCATGCGCCATGTGGCAATGGTTGACGTTCAGCTGCAGGATGTGGTGAGTCCGGGCTTGATCCATTACGGACCCACGACATCTCCAACCGCCTCGTCCATCGCTTCCAGAGAGGGTACAGGAGCGGCGGGACTGGCTGGGGTCGGAGGTATGGATCCGCCCACTGCAGTCTTTCTTTTAGGCTTTGGGGCCTTGCAGGCTTTGGTGCCTACTTGGTGGCCCGCAGAAAGCCCGGCCTCCGCACACACAGGACAATGTGGAGTCGCGGAGCAGCTCTTCGCCTCGTGATCGGGCTTGCCGCACCGGTAGCACAGTGTGCTCCTGTCTATTTCGGACGGGCAATGAGCCCGAACGTGTCCGGGCTGAAGGCACCGGAAGCACCTTCGCTCCCTGGGCTGCAGCAGTGTGACGCTGGCAGACACCCACCCGACCAGAATTCGGCCGCCTTCGGTAATCTTCTTGGCTGCGGCTACCGGGCAGCGGGCCCATGCAGCGCCCATGCCCCGGGAAGATTGGCGAATGTCGCCGACCTTCACCGCCTCAATGGAGCAGCCTCCTTTTTCGGCGATAGCCGCCCACAGCTCCTCCTTGGAGACTGAGTCGTCCAGCCCAGAGACGCGGATCTCCGCAGTCATCGTGGGCCGGTGGACTGTTACGCAGTCATCACCCAGCGTCGTCCTGATCTGCTGAGCAAGCAGGTCAGCCTTTGCTGCTCCCTCGGGTCCAGAGACCTCGAAGATGCGGGCTCCCGTCTGGGCCTTGCGAAGTCGCATGGCGGGGATGCCAAGTCCGACCCAGTCAATTCTGGACTTGGCCTCCGCCAGCGCTCGAGCGTAGGTAAGACCGCTCTTCTCCGCTTCCGGTTGAAGAGTGACCACCACAGCTGCGGATTTGGGAACTCGCAGCTTCGGGGTCTTCTTCTTGTTCTCCTGGGGAGATATCTTCTTCGGGGCGTTGGCCTTGTTGGGCGCCTTCTTTGCCTTTATGACAACTGTCGTCCACTCGTTGGACGGGGCAGAAGTCGACGGCTGAGGGACGGCAGCGGCAGGAGTATTAGCCGCTGGGTTGCCCTTGTTGGCATTCCCCCTACGGCCCCTCTTCCTCTTCCTAGCCTTCGGAGCAGGCGGCTCCTGGGCCGGTGGCAACACTACCGGTGGCGACGGTGTCAGTCTGTCCGGTGGCGGCAGACTCTCCTCTCTGGCCCTATCAGCCGCAAGAGGCGGCCGGACCCTTATGGCAGGCGGGAGGCGCTCGCTGAACTCCTCAAGGCGAGCATTTAGCATCGAGCCGAGGTCGATCCGTAGCGAGCGCTTAAGCTCCTCCATGTTCAGGCCCGAAGCCGATTGAGTCTCGGCGCCGGCGGTCGCAAGCTGGCTCAATTGAGTCCTCTCTATCTGCTCCTTGAGGGAAGGCTAGCTCTCTTTGGACCTCCGAGAGCTGTGCACGCATCTGCGCGTTCTCAGCCTGGAGGACAACCGCCTCCTCTGAAGCTGTCCTCATGCTGAGTTCGCGGACCACCTCCTGCAGGCTACCGGCAGCGTCTTTCAGATGTCTCTGAAATCGCCCGCACAGGTTGCCGCTGTTTTTGGCGACGTACATTATCGACTGTACGTCGGTCTCCACCCTGAGGCTAAGTCCAGCAGTGGATAGCGTCTGCAGCTCAGGGGCCGTTCCACTCGCCGACGGTCTCGCCCGGAGTTCCGACGAGGTCGGGTACATCGACCGAAGTTCGCGGGCCGAAGCAGCAGCACCTTCTATCTCCTTTTCGGCCTCCAGCCGCATCTGCTGCTGTTCAGCTTCGACCTGTCTCTGCTTAGCCGCGGCCAAGCCGACATACTTGCCGGTTGTGGCGGGACGACTACGCCCCCTTGGCTTTGTCGGCTTTTTCTTGCCGCCCCATTCGTCGCTATCGTCAGCGTCCTCGCGACTGCGTGCCCTCTTTTGCGGCGTCTTCTCTGACGTCATGCGGAGGCTTTCGTTGCTGGCGCTGAAGGCCGACAGCATACTCGCCTCGACGCTTGTCGCCGAGTCAGACAAGCAGAGTTGCGAACGCAGACTGTCCGCATCGCTACCATTTCGCTTGTCTAGGGCGGACTCTGGTAGCCTATTTAGGACTACGCTGAGTCGACGCTCCTTCACCTTCGCTGCTTCACCCGCTACGTCGGGCTTTCTTGGGCTCCTAGGCCTCTCCACCTTCTCACTCCTTTCCGGGCTGCTGTGCCCATCTGAGTCCTTCCTCTCTCTCAATTCCTTCTCTCGACTGCATCTTCTCTCCTTTCTTTCCCTCTTCTTCTCTCCTTCGTCTGGTTTTTGGGTTTGGTTTTTAATGTATTCCATAGTAGTCCCACGAGTCGCACGGTAACTACTTACGAGGGCCGGAGCCGGGTCGGCACCTGTGAGGCCTACATTTATAACCCAAGAGGGGGGGCGGCAGGTGCCCCTCCTGGGGGTGCGGTTGAGACTGTACTAACAGGACAGCCATTCAGGTCTCGCCCCGCACCACCAACTTACCTTCCGGTTTTGCCGACAGTTTACTCTGCCAGGCCCGGCCGGTAAAGGCAAGGCCCCCGTTACTCCACGCGAGTTACGCGCGGAGTTCCTTACGAACTAACACGTGCCCGGCCAATGAAGGCAAGGCACCCACCTCCAATTAGGGTGGGTATACTTCGCACACACTCTTTTGGTGTGTGCGGAGTATACCCACCCTAATGCCCGGTGCGCCTCTTCGCTTTACCGCCCAACATAGCTGGCTTGCTATGGTGGGCGGTTACTGAGCCCTCTCACCACGGCAAGGTGGACGCACGACGAGAGGGACACAGCGCCACCTAGCCCCGTGGAAAGCGACTAAGGTTGTGTTACGGTGACTAGACAACGGATATAATACTGATATTTATTTTTCTTTTGTAAATACATACAAATTATACATAGAGGTACACCCAGACAAAACACAAATATTCATTTTTTAAGAATAAATACTTGCACCCGGCGGGAATCGAACCACAGCGAAGCACGACGCGCCACAGAGGTCGTCTCTTGAATCACTCTATCTATTAAAAAAACCACATCAAAATCCGTTGCGTAGTTTTAAAGATCTAAGCATACATAGAGACAGACAGCGGGAAGCGACTTTGTTTTATAGGTACTATGTAGTGAAAGGTAGAATTAACAAGAAAAGACAAGGACTTTTTTTTTTAATAAATCAAGTTAAGTCTTTATTTCATGCGCAGTCTTTTATTTAATCATTACAGTAGAATTGGGTCTGGTAATGTCTGGTATAGATGTATCGGATTCGCCGAATACCGGGTCCCTGATCTAGAATACGTGTTATCTGAAACAAAATAATTCCCAAATGTTGACTTGTTATTCAAAAAAACAGTTGTAGGTATTTAATTTACTTAGACTCTATTGCAGAATCTTGGAACAAAAATGTAAACAAGAATCTTATACATTTATTTGAAATTGACAGCTCTTTTTTATTTTTTTCTTTTGATAAGTACCTATTGATTAAGATTTTTGAAAATTTTTTTTTTTTTTGCAAAAAAAAAACTGTACCCATTGTTGCTGATAGAAACAATGGAAAACAAAAATAACTTTAAACTTTTTATTATAGGATTTACAATCTAATAGAATACAAGTTTATAATTGTTTGTTAAAGTCATCTAATCGAAACGATCATAAAAATGTTATTACCTACCCATGGCAACATCAAACGTTTTTGCCTTAAAAATCCTGTTCGGAAGTGGCAAAAAACATCGAAGGCAAAGAGAATATTGTCTAGTGTTCATCTTTTAAGTGTTTTTCAACACTTGAGATAAAAATAAAAAGCCAAAGTTTTATGTGATTTGTACAATTAAGTACCTTAAGGAAAAATATCATCATCTCGTAAATTATCTTGGAATCCAATATCTTGACGTCACAAATAATTATTACTTTTGTTTAGGTAAGTACCTATTTTAATTATGGATTATGGAATAGCATATCTAGATATAGGACGTAGTACTATATCTAGATATATGTATATGCCCGTATACGCCCAAGGGGTCGAAATCGACCCCAAGTTATTTTTCTTTGAATCGACCCAAAAACAAATAAAGGCATATATGGGTTAATTTAGAGTGTAGGTAGAGTATTGGAGAGATCGCCCGTTTTCCTTTTATTTATACTCCATATTTAAGTACTGTTAGTACAAGTACCTACTGCATGTCTCAAAGCTCTTGGATCAAGAGCTTTAAGACATGCATGATATAAATAGGTATTTAAGTAAGAGTCGCCATTATACTCACTTGACATTTGACTTGAGAATAGCTTTTCTAGATATGTGACATAGTACCTACTTAAGAACGTGGCGATGGCGACTGTTACCATTTCCATACAAACTTAATACCAAAATAAATTATGACAAATTTAGTTTTCTACCATAATATCGATATTATTCGGATTAAGATTTTATTTTTATAAGGTCCCCACCACAAGGTTTTCCAAAATATTCATTCCAAAAGAAATAAAACGGAGAAACATTTTTTTCATTTTTCCAGCCTAAATTACTAGTTAACATCTCATTTACATCTCATTTGTTTTATATTATTCCCAATAAAAAGTAATTTACGCTGTAAAAATGAAAAAAATGTTTCTTCGTTTTATTTCATTTCGAATGAATATTTTGGAAAACCTTGAGGTGGGGACTCTATACAAGTAAAATCTTAATCCGAATCATATCATATCACATATACTTTGAGACATATACATTGATATAGGTTAGCGTTGCATTTTATAGACTTGATACCTATCTGTTAAAATAAAAATTAGGTTTGCCAAACCAAAACAAAATATTACTTTTGTATTGATCGACAAATTAGAACCAAAATGTGCGGTACAACACGCCTGACCAACTGACCAATTGGAACTTTCTTTGTACCATTTTGACGAGTTGGCACTAAATCGTATTATTTTAATTTATTTAGCCAAGTACCTACTAAGAAGAATCTTAAGTATTTACTTAGGTACCTACTAGCTACATAGATCGACTGGTGCGTTCTGCCTGCCTTGACTCGTCTTCCTACCTGCGCGTGCGTAATAAAAAACGTGACTCTTTTCCACAACAAAGTTTTGCGGTTATATATGATTGACTATTTATTACTTACGTGAATGTACTACAGAGTTCGCAATCAGAACGTCTGTGATGATAAAGGTCGGGTTATTCCACCAATTATATTAAATCATTCGATGAACTCGTCGATTCACATAAACAAATGGAAGACTTGCCTTTGTTTTGCTGTAGGCAAACAACGTTTGTTTGCCTGAAAGTTATGGAACGTATTTTTTCCTTCTGTTTTTAGGATAGTTATTATCAGACCCTCGATAAAAATAACTTGACATTCGCAGGTCGACATGCCCCCGAAGAAGCAAAACTTTATTGTAGGTTCTCGTTTAACCTCTGTGGCGCATAGCAGTCGATTGCGGAAGGTTGCGGGATCGATTCTCGCCACCTAATATTTATTTGTGATCTGGGTGTTATCTAGATCCTATGTATGTATTTACAAAATAGTATAATATGTAGGTAGTATATTCGGTGTCTGGTACCCATAGTACAAGCCTAGAGCTTAGTTTGGGGCTAGATTGATTATTTCGTACGTTTGAAAATGGACGCGCTTTGTTTCGCAAAAAAATGTGCGAAATAATTATCCTATTTATTCATTATTCCGTAATTTTTCTCAACTTTTAATGAATTTTATTCTATTCTAGACAGCCATCTTATAGCAGACCAAACATCTTTAAAATCGGTCTAGCTAGACCGATTGCCGAGTTCAAAATATAGTCTGATTACATTTTGAACTACCTAACACAACTTTGTTTTATTTAAACAGACTAAAATGAATGTCTAGAATGTACCCACCTGGCACACTGACAACAACAGTTGGAGCTGGATATACCAATACTTCATTTTTTAATTTTAGATTACGATTTGACACATTTTCTTCAAGAAAAAAATGACAAATATAAAGAATATTTCTTATTTTTTTATTGCTCAAGGCATTTTTACTTTAAATATTTTACAAGGAGAAATACATCATTAAAAATCCTCCCATGACATGATTCGAACCTGTGCCCCTCGCTTGCCGGGCGAGTGGCACAGGTTCGAATCCTGTCATGGGAGGATTTTTGATGATGTATTTCTCCTTGTAAAATATTTAAAGGAAAAAATATAAAGAATCTAAACGTCAGATCATAGTTTGGAACTAAAAATGTTTTAGTAGGTATATACGTAAATATCTAAATAAAAAGTAACACCAAGGCGTTACTTGAACTCAGTGTAACTACATAGTAGATTGTGACATAATAAGACGAATGGTACAGGAAAATCCTGATTCTGTTCCAAGACAATAGATTTAAAACAGGTATGATGTCATTTACCTGAGCTAGGGGGTACTACGATCACTGTTTGGTCCCTTGGTTGTATCTGGGATTGATAACCTGTAATAAAAAGAAACAAATAAATGACAATATATATCCAACCAACACTCTCAAATATTAGGCGAGTTGTTACAAATAGTTCTAAATAGGAGAAGCGTGCTCAAACCCTGCTAATTATAACTTCAAAATGGGCACTTTTTGTCGACTAAGATTCTAGTTAATTCTAGTACCTATAGTAAATACTAACTTCTCCTTTTCATCCGAGCGTTGTTCCCGGTTGCATCCCTCTCGGGAGCCCGGGGTACGCTGATTTAATTTGGGGTCGACGCAATCGGTAAGTCATCATTGACCATACCTTCTGCAATTGGAGATACGACTGTCTTTTTACGACTGGCCGCCTGCCTTACACCAACCCTCTTCAAGATCAAGCAGTTTATCCGCCACCGCGCGGGGAGAACTTAAGGTTTGCTAATCTCCCTCAGACCCCTTAGTCGGTGAGTGGTAAGTGGGCTTCATTGCTCCGGTAGCAGTCTGGACAATCTGGTAGTGCCGTTTTGGGCACGGGGTAGCTCTCCCTTCAGAGAACCGAATCTAGCGTTTGGGGACACGATCTGTCTATAACTGATCCCGCACGGTTGCCCTCCGGGGTGGTCGGACGGAACAGCGGACCCATCTCTTTATACCCTTGTTGGTCACAGCTTGGGACGCTATAACATATATGCGTAGGAGTATGGAACGGGTTGCTAGACCCCTTAGTCGCCTTTTACGACACCAACGGAAAGAGATGGGGTAACCCTATTCTATGCCGGGGCTACTCTTTGAGCTATATGACATAATTAGGTATATCGAATTATAGACAGGAAATAAAACTGTAACTTATATTTAACGCCAATACTAATTCTCGCTACTAATGTTTAAAGGAAGTATTAAAATTGTTAAAGGTTGGCTTAGGCGTGAATTATACAGAAGCGGAGTAAGGCTTTAATTTACGTCTTACATTATTCTTCAAGAACCTACCGTAATTCTGTCGAACAATTCTTAAGTTTGGGATGTATGACTCTGCGCCTTCGGTCATATTTAAATTCTGTAAAATAAGAAAATGATTAGTTCTAAAAGTGCCTATATTTTATAATTTTGTAAAATGAAAGTTAAAAACATGGTATTACCTAAATGCGTAGGAGTAGTATTACCTTTTAAAATTCACACGATTTGAACTGTTAACATAGTTAGTACATTTTACCTCGAAAGTTGAGGTAACAAAATCAATAATAATAAGCGATTAAGACCCGGTAAAATGTAATTTTGATATAACATTACATTACTACAATAATTGTAGTAGCCTGAATATTAAATAAATTGATAAAAGGTCTTAAATTAATAAAGTAAACACTGAAATACATACCTGAGCATTGAATAAGACATCACGATTCAAAGAATAACAGCTAACAGATAAAATAACGGCCAGAAATAAGAAAAACACTTTGGAAAACATTTTTTATTTTATTTTTATTATTGTAGACTTGACTTTCCAACATTTAACTGATTTCGAGATGACAATATCTAGCTTTATATATACAGACTTTTGGTACTGAAAGATGTTATCTGAATGCGATTATCTATCATTACAACTATTATGTAGAAACCGTATGTAATGGAAATGTAACAATGACGTAAAATTATACAATAACAAGTTATTTTTATGGGAATTCCAAATTTATATAGTGGAAATATTTTTCCTATAAAATGTAATAACAAACTTTATCAAATTTGACCTTAGTCGCCTAATTTCAAGCCACTGTCTTATTTCGATAAAGTAACATTCACTTTATAATCGTATTTGGTGCAAAGGATTGCTATTGCCATACAAAGGGGTAATGCTGCCAGCATCCTTAGTTCTTTTGCGCCGGGTACGATCAGGGGTGATTTATTTGATTGACTATGTGTGTGTTTGTATTGTTGTTTATGTGACATTTTATGAATAAATTATAAACTAGAGATCCTTTTTAGGTATTATTTATGAAATATAATTGTGCAGATTGTGGCTATTAGGTAGTTCTTCAGTTCTTGTCGACTACAAGTGGTTTCGCTAATCTCTTTCTATGTCTTGTTACTGTGTTGTTTATGTCCTGGTCTTCTAGTTTCTGTTATTCAAACAAAACATAGATATATGAGTTAGGTTACTTATTTGCCTTTTCTTAATTATTTTTTGAAGGAGTATTTATGTTGTTTTATTGCTACAGGGCATATTTTACCAAAATACTATTTATGTATTCTGTGCCAAAATGTTAAAATTACAGATATTTTACAAGTAGGTACTAATGCATCATTAAAAATGTGATTTTCTATGACAGGATTCCAAACTGTGCCCAGCGCTTACCGGGCGAGGGACACAGGTTTTAATCCTGTCATGGGAGAATTTTTGATGATGCATTACTCCTTGTGAAATATTTCTAGTGGAATGCATTGAATGAAAGCAATAAAACATCACATCTCATCTTTAAAATGCTTTTTCCTGACTAACTGATGGATGAATGCACTGCCTAAACCGCTGATAGCAGAGAGCTGAAATGTGGAGAGTATAACCACATGAGTAGAGAAGGAGTATAACTATGTAGGCTTCGGATAAGAGAGGGTTTTTCAAAATTCCGACGGCCGTAATAACCCATCTAATCTACATCTACACAAATATTATAAAGAGGAAAGATTTGAATTTCTGTGTTTGTGTGTCTGTAATAACTTAACTGTATGTTTGTAATAAATAAACTCGAAAACTACTGTGCCTATTTCAAAAATTCTTTCACCATTTATTTATTTATATCAGATTCTACAGTCAATATAATACAATGTAATCCATTTTACATAACATTAGAGAGCTACATTCAGTAACAAAGGCTACTTTTGATCCCGATATTCCCACCGAATCGGGACTTACGCGGATGAAACCGCGTAGTCTATTGATAAATTGAGATATCGGAGTGTATTTTTAAACTGCCGGAAGCTGAAGCACAACTATTACAGAATGAGGTATACTCGTACCTGTCGCTATCAAAGTAATCGAAACAAAACCAATGTGGAGTAATAAAAACCACGCGATTCAAACCGAAAAATGTCTTTAATTTCAAAACCAATGTGATCACGCACAACAATGTAGTCCGCACCTATTCGTAAAGCCCTCTAAACCAGGCAATAAACACCTAGACAACAATAAGTTCCAACATTTACTACATCTGTATTTCCAGATACAACATAAAACAAGCCATTAAAATAGCACAACAACATCCTAGGACCTGGGGAGACGGAGAATCAAACCGGTTTGAAAGCTCCAACTACATAGGTGTTGTTCCTATGATGTCCTTGAGCTATCTTCACAGTTTAGCGCAAACACGATGCACCATTATTTAAAGCAGCCTTCAGCATCCGGTTTATGGGTATAACCAGGTTTGTATACGTGATGAGAATTGGCAAATTATAAGGCGTTCTTTATCACGACGAAGAAAATATCAAGAAATTAGCTGCGTCCCGCGGTTTCACCCGCGTAAGTCCCGATCCCGTGAGAATATCAAAAGTCACCTATGTTATTCAGGGTGAATGTAGCTTTCTAATGGTGAAAGAATTTTTGAAATCGGTCCAGTAGTTTTTGAGTTTATTCATAACAAACATACAGACGCACACACACAGACATAAATTCAAATCTTTCCTCTTAAGAGGGTTCATTCCATTCTCTTTCTCCATACAAACGTAGTTTACGTTTTCCTCCCTGGATAAAGACATTAGAGCAAATATGTTTATGCCATAAAACCTATATCTGTCATGTCTTGTCAATGTACGAACCTTTTTTTTTCTAATTAAAATAATAATAAAAAATAAAAAATGAAAAAAATAATTCGGAAGATGAATAGTCATGCCAGATATAAGTTTTATGGCATAAACATATTTGCTCTAATGTCTTTATCCAGGGAGGAAAACGTAAACTACGTTTGTATGGAGAAAGAGAATGGAATAAACGCCTTTAATAATATTAGTGTAGATGTAGATGTAGACTAACAATATTTATACGTAGAGGAGACTAGCAGTGTTCCACGGACTTACCCGCGTCAGTCCCGAATAGTCCAGATCCCGTGGGAGTTTCGAAAAACCCTTTCTTAGTCGATACTTACACATCACAGAGCCCACACCCTCCAAATTTGATGTCTTTAGGACTAATGGTTTAACCTGTGCGTTGATACATCAGTCAGTCAAGACAAAGCCTTTTTAGATATACCTAATCAAATATTAGCTAGCATTCTATTAAACTTTAAAATCATCGAAGTCTATAAACAATAACTCAGATACAACTTAATTATCAGTAACGTCATCGTGGGAATCGTTTATTCTGCGAAGTCCTGAGAGTAGTGAGGTTGTGACGATGACGTCAGGACAACAAGCCGGTCGTATAAATAGGTCGAGCTGACGTGCTGGTGCGCCAGTCATAATGATAGAAGTGAGGGTCATAGGTGTCCTGGCGATAGCTGCGGTCGCGGCCGCCTCGCTCGGTGATAACACGTTGGATTCTGGGGGTGGTGAACGCGTAGTCCTAGTCGCTCCAGTGCTCGCACCTCCTCGCGACTCCAGAACGCACAGCAATGACCGTTCAAGGCAGTTCCCTATACTGATATTGCTGGCCCAGCAAGGACCGCACGATACGCGATTGGGACCGGAACCTAAGTCTTTGGAGGGCAATCCGAAGCCTATTTATGTTAAGGTTCGTGCTTAGTGCTCTTGAAAATTTTAAATGAATACATGGATATTATCAGTGCCTTGCGATTTTATCAAGTGGGACTGATAGTATTATTGATAATATCAATCCCAATCCCGTGGGAATATCGGGATTAAAAGTAGCATATCTGTTTATCCAGTTCTCCAGCTATCTGCATGTCTACTAAGTTTCATCGCAATCGGTTTAGTAGTCTTTGCGTGAAGTAGTAACAAACATACTCATACTTCATACTTATACAATTATTATCATTTAACATAAAATAAAAACTTGCGTTTTGTTACAAGTTAAAATTACTGTTAAAAGTTACAATTTTCAAAGAAACATCAACTATTTTCCATCCAAAGGGTGCCTGGAAGAGATGTGCTTTTAGCGATAGGGTCGTCCGTTGTTCAAGTTTTTCTTTGTTGTTTTTAATTTTTTACATATTTTTCTTTTTTTTTAGTAGAATACCTACCAGCATAATGTAATCATAGCTTATCTAAAATGACCTAGAACCACTGTTCAGGGGCTAAATAACTCAATAGATCCACATTGATATCTTGATACTAAAATTTTAACTACCTAAGTTATTAGTTCTAGACTACGGTCGAGTCTCACGTTTTGGTTCTATGTTTTTTTTTTTTCAGAGAGATATGTCAAATCGTAGTCTACAATTAAAAAATAGATTCCAATATTCTAGTCCTCTTACTTATAAACAATGATTACAAACATATGTATCGTTTTACGGTGACATGATGTTTCAATGATGACAGACAGAAACAAACGTTACATAACTTAGTCATCTGTTAATCATCGTTTATGAGTAAGGTGAAATCTATTTCGTCCAATAACATAACCCTGTATGTATATATTAGTATAAAATTTACATGTAGATATATATATACCTAACTAAACATATTGTAAGTATCTTTGCTAACTTTTGTATAACGTGATTTTAAAAATATCTTTTCAGAGATTAGAAGACCAAAGAAATGAGCCGCATAGTAGAGAAAAGCGCCATTCGAAATGGCGGAAATATGGCGGGTACGGTGCGTACGGTGGGTACGGTGGGGGTTACCCTGTCGCCACGCATGTTACAAAATATGTAATTCTAGGTAAGTTTACTTAAATATAATTATAGATTTTTTTCGGTTTTCGCGATGTTCGATTGAAATTTAACTCATTTTACCGGTTTTGATCACGCGATCTAGACCCGTGTCTAACAATAATAATAGACGGAAATCGTGTAAGTTTAAAAAGTGTGTTTTCTTAGGTTCTTAAGAGGATAGTCTCCATTCTCTTTCTCCATACAAACGTAGTTTAAATTTTCCTCCCTGGATAAAGACATTACAGCAAATATGTTTATGCCATAAAACTTATATCTGTCATGACCTTTTTATTTTATTATTTTTTTTATTTTTTATTAATTATTTTAATAAGAAAATAAAAAAATAAAAAAAATGTAGATGCATAGTCATGACAGATATAGGTTTTATGGCATAAACATATTTGCTCTAAAATCGACAGTCGACTACGTTTGTAAAGTTTGTATGGAGAAAAGAGTAGGTCCCCTTAATGCCCTACGTTTCGAGGTCTTTTCAGACCTCTTGCTTACATTAGTCTGTACCTATATCCAGGTACAGACTAATGCTGCTTGAAAAACACATTAAACCCGGAAAAAAGAATTCAATTATGTACTGCAATATCTAGATATTAGTATACATCTTTACAAACATAAAATTTGTAGGTACATTGTGGTACAAGTTTGAATTTTGATGATTGATTGATTAATGATTACCGTTAAAAGGCGGTATTTACGTAATCAACAATACTTATAATAGAATATTATGCAAATAAAAGTTTCTTTGCTGTTTGCTAACTAGTCGCCACGGACTAAAGTCTGTAACTAGTGAACTGTCGGTTATTTTAAATAACTTCATGCTACATTTTTGACTGAAAAAAAAAACATCTGATAATCGTCTGAATCAAATATCAATCTAAATCGACGTACCTACATTATTATTTTTTTCATCAAAATCACTCGTTATTGTGGGCGACTAACTTTACCAAACAATTAACTGTAGGTACCTAGGTACCTAATTAGCTAATTTTTTGATCAAGTTACTCGTTTAGTTTAGATATTCAAGATAAAATTGTTTTCCAAAAAAAAAACCTAGGACTGTTTCCTAATTGTTGTTTGACTTATAATCATAGATCGGATTTTTGGGTGCCGTTTAAAAAATGCGACATCAAAAGTATGGATACGACCAAAAAAAATTCCGAGAAAAATTCCGCGGCTCGGAATTTCATCGTGATTGGGATTTCGAATAAGGATATGTGTCGAAATCACGAGTACTATCACTATCTAAAGTATCATCATCATCATCATCATTTGTTTTCATTGCTTAAGGCATATTTACTAGAAACATTTTAAAGAAAAAAATAATCTTCAAAATTTAAAATGAGATTCTGTTGACAGGTTAGAGTTATCCGTCAGAAATAAATAAAACACACATAAATTAAAAGGGTTTAATGTTTATATTTTTTTATTTAATATACAAACAATGGATAAAATCTGTTCTATAAATAATTAATATACAAACAATGGATAAAATCTGTTCTATAAATAATTATCACAATTAAGAGAAAACACACCTAAAGCATGTTTGTGGAACAAACATTTTCAAATACTTGTTTAAAAACATTTATTTTGCAGTCAGTATTAATTTCCTTACAACGTAGGGTAGAGACAATCCAGCAAAGCTTGAAATATAACAATTTATGTATTACTAAAACCAAAAATGTTCCCTCGACATGGAATTATTGTTGAGAAAATAATACAAAAATACTACTTTCCTTACAAATTGACCGAGTTGGTTAAAATGGGAAGTAGATTTTTGTACCTCTCAACATTTAAATTGTTCTATTTCAAGCTTTGCTAAGTGCACTACGCACCATCTACCTCGGTATGCGAGCTGAATAGCTGAATAGTCCAGCAAAGCTTGAAATATAACAATTTATGTATTACTAAAACCAAAAATGTTCCCTCGACATGGAATTATTGTTGAGAAAATAATACAAAAATACTACTTTCCTTACAAATTGACCGAGTTGGTTAAAATGGGAAGTAGATTTTTGTACCTCTCAACATTTAAATTGTTCTATTTCAAGCTTTGCTAAGTGCACTACGCACCATCTACCTCGGTATGCGAGCTGAATAGTTGACATTGCGGAATTTAACAACTATGTAATTACTTGGAAGCGAATTTTGAAATTTGGCCCTTACCATGATCTACTTACTGCAGGATTTAATTCGTCAGCTAATCAAAATTAAATAAACAAAATTAAAAAAAAAACCAAATAATAAAAAAATCACAGAAAATGTTTTTTTTTTGTTTTTTTTTCTGTTTTTTCTTAATAGTCTAGAAAAAAAAAATACTCTATTTTTTGCGCAACAAAACAAAAAATTAAATAACGAGAAAAGATCATGATAACGCCCAATATCCAGTTTTACTTAAGAATTACCAAGTTGAAAATGGAAATCTGATGATCATTTTTATTAAAATTCCGGGTCTAGATAGTGTTGTAGCTACTTTTAAATTTAAATTATCTCGATATTTCGGAACGGAATACATGGGCAACCGGTCGCGAGAAAACTAAAACAACAGAACAGGGATAGAAACACAAACACATTTAAAAAGTGTCAAATGTTTTGTAAAAAGTCAAAATGTTTTGTAAAACGCTGGCCATAATCATTGTTTTCTAGCTGCTTAAACCCAAAATTTGCAACTATCTTAAAATTTATAAATATTTTTATAATAAACGCCTATATTTGAATCTTTAATTATTGTTTAAGTAGCTGGGGAACAATAGATTAGACCTCCGTTTAACAAAACATCATCACATTTTGTTTTTCAACTTGGTCATTTTGGCAAAAACAAATCTGGAAAAAAAAGTACGGAACTTGCGGACTGAAAATACCAATCGGGAGCTTGGCGTTGGTGTCAACGCCAAGCTTCCGAAGTCGAAACTGTTTCGTCATCGGAACTGTCAACAGGTTGGCTGGTTTCAAAGGAATTAAAATAAATGACCATTATTTTTTCAATATTTTCTACACTTAATCTATTTCTTTTAACACTTAACATCCATTTATAAATAGAAAAAGATCTTTCCACATCTGTGGATGTCAGAGGTGCGAATTTATAATATTTTATATTGTGGTCAATTAATTCTATTCCTTCTTCAATTTTTTCTGAAAAATCGCGAAGAATATTAAGATCAGGATTCCTTGCCATTACCTTTTCAATTTTTTTATTTATACTTTCAGATGCACCCCAATTTAATACAGCTCGTACGGAATCTAACGTTAGAAATGCGTCGTTTATTGACAAATCGCTTTTTTCTAATTCGAGTATAAAATATTTTAAAATACTAAAATTTTCGTCTATTTCTTTAATTTCGCTGAGTAAATTATCTTTGTTAATTATATTTTTAGCATTTCTTATCGCTACAGATTCCGAACTATTTAAACGGGAAACTACATCTTTTATTTCTGTGAAATGTTTAGCGTAATATGATGCTGCCTCCAACCAGGTGCCCCATCTTGTAATTACTGGTTGTGGAGGCAGTGGCAAATCAGGGTATCTTTGTTTTAAAAGACGCACTCGATTCGGGGCTTTTAGAAATATTTTTTTCACATTTGAAATTAAAACATCAACGTCTGCATATTCTAATCTAATTTGTTCTGATACCCTGTGTAGTGCATGAGCTAAACATGTCACATGTTTCATGGCAGGTAAAAATGATTTTAATTTTCTTCCAGCAGCCAACATGTATGAGACACTATCTGTACATAATATTAGTACATTGTGTACCTTCATATCAAATTCAAACGAATTTGACCATAAATTCTCAAGACAATCTATCACGAATTGGCTTACATTCTGACCATCTACTTTAATAATTATTTTCGAAGCAATAAGATAAGATTTATTTGCTATATTTTCACTTAATGGTCTTATCAAGAAATGCATTATATTTCTACCTAAGAAATCTGTCGTCTCATCCAAAGAAATCCATAATTTCTCATTTTTTGTTTTTTCATGTAAGGTACTCAATTTCCAATTAAACACTTTATCTAAATACGTTTTATTGTAATACAGATTCACTAGGTAGTGATTTTAAATTACTGTTAAAAGTACAACAATTTAGCCGACATAAATATTTCTCAAAAAATAATTTGAATGCAGGATTGTTGACCTGCTTCCAGGGTATGTTGCATAATATTAAAAAAATAATAAAATCAAAATAGAAGTTTTCTTTCGCTTCCTTGTCACTACTGTGCACTTTGCTGTTAATGTGCTTCAAAAATATAGATTTTTTACTTTTGAAAGTGGTTTTGCACTTACTGCAATAGATGTGGTTCGTTGCAGGGTCAAATGTCAAGTCTGGGTGGTCAGCTATCCACTTGAGAACAGTTCTTTGCAATCTGTTTGCTATATCTGCTACACCTAATAAAAGAAAAAAAACGTTGTAGATATAATATAATCTTTGTACATATACTATATAATATACAACTTACAATATAGTTAAACAAAGTAAAACATATGTAGATTTAAATGGAATAAGTCAGAATAAAAAGAATACAAGCTCATTTACTTAAAAACATAACCCTTTTCTTGCAGCCGGGTGAAAAGGGATAAGTGACAATAAAATTAGAGATATTTAGTAGCTATTAATTTACTCACCTTTTGTAAAATATTCAGTCAAAGCCGCAAATCGAAGTTCTTTGCTTCAAAGTCAAAAGTGACGAGTATGATACAACCTGAAATAAAGTAAAACAAGAAGCTTGTGAGGCGGGTTATAAAAGTAAATTATTTGTAGCTATATAATCTTTATAAATCTTGAAGAAGGTATAGTTTCAAAACAAAGTAAAACATTTGTAAATTTTAGTACAATAGTAAAAATTATAACATACCTAGTCAATTAAAAAAAAAACTATCAGCGCAGACAAAAATGAGACGAAGAATAAGTGACACAGAAAATAGGAAACATTTAAGTACAACTTAGGTATTAATTTACTCACCTTAGCCAAAGTTGTTGTAAACTATCCAGTCAAAGCAGCAAATCGAAGTCCGTTAATTTTCAAGCCAAAAGTTCCGTGTAAAGTTTAATCCAAAGAAAAAAATAACAATAAACTTAAAAAGGTAAGTCTATTTGAAACGCTTAGTTAAAAAGCCCTATAGATATAGAATTTTAATGAATTTGAACTTATAATAGATTTTTAAATAAGACTCAAAGGAAAACCAAATTTGCCATCTCACAGCCATAATCCATAATATCTATAAGTAGTAAATTTGTAGGAATGAAGAAAAAAAACGCTACACTCTTTTTAACAACAAATTATAGTCAAGAAACTTACAGTTAAATTTAGTTTCTTGATTATAGGCTATGTTATTTATACTATTACAATATAGAAAAAATCTACTCACCCAAAGTTCGACAAATGTCAAAGATATCCAATCCAGTTGCAATAATCGTAGTCCGTTTAGTAGCCAAAATGTCAAGTTTTGCAGTGAAATCCAAAATCCAGGTAACGAGCAGGGGTCAATAAACAATAGTATAAAACACACAGATAGACTGCACTCAACAAACCGAAGTAAGCGAATGAGCTTAAATTGCAGTTTCACTTTTCCCATAGGAATAACGGAATATTATATAGGTATAAATATATACAAATAGGTCTTTAGTATAAACAACTTACAATTGCTCGAAGAAAAATAAACAAACATACCTTGGCGCCGCCTTTGTAATATTGCCGACAATAGCGACAATAGGTATTGCAAAAGATTGGCCGCTGTCTTCAAAAGATTTTTTTTGTTCAATTTTGGGTCTCTACTTATGGATATTGTTAACTTAAAATTGCGAAATTGCATGTATGAAAATGACCCAGTAAGTTTTATCCATTCAATTAAAAAAATCATGTTTTGATTTTTTTTAATTAATAGTACAATTTCTACGATACATTTACAATACATTACATTACATACATACATACAATACATTTAATATTGTTGTAAAGTTTAAAAAGAAATATCGGAATTACGGAATTTTCAATTCCGGAAAGTCTTATCCATGTTAGTGACAATGTCTAAAACAGCACCCAAAATCCGATCTATGCTTATAATAGTTTCGATTTTTTTGTAACGTCCATGTAATGTAATGAAAATCGCTCTGTTTACGTACCCCTAATGAATTTGCAGACGGAGGTCACGGAGGTCACGGAGGACACTCCGGCGGAGGTCACTACGGAGGAGGTTATGGAGGCGGCGGCGGAGGTGGCGGCGGAGGTGGCGGCGGAGGCGGTGGCGGAGGGGGATTCGGGTTCGGCTGGGGAGGCGGTGGGGGAGGGGGAGGAAATCAACAACACGGGAATCAAGGGGGATATGGGAATTACGGTGGAGGATATCCACAACAGGGGGGAAGCCACAGCTATGCAGAATCTTCGGCCCAATCATCAGCTAAAAGCTACTCTAGCAACTATGGGTAATAAAATGTGATGATTTTAAGATAGGGTCTCGCAGACCTAGGCCAGCAGCCTAGCTCGTAGAGTAGACTTAATTAGATTTTTTTAATACGTAGGTACTCAATAGGTACCTACCTAGGGAAGTCATTTTTATTTCGAATCTTTCACTTTTTATCAAATAGAGATAGGTATTCAAAGTAACGAAATGATTGTTTAAAACTTTAAAGATACGAGGTATGATTATGATCAAGAGAGGAATTTATGAATATGACCCAAGTTCGTCTCACATTTGCGTCCATTACCCTTTGAAACGTTTGGTTTAAAAATAAATCATTTTGTTGACCAACTGGTTTGCAAACACTGCACTGGAATGAAGTTGGTCTTCTTTGAATCTTCTTTGGAATAAGACTGGTTAAAACATACTTGTAAAAAGACTTGATTTTCTGGGTCTTCTAAGGTCTATATTTCTTTTTGTTTCAGAAAACGTTAATACCTTCGTTCCTGGACTACTTAACTTCACTGAAGGAAAGAATTATGTAAACTGTGATGTTTTTTAAAGTAATCTTATTGCTGTACCAAATTAGCTGGACTTTTTCGAATACCTATTTATTTGATGTTTTTTGATGGATGACATCAAATACTCTGAAAACAAAATACTTAGGTAGGTATCTTCAATTTCGGAATAAATTTTTCTTTTCTTTACAATTGTTTTAAATATTTCAGTTCATTTCTAGTTGTAGATTGAACACAAAACAATTTTTTTTTTTTTAAATTAATATGTATAGGTACGAAACAAGCTCAATTACAATTAAAAATAATCTAATATCAGATCTTCTAAGTCTTATGCCTAAAACTAATTAGTTTTAAGTGTTTTTAATCTTAATTTAATAAAACTAAATAAAAAAAACTTAATAATGGTTTTTATTCTCAGAAATTTATTGTACTCCGGTTAGGATTGAGTGAGTCGCTAATGGACTTAAAGAGTTAAGGGTTCAAGTTTCAAAATCCAAAGCATCTTGTGCCAAGTTCAATACTGACTATACCAATCCCAAAAATAATAAATCAATCAATATCAGAAGACTGTCCTCTAAAGGGGACAGCCTACCTACTCTTTTCTCCATACAAACGTAGTCGACTGTTTCCTTCCTGGATAAAGATATTAGAAATAGTATGTTTATGCGTTTCGTTTATTTTTTTTTTCATTTTCTATTTTTCTGAATTTAATTTATACTGCAAATGTAAATTACTTAGAAAAAAAAAACGTAGGGGTATTGTCATGGCAGATTCAGGTTTTATGACATAAACGTATTTGCTCTAATGTCCATCCATGTTTATCCAGGGAGGAAACAGTCGACTACGCTTGTATGGAGAAAGAGTAGGTAGACTGTCCTCTTAACATGAAAATCTTCCTTTTTGTAGTCACACAAAATATAGTCAAAGCAGAACATTCGTTTGTATTTCTTTATTTTTATAAAAACGACGGTTACGTGTTATGTAGGTAGATAGTAGTAAAGGTAATATAGTAACGCTTCCATATAAACATTATGCAAAAAATATGAGGTAAATTCATAGATAGATGTATTAATAAATCAAGGAAGGTATATAATTAGACAATCACGCGAATTTAATTGTGAGCTCATCTTTATGCCATAGTAGGTATCTACCTACCTGCTAATATAGGTACGCAGATTTGTTATTTATAAGTAGGTATTCAATATTAACACCGTAAAATAATTCGAAGTCTAAATACATAGGTGCGCCCGCGGTTTCATCCGCGTAAGTCCCGGTCCCGTGGGAATATCGAGATCAAAATGTTACTCAGTATGAATGTAGCTTTCTAATGGTGAAAGAATTTTTGAAATCAGTCCAGTAGTTTTTGAGTTTATTCATTACAAACATACAGACGCACACACACACACACACAAAAACAAATCTTTCCTCTTATAATATTAGTACTTATATACCTAGATATAGATTAACAAGTTACCTACCTTAAATATGACACAAAAATACCCCGTCTAATTAATTTTAAACGGGATATTTTTGTGTCATGTTTCTCTTTTTATACCATTTTCAACAAGACGTGTAGATCTTTATTACTAGGAAAGAACTTTTATATATTGTTTTTAGGAGTTAAATCAAAATCCACATAGCAATGTATAGTGGATACAGAATTATTTAAAAGTAACGCCTGTACTGGAAAGGTTTAGGTAACGCATTTAATATTGCTATGAGCATTTAGCTTACAGCGAAGCTCAAGACTAAGTAAGTATGCAATACATTGTACGGTGTATTTAAAAGTGGAGACGTAAAAGTAGGAAAGCGGACCCCGGGCTCTCGAGAGGGATGCAACCGGGAACATCGTGAGCGATGATGATGACATTGTACGACATTGTACACCGTATCATTCACCCCCTTAATTAATAGTTTAGGCTTGTGTTATGGTGTTCAGTAGAAATACACCTAGTCCTAATACCTAAGTAGGGACAGAGTAGATATGTACTGCACCTACTTTTCTTCTGTAAAACAAACAATAACTAGCAAACAACCTATATACCTATGCGGTCAATTTTTTCAATTTTTTTACATTAATTTTATAGAAAACTTAATCAAGAGTACCCAAACTACATATAATAGGAAGATGACGTTGAAGTTCCGATCAAATTTTAGCAGCTGCACCGCGACCGGTCACATTCGGATAATATAGCATTGGTTAATTCTCGATATATTATGTTTACTTAGTAGTCCTCTTGACATACAGGCAATGACGTACGTATTTTTAGAGAAAATTTAAAAAGTAACAGTTTTACTTCTACCTATCCTCACTCCTGCCGCTCTTACCTCATTCCTTTTTCGTACGTGGCAGTGACACGTTGTCTTGTAAAAAACGAAAAAAGAAGAAGAAAAATGTGAGTAATTTATAACATTTAATATCAATAAAAGTTAAACGTTCACTATTGCAAAGTAACGTTCTTTTGAAATTTTTGTTCGTTGGTAGTTGCATTTTAAAATCGTTTCACAAATATTCATATTTGTGGTCTGAAATTTATTTTTGAAAAATTCCATATGCAATTAAGCCCTTCAAAAATCTCATCATCTAGATATTAATTTATCGAATCTTACAATCAATTCTCTGGAATCAATTTGCAATTTGGAAAACATTATGCAACTACCCTCAAAAATACTTAATTCAAATTTAACGTTTAAACACAACTCGTACGAGCGTTATGTGTTATCTAATAGGTAATTCTACCTACTCATTATGCAATTACCAACCTTGTTTAAATGAAATGCCTATGTGCCTGTTATGTTCGAGTGCAAGGCACTCATACGAAACTTAACCACGAGTTAACTTTCACATAATTTTACCTATTCACTAGGTCCTTATCAACCTTGTCAAAAACCAAATACATAACACAACAGGCATGTAGCCGGTATGTCCGACAATAAGTCATTTATCCAGAAGAAAATGCGACTTATCTTCCAGGGCATCTGACAATGTCCCTATTTATTACTAGCTGTTGCTCGAAACAAGTCGGGTTTCGGCTAGTTCCTATTCCATCCGGGAGCGTGGCGAACTAAATTCAATTATTTTAAATAGTAAAATGTTAAATCGTTATCCAATATCGCTTTTAATGTTTGACTGCTAGTCACGCTTACAGAAGTTAACTGCGACTTATCTTATAGGTATTTTATACCTACACACATGGTACCTTTCGCCACCGAATAAGGAATTTATTCCTAATTGTACATGTACATAATCAGTATGTTTGACTGCGGGTCACTCATACGGAAGTTAACTGCGGGTTATCTTCCAGGTGTTTTACACCCACAAACGGTACCTTACGGCACCGAATAAGGAATTTATTCCTAATTGTACATGTACATCATCGGTATGTTTGACTGCGGGTCACTCATACGGAAGTTAACTGCGGGTTATCTTCCAGGTGTTTTACACCCACAAACGGTACCTTTCGGCACCGAATAAGGAATTTATTCCTAATTGTACATGTACATCATCGGTATGTTTGACTGCGAGTCACTCATACGGAAGTTAACTGCGGGTTATCTTCCAGGTGTTTTACACCCACAAACGGTACCTTTCGGCACCGAATAAGGAATTTATTCCTAATTGTACATGTACATCATCGGTATGTTTGACTGCGGGTCACTCATACGGAAGTTAACTGCGGGTTATCTTCCAGGTGTTTTACACCCACAAACGGTACCTTTCGGCACCGAATAAGGAATTTATTCCTAATTGTACATGTACATAATCAGTATGTTTGACTGCGGGTCACTCATGCGGAAGTTAACTGCGGGTTATCTTCCAGGTGTTTTACACCCACAAACGGTACCTTTCGGCACCGAATAAGGAATTTATTCCTAATTGTACATGTACATCATCGGTATGTTTGACTGCGGGTCACTCATACGGAAGTTAACTGCGGGTTATCTTCCAGGTGTTTTACACCCACAAACGGTACCTTTCGGCACCGAATAAGGAATTTATTCCTAATTGTACATGTACATCATCGGTATGTTTGACTGCGGGTCACTCATACGGAAGTTAACTGCGGGTTATCTTCCAGGTGTCTTACACCCACAAACGGTACCTTTCGGCACCGAATAAGGAACTTATTCCTAATTGTACATGTACATCATGGGTATGTTTGACTGCGGGTCACTCATACGGAAGTTAACTGCGGGTTATCTTCCAGGTGTTTTACACCCACAAACGGTACCTTTCGGCACCGAATAAGGAATTTATTCCTAATTGTACATGTACATCATCGGTATGTTTGACTGCAAGTCACTCATACGGAAGTTAACTGCGAGTTATCTTCCAGGTGTTTTACACCTACAAACGGTACCTTTCGGCACCTAATAAGTGATTTATTCCTAAATATTTGTTATGTTTGACTGCGAGTCAATCATACAGAAGTTAACTGCGAGTTAACTTTTGGGTATTCATACCTACGCCACATTTGTTTTTGAGTATATGTACCTGTAAATATTGTTATGTACCTATGACTGCGAGTCACACATACGTAAGGTAACTCTTCTTTCATAAGTAATGTTATTTCTATCTAAATACAATTACCCTTACAATAGTTTACCATAAACCACTTATATACAAGTAACTGTAAGTTATCTCAAAAGTATTTTTTTTACGTGTTTTGACATGAATAACTGGTCCAACACTTAAATACTTTATCCCAGTAGAATGTTTTCACAGGTATACCAACTTATTGGTAAATTGGGACGTGTCTTTTTTTTGTTGAACGAACCCTACACAATATATATATACATATATGGCTTTAATTTGTTTATTGTAATCACGCCCACAATAAAATTATTACAATGTTTACATACAGTAAACAGCGTGTTGCTTATGGTGTTTCAGGTAGGTTATATGATTATATAATCCAAAAAACAAACTCGATCATTTTTAAATGCCAATAACGGAACCTTACGCAGACCCGACTCGGCTGCTATAAGGAAGAACTAGCCTAGCCAATTGCATCTGCAGAATGAAAACTTACTTTAATCTGACTTTAGAATCGAAAGTTATGAGTTACTTAGTTGTTGTTTATTAACCGACCTACGCCAATACATCATGTGCCCTGGTGAGGTCGATCAAATTGAAAGGGGCTTCTGCTTTGTTCTACACGCTTAGACGAACAATTGCTGTGATTGACTTTGGTGTACTTGAAGGCTGAAGACATCCTCACTTGACACCGAAAAGGACAAAATAGTTTTCGGATAACATATAATACTAGAGTTCCGCCATAGACGAAAAATGTCATAAGACAAAGAAAAATCTTTTTATCTTAAAAACAAAATACATATTATCATTATAGATAACTATAACTAACAAAAATAAAATAACTAAATACTAAACAAAACACAATTACAGTTTTATCAAGGTCATTCCCACGCGGCATCCTCTATAGGAGACTGGAGACATCTCTGGATGGCCAACCTCACCCAGTATTTAGTTAAAGTAAAACTTAGGATATTACGACGGGCACTCAATCTGCACGCTGCAACCACAGAAAAACATTTACGCGCCCGTCAAAACAAGGGGGGGAGCGGGAAGTACAGGGAAAATACTTCGTCTCCTGACGACCCTACCGTTTGACTTGGCAATTGTTCCGCAACATGGCATGCCCTAAATTTTTTATTAATAAAATATATATCTGTATATAATAACACCGTTTCAATATAGGTAAAAATCAGTTACGTCATACTGCCTATGACAATAGCTCACTTAGTCTGCGAATCACAGATTATATAATAATTATATGAATATAATAAAGTGGCAACTTTAGCTGAATACCGATCATACCTTTGTAATTAGAAAACCTTTAACAACTCATTGTCGAATATGGCCTCATTTCGAACAAGCCCTTAAATATTCCAAATATAACTATTTTTACCATATTGTAACAAAATAATATCTTATAATAGCTGAAACGAAATTTCAACTCCATTTTGCACAATAAGATCGTGACAAAGTTAATTTTTCCTAAAAATAGTTATACGCTCAATTTATTCACACTGGATATTTATTATTAGGTAAAAATTCACATACGAGAATTAGGCACAGAACGCTAACGAAACTCTTAACCAGTGGAAATGCTTAAGATTAGACGAAAAATTAGAAATTAGTGCTTTAAGATTCAATTGCAACAATTTCAATTTCAATATATTGATTGATTGATAACAACAAGATTGTACCTAGTACCTATACTAAGTGCCACCGGCGCCTTTCAGTGCTAGCCCTGACTCGTAGACAATTTTCTGCAATAGAAGGAAAAAATATTTACATATATTATATACCGTGCTAGTAAACCCTGGGAGTAAAATAATCATCGAATCCCGGTGCAAACACATCTCATATAGAAACAGTAAATTAAATTTATCTTTACCAATCCGATCTGATTCAAGCTTAGCTATCATCGACAAATCGCCTCAAATATGGCGTTGTACATTACACGAACAATTCAATTGGTTTCCTCCGTATACTCCTACCAAGCCACCCTACACTCAGGGATGGCTTTATACCACAACAGGTAAACATACTCAAGTGGTTCCATTCATTTATGTTTTATTAAGGAATTTCACAGTTTTGTTACCTGCAGCTTTTGGCTATTTTTACTATACAGTTAAAAATATCTTGCCAAAGTCATAAATAACGTTAACATTTGATTCAATATTAAAACCACGGTACCTACTGTATAATATACGTAAATGGAATTAGTGGTAAACAATTCACACATGGCATTTAAATAGGCGCATTATGCAACGGTGCAGGACCAGCAGTATTAGCCGGATAATCGATTTTTATATCAAGAATAAAAACAATTTGTCGAAATTCTGAATCAAAGAAAATTAACCCTGATACAGAATGTTTAACTATCTGGCGATACTTCACAAATACTAACTAATCAAGTAGAAATCAACACATTTGGAAAACCGAAAAAGACCTATACTTGAGTCACGAACTGCTCCATACATAATGCGACATCTTTGTACCATGATGTAAGGCACGCATGTCACAATAACGATGTAAATACACAACTATAAATTGTTCAAAATTCAAAATTACCTTTGGAACAAATTTGAATAAAATTAACCTATCAAACAGTCATCTAGCCCAGTGCACTGCTAAGTAAAAACTTTAATTTTTTTTTTAAGATAAGTATTGTGCACATTTCACCATAATTAACGAAATAATCAAAACGCCAATCCCGGAACGCGGGACTGCTAATACCGGCTCTGTGCCGACGCGACGTCTAAAGAGTAGATTAACATTATTTTGTTAACATTAATGATTCTTAATTATTATCTTAGAGATTCATTTCCTTAAATCTTAAACTCACGGTCTTTACCTTCAAATTCTTACTCACCAATGGTCAAGTAAGGGTTAGTATATTAGATGAGTAGAGACGGGAAATAAATATCTATGTTCGATACTCAACTTAGATTATTTCATTTCAAATGTCTAAGACCTACATGGAAAGCAAAACTTATTTTCACTCTGAATATCTACTAAGTAAACATAATATATCGAGAATTAACCAATGCTATATTATAGGTGATCAAACGAACTTACCAAGTGAAGTTCGATCATTATTTAATATGAATTGGTTAATTCGAAGATATATAACCACCCGCCTCACCCTTATAACGGTTGTTAATTATACAAAAACCCAGTTAATATCTTCTTGAAGTTTTGCTTCAAACTCTAAACAGAATGAGGTAAGAGCGGCAGGAGTGAGGATAGGTAGAAGTAAAACTGTTACTTTTTAAATTTTCTCTAAAAATACGTACGTCATTGCCTGTATGTCAAGGGGACTACTAAGTAAACATAATATATATTCGAATTAACCAATTCATATTAAAATGATCGAACTTCACTTGGTAAGTTAGTTTGATCACCTAGTATAGGACACTACAAGACACTGCTTTACACTTAGATAAAACCAAACAAAGGTTACAATTTTGGATTTAATTTTTAATTTTTATGTAGGTATGGATGAGTTTTTAGTTAGTTTTATTTTAATCAGTTTTAGTTTTAATTTAGTTTTTTAAATCAATTATGTTTTATAAGTTTTGGTTTCAACCAAGGTTTGGTTTGGTTTAATCTAAGGCTTTACAAGGTAACTAGGCTTGCGACCTGCCAAATAAAGAAAATCGTGCATGTGTGCTGTAGATGTGGTCTGTTTAAGGTAAAGTGTAAGTGTCATCCTTCAGCTTTAGTTACATTATTTGATTTTTAAAACAATTAAACCTTCAAAACGTTATTTCTTAGTGTTTCACACTAGGTAATAATAATGCTCTTTGAAATAATGCTTTCAAAAAGTTTAGTACTCGGCGGGACTCGAACCCGTGACTACTTGGCGAATGCTTTTTTAATTTCGGCTTGGCTTACCTATGACGTAGCGGCTATCGCGCTGAAACGGAATACCAGTAGCCGCGGGTTCGAGTCTCGCCGTGTAACTAAAGTTTTTGAAAGCCATTTAAACATGGTAAATACCCCGTTATTTAATAATATTTTTAGTTACATTGTCTCCCTCCAGGAAAATTCTGCATCTATAACCGTACAACATTATTATCCTGAAGGACTAATAAGGTTCGAAGGTTCATCTATGGAATTACGTTCACAATAACTGTGCACATGGGCACATATTAATTAACCAAAATGTCTCAAAAACGCTTCAGCATTGTTAGAATTACTGACTCTTCCCATTTTATACCATAGTTAACGAGTGTAGATCTTGTAGTTAATTTTTCCTTTAGGGAAAGAACTTTATTCCTAGGTACTTAGGTAGGAACTTTTGTATGGTTTTTAAGAGGACAGTAGGTAGACACCTACTGTTTCTCCATACGATATATACGACTGGACTCCATAGGGGAGGAAACAGTCGACTACGTTTGTAAAGAGTAGGTAGACTGACCACAGGCAAAACCAACAAAGCAATATCCTAAGTACCGTTTTCAAGAACAATCTAACAATGCTGAGGCATTGTTAAGACGTTTTAGTTACAGAATACATGCCCCTAACACGGATCTAATGTTGCCGTTCTGCATGTAACGATGTCATATGCACACTGCACTGCTACAGAATGCGTCAAATAGCGATTCCTCATAATAAGATAGTCTCCTAAAATAACCTTACTAGCTGATCGTCCAACTCAGTATGCGTCAGAGAATTGAAAGTGTATGCGTATAATTAATTAAATACCTATTGAATAGAGCTACGACGCATAATAAGTGTTAGGGGTTATCAACAGCAAAATAATACTTGGAAAAAACTATGTTATTCCTATAATCGAATAAATAAATACCTAGGTACCTACTTTGTGCATAAAAACATAAAGGTTTAGTGAACAGTAAAATGGGTTTTATAATGTAGATATTGTAACACACACCCATTTAAAATGCCTTTTCAAAATTAAATGTTTCGCGTAGGATTCGAGCCCACGTATTTAGTTACATCGTACGGTGCACTAACAAAAGTGTTACGGGGACTTCATATTATAGTTACAATTACAAGTAGGTATATGTAGGTGCCTAAGGTACTTATCTAATTTCGAGGGTCGGTACATATCTGACGGAAAATGCGTCGCGTATTATCTGTCGCGTAACGCAAGAATTGTCAATTACATAGTACAACATTTAACCTTTCACACTCAACCGATGATGCGTTTGTGAATGTTGCAGGTGACCAAAAGTTAGTTAGTTCGTTTCGCTGTGCCTTTTTCCGTACTTAGCCTCACAAATGGGCCATTGTACGTCATTTCTTAGAGGGGTTAAGCAGTAAGACGTTACGGGACCGTGGGAGTCCTAGGACATGTCGGTTTCCTCACGATGTTTTCCTCCACCGTAAGAGTGATGTTATTTATTAGCGCACATAACTTTTTCCTAAAGAAAAAGACATTGGTGTGCGGTCGGCCTGGATTCGAACCCACTACTCTCGGAATGAAAGTCGGGGTATTAATTACTAGACCAACACCGCTCTTTGACCGGTGACCGATAAATACGCGACGCATTTTCTGTCAGATATATACCGCCCTTAAGTTTAACGGTAATATCATTCATCATCAATATCTATAGGTAGGTACCAAATAAAAAGTCTCATCATCGTAAAAGGCGACCAAAAGGGGTTTATTGGTGGGAGGCTTCGCTCGCGGCTTGTTGGTGTTATGTTGGCCGGTGCAGCCACTAAGGAAAACGGGTCGGATCTTGTTTCACTGCCCTTCTTCTAGCTAGATGAGTGTGTTTGGGCTAAGACGATATTGTCACTTTTTATCAGGTGAGATAGTGGTTAAATACGCATCTACATTGTTTAAAAAAAGTTGTGTAAAATGTCTGCTAAAATAGAATTGTCTAAAATATTAGATAATTCTATTATATTCTATTATTACTTATGTAGATATTTCTTTTGTATACTAGCTGTCTCCTGCGGGTTAGCCTGCACCGCGTAAGTTCCGACCCAGTAAGTATTTCAAAAACCCTTTCTTATCAGATTCCCTCGCGTAAATCCCGCTCCCGTGGCACTTTCGAAAAACCCCTATCATATCAGATCCCTACGTCACATAAGGAACACACTCTCCAAATTTCAGCTCTCTCTTAACAGCGGGTTAGGTTGCTGTCAAGACATCATGCTGTCAAGACCACAGTTGGGACAAAAGCATGAGGGGTGTTGGTCTAGTGGTAAATACCGCGACTCTCATTCCGAAGGTCGTGGTTTCGAATCCTGCCTGGAGCACCAATGTATTTTTCTTTGAGAAAAATTTAGTGCGCTATTAACATCGCTCTTACGGTGAAGAAAAACATCGTGAGGTCACGACGGTCTACAGCTTAAAGTCACGCAAAAAGGCCCAGTTATAGGGCTAGTTGCGGAAACATACAGGTAAAGTAAGTAGGACAAAAGCATTTTATAGATATAGATTGTCAACATAATATTGATAATAGCACGGTTGGCAAAGGCCGTTTAACAAGGCCAGGTGGTGCGTCGACCTCCTTGGAGCTCGTTGACCGGATGCAGCTTCTTCTCTTTCGAGCGAGACCAGAATCTCGCACAGATGAGGCAATCTGTGAGAAATCATAACTGACTTCAATTTTATTGTTATGCGTATTAGTATTAATGATTTTGACGATCTCTGTAGCGTGGTGGTGGATACCGTCAGCGACTCGAAAGGCTGTGGGTTCGATTACGCTATGCTCCCCGGAAACCTGACATTTATTTGGTCGATTAATTTAAGTACTTTTGAGAAAAACATATCAATTATCGATAGACGCTAAATAGGCACCTACAAATTATGTAAGTATTTGGGTATGCATTTCCCTATATGGCCAGTATGGCGCTCACTAGATATGCGCCATCAATGCAGCTTTTCATTGAGTCATGTTTTGTTATTCATTCTCCCAAAAAAGAAATCCCAACAAATAAAAAAAAAAAAATTCAAATTTTACTGTTTTTTAGGTTTTTCTAAAAGACGTCGACGTATTTTTTATAATTAAATAGTGTCTTGCGTAATATCCGCAGAAATCCCGATTCCGTGGGAATTTCGAAAAACCCTTTCTTATCGGATGCCTACATCACATACTGCGGCCCGCGGTTTCACCCGCGTAAGTCCCGAACCCGTGGGAATATCGGGATCAAAAACCTATATAAGTCCCTGACAATGTAGCTTTCTATTGGTATTAGAATTTTTGGAATCGGTTTTGGAGATTACCCCCATACTTAGAGGAGATTAGATACAAACGTGTAACGACTAACGTTACCTCTTTATAATATGTATTAGTATAGAAATAACACACTCTAAAAACTCTCCAAGTCAGCGGTTTAGGATGTGCGTTGATCAGTCAGTTAGTTAGGACAAAGCATTATATAGATATGGATAGATTCTGGAATAACCTCTGGGAAAATTGGTATTATAAGCCAATGTGTTATTCCAGAACTCCAGCTGTCCACACTTCAAGTGTCATTGCAATCGGTTCAGTAGTTTATACGTGAAAGAATAATAAACATAATCACATACCTACATACTCACTTATGGATCTTTAATCTATGCTACTCACAAACCTATATGTTTATAATACAGTACAGGTGCCGGCAAACATCTAGAAAGAAATGGCATATGCGCAGAAGTCGATTTTTCATAGAAGTCACATGTAAATGTACTGCGCGAACTTACCCCTTCCGCGTCAGAATTTTTCAAGATGTTTGCCGGCACCTGTACTATAGGTGCCGGTAAACATCTTGAAATATTCTAAATAAAATATATCTTCTTCTTTTTCTTTTTGTGTAGTGACGTGGCTCACTTAGTGTTAGAGTTTTTAGATCGCCCTAAGGCCTCTAACTTGACATAACGACTGATATCCGAGATAACAACCGGGACCAACTGCTTAACGTGCCTTCCGAAGCACGGAGGAGCTCGAGAAAATGATTTTTTGCCACACAAATTATCGGTCACCCATTCAAGTAATGACCGCGCCAAGCGTTGCTTTTAACCCGCACGACGGTTCAAGATCGGCAGGTACAGCTAGCCCGATGAGCTCCTCATAAATATATAATTAGTAGGGAATAGGATACTAATAATCAGTCACAGCCTACAGTTTTTCCTTATACTTGTGCTATAATTAAGTTAAAGATAGATCGTTGTAAGTATATTAAGGTATGTCATGTATACACGTTTATAGGAAAGACAATATTTTATGTCAAGAAAGCAGACTGTGTAACTTTCACATAGCTTTCAGACCAGCTCTCTGAATACCTATGTTTTAAACTAACTAAATGGTCGTAAAACCTTGTCTTTGAAACGTGGTAAGTACCTACACAAATTGATATAAAACTCGAGTAATTTTCATAATTCAATATTCAATTTTAATTGCAGATTAAGTTATTTTAAGAACCTGTAGCAGACAGTTTATACTTTTACTGATTTAGTAGATTAATTTACAATATTTATAAAAGGAAATTAGATAAGTAGTAAGAAATATAAGTATTATTTATCTGGTCACCTTAGCAGTAGCTTAGTAGCTTCCGATAGGGCTAGATGGCGCTGTGTGATGTTCACAAAATGTATTTATAAATAACAGCCCTCCGCGGTTTCACCCGCGTAAGTCCCGATCTTGCGGGAATATCTGTTAATCCAGATCTCGGCAGCTATAATATAGTTTCATCGCAATCCGTTAAGTAGTTTTTGAGTGATTGAAACACAAACTTCCAGACAAATATATACAATTAAATAAGTAAAGAAACAAACATCTAAACCTTTGCATGAAAAATATTGCATTGGTGTGATTTGCAGAACCATCACACAATGGTTCTTGGCTTGTACTGTGATGTGGCTTCCGTCACCTTAGTTTAGTTAATTTAATTAGTTTTACGAGGCATTTTCCCCACTTAGCATCATAAATGGGCCATTGACTGCCTCAATCTTGCAACAGTCCTAGGTTTCAAAGTCCCAATGAAGGAACAATTAATTCCAAATCGAAACAACCTAGGTAAAAACCAGAGGGGTTAACAGTGAAGATACAAGAAACGCTTTTATTCCGGTTTAGCGTGCGCGAGAGCATCACTTGCAAGCTCGCTGCCGTCATCGAAAGCCGTGCTCTCTCCGCAAACACGCAAAATGTACAAATCACTTGTTTTAGTGTGTGTGCTCTACTGTGCTGTTATTGGTGAGTTTCGTTTTAATAAATTAAACAAACTAATTAAAATAAATTGACAATTAAATAATTTTGAAGTTAATACACTAAATTAGTTCAAGAATTTATTTGCAAAAATAATTGTGTTCCAATTAATTTCTTAATGCAGTGATCTAGTCTTAGTGATTAGTTGGACTTTGTATTTAGACTTTAACTTTAAGAACTCGACTTAATACTCGGTTTATAAAACATATCAACATGTAGATACTTACCTACTTATATTTTAAAACAAGACACTCTATCACGAGATTAAGTTATTTAATCCGAAGTTAAGTATACCTACTAGTGTGCTTTTTTGTTTAAAATCGGTGCGGTTTTACGTTCTGAAAGAGTTCTGAATAATAACTTTGATACGAGACGGCAAAACGAAACCACTGTCTATTACTACTTACAACACTGCAACTTACTTACTACCTACTTACTACTCGTAATATAAGAAACACAAAGGGCTAAACTCGTTATTAGCAGTCAGAAACACAATTCGCTCCAAAATCGCTCCAATCATTATATACTTACCCAAGCTCGCTCTTAAACTTTTTGCTACAAATTATCAATAGGAAACGTGATTAACACTAAGGTTTGCCACAGACGACACATTTTTCACGCTTTTGTCTAACTTAAGACATACTTACACTCATAATAAGTGTTTAGTATACAAAGAGTACGCTGGTAGATTCTGCCACATAAGTTTTAGTTTAAAAGTCTGTCGGCTGCGAAAAGCTTTATTGAATAAAAACTTGGATAAAGAAACTGACATGCTTATTAATCTACAGTAATCTACACTAATATTATTAAGAGAAAAGATTTGTAACGTTGTGTGTGTAGGTATGTTTGTAATGAATAAACTCAAAAACTACTGAACCGATTTCAAAAATTCTTTCCCCATTAGAAAGCTACATTCACCCTGAGAAACATAGGCTACTTTTGATCCCGATATTCCCACGGAATCTAGACTTACGCGGATGAAACCGCGGGACGCAGCTAGTGTTCGATATATTGTTTTAACATACCTAATTGTATAAGTATAGATATACGTGACTCACGGAGCAAGAGGGCGCGAATAAACGTGACGTGAATATTCCTTTTCCGCCATTGATCGTGATATCAAAACACCTTTTGCGTAAAATAAGGAATCAATTAACAATTTTCAAGCTAATTCAAAGTATTTAGAAGATTGCTTTGACTGATGGACGCGGATTAGTGAATCATTTATCAGAAAGCGTCAATTAGCCGCTGAAGTTTGAATGCAGCTTCATTAAGTTTGGCTGCTTGTGTGGTAGGTTTTTGTTGGTATTGAATTTGATTAGCTATTCGAGTTTTTTTTTGTTGGTAAACATTCTATTACGAAGAATATATAGGTACAATTATTTAAGTAGATGCCTACTTATTATCTGTAGGTATGTACCATGTATATAAAAATATTTCCATTTAAGTTCTAGATGTCTCGTGTAGGCGAACTTTTGGAAATCGGTTTATTTATAAGGTTAAATAGGGATAGAAAATACTTTTGGAAACCTGCGAACTCTTTTTAAAAATAAATAGTTTAAAGTTAAAAATCAGCTGTTTTCTAAAGTTAGAGGTCATTAACCTCAATTTGAATTTTTATTTACTTTGGACTACTAGGTTACTATTAGAGATGCGCCGAGTACTCTGCCGAGTACTCGTTACTCGGGTACTCGGCAGTTTTTTACTACTCGTACTCGGCCTCGGTACTCGGTTCATGAGCCGAGTAACTCGGATATATAATAGATATAAGGATTTCATCTGTGTACTGCTTTGGCTTCTTAACTAAGTGTGAAAGATTGTGTATTTGTTTGTTCCTCCTTCACGCACAAACGGGTCGACCAATTTAGATGAAATTTAACACAAAGGTACAAAACTAAAGAACTTTATATCGACACATAAGCTGGTAAAGTGGCAAGCGTCTAACTCTCCTAAAGATCGCGACGCGTACAGGTCCGCCAAACGTGCCACTAAAAGAGCAGTAGCCAGTGACAGACAGTACCACTGACAGCCATTGTACGATAAGTTGGAAACGTCTGAGGGGCAGAAGCTTATTTATAACTAGACATGTTCTGGGATCAAAGCGGCGCAGGATATATCCATGTGCCGCAGTGTTAAAAATCCCGATGGCAACCTGCGAGGACCTCGTGGTGAAGGACAGATGGCGCTCAGATTCCCACGAGCTGCTAAATAAGCAGTATAAAGAGGTGCAGACACCGGAACTATTTCCGAATCAAGGACTTCTGCCACTGATTACGCCTGATAAGGGGTTGCTGTACCGTCAGCTTACTCCCAAGAGCAATCGTCAGGGATCTGTTTTAGACAGATCGTGTCCTCGAACGCTAGTTCGGTCTTCTTAAAGGACCCGCTATCTACCGCTATATCTCAAAGTGGCTATGGCCACTTTATGCATGTAGATAGCACACCTGTGTAGACGGCCATATGGTCAAACGGACAGACCAGTTTAAGTACTTGGGATTTGTGCTTCCTGCATCCGGCGACATCGGTTGCTACGTCAAGTCTCGTGTTTCGGCAGCGTGGGCTAAGTGTTGAGAGGCAACTGGTATCGTCTGCGACCCCAAAATACCGGTTGAACTAAGAGGAACAAGTGTATAAAACGATCACTAGACCTGTCCTTTTGTACGATAGTGATAGTGGCCAGTGCTTGAGCGACATAAGCAGGAGCTGCGTTTCACGAAGATGAAAATACTGCGCTGGAAGTGTGGAGTGACTCCGGCATCAGGGGCAGCCTTCATGCCCGAGAAGACTGGCCAATGACCATGCAAGAATGACGTTTACGATGGTCCGGCTAGTTACGTAGGGAACAAATGTTTTGCTACGGCGGCTCCGCCCGACCGCAGCAGATTGGGAAGATTCAAGAAAGGCTGGCTTGACGGCGAGAGAGCAGATATGCGTGCAAATGGCCTCACTACACGGGATGCCAAAGATCGTGCGAAGTAGAGACGTAAAAGTAGGATAGCGGACTCCGGGCTCCCGAGAGTGTTGATAATGAGATGTTCCCATCAGGAACATCGCTCGGATGATGATGATGATGAACCGCGGGCGCAGTTAGTAAAGAAGAAAACCTGCTTGCTTCGAGCCGCCTCGCCTGTCGCGCGTCGTCTGGAGCGCGTTGCAACTTGTTTTCGCGGTTATTTAATAAACCGAGTAACTCGGCAGAGTACTCGACTCGGTAAATTTTGAACCGAGTAATACTCGGTACTCGGTTACTCGGTAAAACTGGTACTCGGCGCATCACTAGTTACTATCAAAACAAAACATCAATTGCCTTTACTTTCAAAAACAGGTGTTACGTACTTACGTCCAATTTATCGAAATATAATCGAATTTTCAAAAGACGTAGAAAAAAAGTAACGTGCGTGATGCGTGCGTGTAGTTATCTACGCAGACTACGCACCAAATCATAATTATTACATTTTTTATAAAAAGTTAATTCGAAATATCACTTAGATTATAGGTACTCTTAGTCATACATAACTCATAACATTTATTCAACATTATATACCTACCAAATCGTGAGCAAGCTGATACCAAAATTCTGAGAAAGGTTTAAACTTAACAAAAGCCAAAAGTGATCCTAAATTTGTGGTTAAAAAGTTTGAAGTTGGTAGGTAAGGTACTAAACTTTGAAAAATGTTAGACATTTTATTAATTTTTAGAACATCGGGTCTAGATCGCGTTATAGATAACTTTGGATTTTAATTTACATCGACCGGTGTTTTCCCGAGACCACGGCTGGTGTAATCCCGTTTACCGAAACGTCGAGGCAATTTAACTCCATGGTTACTTATCTATAACGCGATCTAGACTTAAACTTCTAAAAATTATTAAGGACGGAAATCGTGTAAGTTTAAAAAGTGTGTTGGTGAATATTTATAGCGAAAGATTGAGTTTTCTTAGTGGAACACCGGTTGGTAGTGCAAAAAAGACAAACAAGTCTTGCCAGCTTGGTTACAGTCCAGTGGACAGGACAACGACTCCATTCTATCCCTAGACTTGATTATAGCAGATAATTGTGCAAAGTAAAACTACTTCAATAAGGTCTATAGTTTGACGGCTTCTGTGGCGCGGCGGGTTTGAGGCCCGACTGCAATGCAGAATGTTGCTGTTTCGATTCCCACTGGGTGCAAATAGTTATGTTAAGAATAAATATTTGTTTCTGGTATGGGTGTTTTCTATGTTTCATATGTATATTTACAAAAATAGTACAATATTATATAGTACATAAATCCGTTGTCTATATAATTAGGGTTGCCAACCGTACTATAATATATAGTATTGTACTATATTTCAGCTCAGCGTACTATATACTTTTGAAAGCAGATATGTACGCAAAAATGCTATATTTCTGGCATAATTTGTAAAAAGTAGTTTCTTTTATAAATTCCACCCTCCTCTGCATTTACAAAGGACTGTTTTCTATGTAGAGGGATTAAAAGAAAAGCCATAAAGACGGTGCTCATATTTTTTTAAATCAAGAAAGACAAAGTGGTTGATAGTGTGAAAAATGCGTAAGTATGCGATTTGGTAAAAAAAAGGTTAAGTGCAAAAAATACGTGTTTTTTTCGAAATATTCTACAAAACACCGCTCAAATTTTTGTACTATATTTTTTTGGGTCGTACTATGTATTTTAGCCACAAATACTATATTTTTCAAAAAAACTGTTGGCAACCCTATATATAGTACCCATAGTACAAGCTTAGTTTAGTTAGTCTTAGTTTGGGGCTAGATTGCCCTGTGTTTAACGTCGTACAATATTTATTTATTTTCTTTTATTTATAGTAGGTTATTTTATTACATACAAATATTGCGTTATTGTGAAACAGACCGCTATTTCAAGTTTGATAGCGAATTATAAATCGCAAAATCAGTCACGAAATTTTTAAATAATGTTTGATTTTATCTTCGTCCTCCATTCTATCCTCTTAGATGATAAATAAAACGTCCCGGCGACAATAATTATAATTCACTTCAAGATTCACTGTTAAAATGGTTTCCTTAGAAAACTTAGTTTTATAAAACAGCTTTCTATAATTCTGCACCCGAAACATTTGAAGTTCGGACCTCCCCTATAAATCATTTGTAGTGCGTCTACCTACTCCTACCACAGATGCCTATCGCATTGGGATGAAATTTCCGATGCGACGGGTATCCTAGTCCTTAGTTGTAGTCACATGTCCGTAGTTAATTTTTAACCCCTACGGGAAAAGAGGGGTGTTATAAGTTTGCCATGTCTGTCTGTCTGTCTGTGGGATCGTAGAGCATGAACGCATGAACCGATTCCAATCCCTCAGGCTGACAACGACAACTTCCTAAAATGACAACTTCCTAAAATGACAACTTCCGAGAACGACAAATTTTTAAAATGTCAACTTCCGAAAACGACAACTTCCTAAAACGAGAACTTCCTAAAATGACAACTTCCTAAAACGACAACTTCCTAAAATGACAATATCTTAAATCGTCAACTAGGTACCTAAATTGATAACCGCCAAAATTTAGATCTTCCTGGAACGACAACGCGTATTCTCGACCCTTTTTTTAAAGGACTTTTGCCGCTGACTGAACTTTCATTCGCTTTTGTCTTTTGTACCATTGCATTAGTATGTAGTAATTCATTCTCGAGTGAAGTGCACTTTTCTTTTTTTGAAATGCTACTTCCTCATTACCTCATTAAAACTCTATGATAAAGGTGCTATTGCGTTCTTAAACTCCTTGGTCTTACTAGCATATTTAAAAAAATGTCAGAAACAAGCAGTATCTGTCAGCTTGACAATCCTTAAATACAAATAGTGTTGATTTCCTTCATGAAATAATAATGAATTTCATAAAATCACAAAAAGGAAAAGACTGTTTATTAAATAATGGGTACAAATACAATTTCATGAAATGGAACAATAACAACACTTTATGGAGATGTACTAATAGGAATTTGTGTGGTGCAACTATAACTATTCCAATGTATATGTAGTTTGGTTGGTTGTTAAACATCATACCTACTAACATTTACCTAAATCAGTCGTAAAAAACTATCTAAATATTGAATAAAACGTAGGCACAGACTTTCTCGTTTATAATATTCGTAATAACGAAGTTGTTCAGACATATTAAGATAAGAAATCTAGTCTGAGCTGACTCTTATTGACCTACTTTCTTACTCATCTATGACTTGTTAGGTATAGGTATTAAAAGATTTCCTAGCTGCGCCTTGCGGTTTCACCCGTGTAAGTGCCGATCCCGCGGGAATATCGGAATAAAAAGTACCTACCTAGTCTTATGTTATTCTAGAACTCTAGTAGTCTTATTAATAAACGTGGAGAAAGGTCGGAGAATTTTACTATTTTTTGTTTCTGTCTGTCAACCTTGAGTTCTCACTACTCCGACTTTGCTCCACGTTTATTAATAAGGCTATATGTGTTTTTATTTCAAGTTTAATTACAAGCAATCGATTTTAGTCGTTGTTATGATTAAGTAAAAAATAAAGGTAGTTAAACACACACACTTATTAGTTGATCCATACCAATGTGTTATTTATAATAATAACTTATACCATTCGGTAGGTACCTACTCTATATTAGTTGAAGTTAAAACTATAATTACAATTAGACCTACTGTTTATATACATAACTATATGTTTAGGTATACCTAGGTAGTCGTTCAAATTACCTATGTCATTGGTACTCTACCATAATTCTTTTCTTTATTGTTTGCTATTATTTTGTTTCAGCTAATTGGTCGCTCTTTATAAATAACAGAACTCTACTATTTAGAAAGTAGAGCAATAAATATATACCAAATCAATTATTATTTATTATTATTACCAATCATCAAAAAAATCAGAATTAATAAACTAGTCAAAATTCGTATAAACACAACTCAACGTCGTTATAAAAATATTCGCCGGAGGCGTTTGCACCAGACACGTTTTAAATTCGACCATCATGCATCATCTCATCACTCAGCCAACTTTAAGACCGAAATTATACAAACGCTCATAATAATTTGGGTGAAGTGTATCAAGTGAAGAAATGAAACAGGTACAGTTAGCATTTGACAAGCAAAAAATCAACCTTTAGATGAGATTGACCGTTAGATGAACGACGGCATACATTCACTGGCGGAAGCCTGCGTTTTAGGAAGCAGATAAAAATTTGATTTGGTTACAAGTTTGCATAAAAATGAATTATTTACGTCTCGAAGAATAAATTGACAGGTAGTGATTTGATTAGCTTACGGTTTTAACTGGCCTGTGTTTGTGAATAGATATTTTGGCATTATTTATTCGGTATGGGCCACCGTTTAACCACACTTTATGGTAAGTGTTGATGCGGTCTAAGATAAAGCATGCTTACCTAGAAGGTATACCTAGTGTTCACTCGTGATTTGAAAACCAAATTTTATTCGCAACGAAATATTTGTTTCAGGCAAACTCTAATCTAATCGCTCGCAGTGCGAATATGGAATGCCGCATGCGCCCGCGCCGGTGTGATACGCTAAGTGCGAGTCTCAAATCACATTCACAATTCTTATCCAAGATGGCATTCCATGAGCTCAAACGCGTGTCTATTTCATCATAAAATACGTACCTAAACACATCGCCTTGGTAATTCAGAGCTTTCAAGTCTAAGTTTATACCTACACAACTTTAACACAAAAGAGTCAATAATGTACACAACTAACACTTTGTTAGTAATACCTTAGTGTAAATAAAATCAAATACGAAATGCTACAGTACCTCTTGACCAGTCTTCTAAAACAATAGTCACTTAGAACCATTCCGCAGTGGACAGACAGAACCGGGTTCGTTCCGTTTCCCCCCAATTCCGTTTCCCCCTGTTTCGATTCCCCCCGAAAAATATTTATTATAGGTACCTATGTATTTTGGTCGATCGAAAGACGATCGGAGTAGAAACAAAAGACGATCGAAACGAAAACAAAAGACGATCGAAATGGAAAAAAAGACGATCGAAATGAAAACAAAAGACGATCGAAACGAAAACAAAAGACGATCGAAATGGGAACAAAAGACGATAAAAATGGAAACAAAAGACGATCGAAATGGAATTAAAAGACGATCGAAATGGAAAAAAAGACGATCGAAATGAAAACAAAAGACGATCGAAACGAAAACAAAAGACGATCGAAATGGGAACAAAAGACGATAAAAATGGAAACAAAAGACGATCGAAATGGAATTAAAAGACGATCGAAATGGAAACAAAAGACGATCGAAACGAAAACAGAAGACGATCGAAATGGAAACAAAAGACGATCAAAATGGAAACAAAAGACGATCGAAACGAAAACAAAAGACGATCGAAATGGAATTAAAAGACGATCGAAATGGAAACAAAAGACTATCGAAATGGAAACAAAAGACTATCGAAATGGAAACAAAAGACTATCGAAATGGAAACGAAAGACGTTCGAAATGGAAACAAAAGACGACCGAAAATTCGAAATTTCGATCGTTTCGATCGTCTTCTGTTTCCATTTCGATCGTCTTTTAATTCAATTTCGATCTTCTTTTAATTCCATTTCGATCGTCTTTTGTTTCCATTTTGATCGTCTTTTGTTTCCATTTCGATCGTCTTTATTTACCATTTCGATCGTCTTTTGTTTTCATTTCGATCGTCTTTTTTTTCCATTTCGATCGTCTTTTGTTTTCGTAACGATCGTCTTTTGTTTTCGTTTCGATCGTCTTTTGTTTCTACTCCGATCGTCTTTCGATCGACCAAAATACATTGGTACCTATAATAAATATTTTTCGGGGGGAATCGAAACAGGGGGAAACGGAATTGGGGGGAAACGGAACGAACCCACAGAACCGACCAAAAGTAAATAAAATAAATAAATAATGCACGACGTTGCCCACAGCGCAATCTAGCCCCAAACTAAGCACTAGGCTTGTACAATGGGTACTAGACAACGGATATACTACCTACATATTATACCTTTTTTTACATAGAAAAAAACCAGACCAGAAACAAATACTTATTTTTAAGCATAAATATTTGCAACCGGCGGGAATTGAACCCTTAACCTTCTGCATTACAGTCGGGCCTTCCCCCGACGCGCCACAGAGGTCGTCAAAAAACATCAATAAAACATCTTATAACTCGTTACAAAACAAGCAACCAAGCAGCAGACCGCGCGGGAAATAATATCTAGAGATGTAATAAACAACACAGTGCTAATTGAACAACGGTACTGAAATTACATGAAATTTACTTGAAGTTGAACATAATGCAATTTCCAGTTTTATGATTGAAGGTGCCTACTTAATGCAGTGTAGCTTTTATTAAGCTTTATCGGAATTTATTCTGTAGCCACTCGTAAACATTCGCTAATGTAATTTTTGACTTGTGTATTTAATCTATATCTATAAAACTCTTTGTCCTGAGTGACAGACTGTCTGACTCACTGAGGGATTAAGGCACAGCCTAAACCGCTGATAGTAGAGAGATGAAATTGAGAGGGTGTGTTCTTTATAAGATGTAGGCATCCGATAAGAAAGGATTTTTGAAAAATTCCACGGGATCGGGACTTATGCGGGTGAAACCGCAGGATCCAGCTAGTGACTTATAAATACACAATGTGCTTCGGAAGGCACGTTAAACAGGTGATCCCGGTGGTTATCAGATCACTGATAGTCGACAGCAGTCGTTAGGTCAAGTTAGAGGTCTTAGGGACGACCTGAAAATTCTAACACTAATTAGGTGAGCACTACATGGAAGAAAGAAAGTGACTTTTTTATGTTTTTTTTAATGACGGCCTCTTTGTGGCGTCGTCGTCGGATGATGGCCCGACTGCAATTTAGAAGGTTGTGGGTCGATTACCGCCAAGTGCAAGTATTTTTGCTAAAAAATAAATATTTGTTTCAGGTCTGGGTGTTTTCTATGTACCGTATCACATATGTATGTATTTACAAAAAAAAAAGAGTAAGTAGGTAGTACGTACGTAGTACCTAATACCTATATCCGTTGTCTAGTAGGTACCTACTAAATACCCATAGTACAAGCTTAGTGCTTAGCTTGGGGCTAGTTTGCGCTGGGTGTAACGTCGCGTCGTCATATAAAAATACAGTAGGTAGGTATAATATAAGTAGGTATTAGGTATGTATAAAACAAACAGGGATCGTGTTCTAGTACTGTGGTGAAACTGTAAAAGAATAACTGTTTTTTCTAAATAATTGTATCTATGTAGGTAGGTACCTAGTTGTTTTGTTCCGAACTGCACTTGAGTTAGGCATTATTTAACGTAACTAACAAACATTAATCATAACAGAGTTTCTTAGTACCTACCTACCTACTAAATGTCTAGGTCGTACGGAACGTACGCGATAACCTTTGCAATCTTGGATTTATTTTCAGTAGTTATTGAACGATTTGATTAGACATTGTGTTTTCTTTGTACATATGTTTGATTTGTATTTGCAGTAGGTATTGCTAATGGTAAACCTGAGCACGTAATAGTATTACAATACTACGTCAGCATTTTTACATTTTCTCAAAATCGGTTGAACATGTTTTGGAAATTATGCAGTTTCGTTAAAGTTTTAGAAGTGTTTGTAATTTCTTGCAAAATTACCAAGAATAGATGAACCGTTTTCTAGAAAATCTTGAAATGTCAGAGCATTTTTGAGACATTTTAGGTACTTATAGATACGTGCCCAGTTCGGCCATCGATTCACGGTGACCGGCACCGGCCACCGGATCCTGTAAAACTTAAGGAAAATAATCTCATAATACCTTAGATAAATACAGACAAATTGACAGACCATAGACTTACGCGGGTAAAATCGCTGCAAAAACATTAAAATAGTTTAAAGAATTACCGATCTAGATCCTAGATACAAACTTATAGGTAGGTAATTAACATTATTCAAATTTTAGGGATGTAAATAGAAACTAATAGAAAGAGATTGCATCCGATTAAAGGTCTCTCTGCATATGTAACGTTTCCCGGACGGGACGTGCCAATTTCTACATACAAAAATCCCGTCGGGGCGACGACGCGACGATCGATGGGGCGGATGGTACGGGATTTTTGTATGTACGTCCCGTCCGGGAAACGTTACGTATGCAGAGATCCTTACTCTCTTTGAGCTGAGCTGACCAGTCGCTCTACTCCCTAAATTTTATTGGCCTCTACAAATAATATGGTGTACTTAGTGTTTTACGCGAATACGTCGCGTAAATGGCGGAATCGTCGCGGGCGCAGCAATATCAAACAAAGTAGGCAGTAGGTACCTAATCAATGAATTCTGATAACATCACACAGCGCCAACTAGCTCCTTCCATGGTAAGCTAATAAGCTTAAGAAAACGGATAAGTACCTAGGTATAATAGGTACTTTTATTTTTCTTTTGTAAATACATAATATGTAATACATAATACACAGTGATAATACATAATAACTTAATAACCCAGACCAGAAATAAATATTTATTTTTTACCATAAATACCTACTTGTTCCCGGCGGGTATCGAACCAGCAACTTCTGCACTGCAGTCAGGCATGCGCCTGACGCGCTACAGAGGTCGGCCGTCGTATAAGTAATAAAATAAGATTAAAACAACACGATAGTTGCTATAGTTGAACGACCTGTAACGAACGACATACCGACCGCTCAGGCACTATGTAGCCATTATCTAGCTATTAGCGAATTTACGATGCACGGATGCGCAATGCGCATACGATGATTTAGGTACAAGTCTCGTGACTTCACGTCTACAAGTGAAGAACACTATGAGAAGAAACTTATAAGAAGTAATAAAGAAAGATAATAAAATTATTCAGACAAACATACAACAAAGAAAAATACGACAGATCACTTAGAACAACAAAATATAAGAAAATACAAAAAAAACTGCACTCCAGGAGTGCGGACAGAAGTGAAAACTTATCGCAGCTATAGAATGTGCATATAATGTATATGAATGTACATAAACATGCACGGATACATGCATATATGCGCACACTATAGCTGCGTCTCGGTAACGGTGTCGCGAGTCCAGAGATTTTATCTCATCTAAAAATATGCGTACCGGGCTAAAAGAAGTTTAGGTACCTACACTTCAAAAAACAAATAAGCATAGAGTAGCAGTGCGCTGCCTGCATAGAGTAGCAGGCACAGTCCCAGCATAAAGCTGCTAGTGAAAAAAAAACATAGCAGCAGCGCTGGTCTCCTGACTGCACCCACCCTTCTTCTAGGCTTTCCTAACAAAACATAAAAATAAACGAAATAAAAGAGAAGAACAAAGACGAACAACAACTTACACCACACACTTATCACAACCAGCCTCAGACAAGTCAGTCTGACTGTATGGTATGTGTGCGAGGTCTCTGAGCTACTTTCCTCTTCGATAGAGAGTTTGATAATTGATTACAAATGTGAAATGTTTTGAAAGCATAATATAATTAACCACAGATTGATGACTGAATGAAGAGTTTGCGTGACTTAATCGCTTTGAGTCATCCGAATTGTTTTAATAGAAATGATTCAATACCTAGACACTTCATTCTTCTGTTAATAAACGTCTTGAGTCTATTCGTGAGTTCGCCTCACTTTTTGTGTGATGTTGTACCTACACTAAAGCTCTAACTTGGCCCAGGAACTATAGCAGGCGAGCGAGACAGTTGGCTCTGCTCTGGCACAGCGGCATGAAGGACACCAAGGGGTTTTAGTGGGTAAACCCTGGCCGTAGATGGCCCCCACTCACCGGGCCGCTCCCCCCGAGAGCGACCTGATGGTCTTAACAAGATTTCTCCTTATAAAAAAAAAAAAAGTAATGTGCTGATTAAAACACAGCTAGAAAATATTTGATAACTATGCCCGTGTCCGCTCACGAATGTGAATGTTACATAATTTGCCCCTATCGCAAAATGAAAGAAACGCAAAAAGTTAGAAAATAGGTAGGTAATTTTATTCAGACGAGCACACAACTAACACATTAAGAAACATATTACACAAAAATACCTTAAGAACGCGGCGACTGTTACCATTTCCATACAAACTTAATACCAAAATAAATTATGAAAAATTTAGTTTTCTACCTTAATGATCCTTCTAGAAGCGCATCCGGAAGTACTGCTACTGATAGTACTGCTAGCAGGACACCATTTTGTATGACGTTTTACGTACGTCCTGCTAGAAGGACGATGAATTCCGGAAGGACATTGGAAATTATCAACAGAGTCAGGTGTTTTAAACATTTTTTATAAAGTAGGTATCTACAATTCACCAACTTCACCAACAAAAACGCTATTTTCCTCTGTTCTTGCAAGTTGTTCTGACTCTTCTTCAGAATCACTAGAGTTGGAAGAGCTTGATGGTGGTGGTCATCTTTGCAGCCTTGCATAACAAATAACTATTCTTTCGAATTTTAAAAGTTTGCACGCATTTCATAATTATTTAAAAAAGTTCTCCAAAATAGAACAGCAAAAGAACACGAAATAACCCCGTTCAAACGAGAAGGCTGCATGGGCTAAAGCTTTTTGCCTGCGGTTTGTCATGGAAAAGAAACATTGAGAGTAAATTGTAGTTTTTTGCTTCAAGTTTTTTGGTTAAATATCTTCGAGTTTCTCTTGTGAAACAAGCAAGGGAAACTGTGTTAGGATTCGCACACATTTCTGTCGAAGACACTCATCATACCTAATTCAAGAAAAATGGATATTAACCTTACATTCGTCACGGGATTGACTTGTGGATTTTGCCTGGTATTATCTGTTCTTGCTTTGAGAAGGTACTGGGTTAAAAGGTTTCCGAAGCCGGAAAGGCAATAAAGGTATTTTAACGTTATTTACCATATCTACTATGTTATTTATTAGCTGTACATGCATGTCTGGGTTGCACTATTACTATGTCACGGTTTTAGGGGTAGGGAGGGTTGGGGAGGAAGGGGGGAGGGATGTAAGTCCACCCTAAAACCTTCCCCCTTTGAGCAGATGCATATTTTAAATTTAAAAAAAACCGGGCAAGTGCGACACTCGCGCACGAAGGGTTCCGTTCCACTGACATTTGGGTACGGAACCCTAAAATGATTTACATGCAACTTTTAAATTTGATAGGAAAATATGAAATATTTAGCTTCGATCCTTACTCCCTTCATATGACCGCACCACTCAAAAAAAAAAGAAAAAAAAATTTTGGCACAAAGAAAATCTGAAACTTTTTTTTTTATTTTTATTTATTTCGGTCTGAGACCGATATGGCCAATTTGGAACAGCCAGGGTCAAGTTTTAGAATATTTCAAGTTCTTCTTATTATAGTTTTGGCGTCGTAGGGTAGGATAGTAGACAGTGAATCAAGCGGATACAATGAGCCACCATGGGTATCTCACGAATGCGATGTTGCCAATCCATGCAACTCACACAAACAAGACTCGCTTAAGTCCCCTCTTCCCTCTCCCCAGTCGTCAGCGAGCTACCGTGCAGTACTTCCGCGCACGCCGAGTTTTAGTGATTTTAAACCAAAAAACTATACAAAATCATGTAAGTACTATTTCGTATTACTTTATTTAGTGTACGTTTTTACTATTTCTCATGTCGTACTTAGATTTGATGTTTTATTAGGCTTCTTTGTGAGATAATTTAGTTTAAATAGCACGCGTCATTCGTGAGCGACATAACCTAAAAGTTGATAAAAGAGGGTACGGAAACAATGAACCAATTTTAAGAAGGAAACAATGAACCATGGTTCATTGTGCACTGCCTATGTTTCATAGCTCCCGACATTTAGATTTTTTAATAATTGAACGTCGTTATTAAAAAATGTTTTAACCCACAAGTCGTACGAAATTGATTTTAATAGAATAATCTATTTACTTAGTTTGAAATCTATTTCATTTTAGAAAATGTTTTTATTTTTTATTAATACTACGTAAAACAAAATTTAAAGCCATAAGTTGTGTGGTCATTGACGACATTTTTATTTTATTTGAGTCATGATAACTTTCAAAATAAAAAAAAGATCCGTTTGTGTTTTTGATGTCGATGCGTTCCAAACCTTAATGTATTTTTTTTTTAATTTTTAGTTAATCTTTGGTGAACAAATATGTGTAAAAAATATGAAATATAATGAATTTAATTTAAATTTGAATAATGACGTCTAATTATTAGTTTTATTATATAATATGATTGTTATTTCTACACAGATTTTTGTTATGTATTTTTAATTTTATGTTTTTTTCAGTATAGGACGCAAAGCAGTAGGCCGAGAGAAAAGAAAAAAAGGTAGCCATACAGCAGCGAAAACTTTATTTATGGTTTTATTGATCTCAAATGGAGCATTCAGCATAAGGACCGTGATTGTTTTGTGTTGTATTTTACCATAATAAAAATCAAAAACATTTTCAATTCTTTTATTTACCTTAATTAGCTTTATTTGTAATTAATCTCTCACAATCGTATACCATGGTTCATTGTATACTGCATGGTTCAATGTATCCAACCCCCCCTGTTCATTGTACCCGCACAGGTAGTGCACAGTGAACCAAAGCTCATTTATAAAAAAAAGGTTAATAACTTTATTTTGATTCATTTCTTAAGAGTTTGTTGTATCAAATTCAGTTAACTGATAAATTTCCTTCACAATACTATAAAAATCATAACCATAGATTGAATGGTTTCAAAGTTATGAGTGTCCAAACTTTTTGTGGTTCATTGTCTACTATCCTGCCCTACATCTTGTACATCTTGCCAGTATCAAGTATTTTGCATGAAATTAGCCCGATCGGGCCTATAGTTTCAAGTCAGGGGCTATGATAAAGCGGTGGCAACTTTACTATAACCTTCAAGGACCTTCGGCGCGAACGACGGAAAGTCCATGTTTAACACTCAATTTTGTTTTCACTACACTTGTACACATTCACGGAACTGAATTGTATAAGATTCCACCAAAATTACACAATTTAACCGGGTTTACAACATAGTTTAACGAAAATAAAATTGGAGCACGACATGTTGTCTCCGCTTTCCCGCCGAAAGTCTAAATACAGTCAATCTGAAACTTTTATGAAAATCTTTGGTAAGTGAAGGCAGACTGGTATATTTGACAGACAGGGCGGCCATTTTGAATTCTACGACCTACTCGATTTGCCTCTGACCAATCAGAAGCGACCTCAGATTGCAATAAAATTCCCTTGTAGTTTTTGAAACACGTTTGTTGTATGGGGGCCCCTCTTAAATATTTGTTTTATTTGTTGTTGCAACCGAAATAGGTACAACTTCTGTGAAAATTTCAACCGTCTAGCTATTACGGTTCATGAGATACAGCCTGGTGACAGACGGACAGACAGATAGCGAAGTCTCAGTAATAGGGTCCCGTTTTTACCCTTTGGGTACGGAACCCTAAAAATACAATAATTTTAATAATAATTTAGCGGTTATAATTTCCCTAAAATTTGAATATGTGTGGGCTCTGGCGCGACGCAAGGGCTGCAATTAGGGTAGCCAACCGTACTATAATATATAGTATTGTACTATATTTCAGCTCAGCGTACTATATATTTTTGAAAGCACAATAGTAGTAATATAGTACGCAAAAATACTATATTTCTGGCATAATTTGTAAAAAAGTTGTTTCTTTTATAAATTCCTCCTCTCTGCATTTACAGAGGACTGTTTTCTACGAGTATGTAGAGGGAAAAAAAGAAAAGCCATAAAAAAGGTGCTCATAATTTAAAGATTGAATGTCGGGAACCTTTTTTTTTTATATTCAAGAAAGAAAGAGTATTTGAAAGTGTGAAAAAAAGGTTAAGTGCGTATTTTTTTCGAAATATTCTACAAAACACCGCTCTAATTTTTGTACTATATTTTTTTGGGTCGTACTATATTTTTTAGCCACAAATACCTACTATATTTTTCGAAAAAACTGTTGGCAACCCTAGCTGTAATGCAGCCCGCCCAAATCTTAATTAAGATTTATACAAATAAATGTATTAAATAAAATAAGAACAAATATGTTTTTATGTTATTAGATGAGGCGGGAGTTTCTCTTCATTTCACACTCATCTTAGTGTGTGAATTTCCGAACAGAGAATTTAAATAAAATTTTTGATATGATAGACCAATAAAATTAATAGGGTAGATAGTAGGGCATGCAATATCGGAAGGTTTTCAATCCCGGGGCGATATCGATATTAAGATCTCAATCCCGGGATCCCGGGATTGATACTGGGATTTTAGATATCGTTAAAAATGCGAATTTAATACAATAAAAATGTGTTAAATATATAATATTTAATATATTTAAGACTCTAGTGGTTTCATTACGTAAATAAGTTACCCCGAGGGCCGTACACCCCATCATTTTGGAAATATGGCGGACAAATAGCCTAAACCCGAAAGTGTCTAAACTTTCGCGCCAAATTCTAGGCGCACCACTAAAATGATGTTAGCAGAAAAAATTTGCATGCGAGCTTGTATAAAAAATACTTGTCTTAAAAATTGCAATGAATCACGTTACTTTTATTGTTTTAAACATTTTACCAATTCCCTACGCTTATAAATCTTTACAGATCTCTTCCTCAGGGGTAGACTAATTTGGGTTTAATTTTAATAGTTCCATTCAATCATTTCATGAGGAAAAATATAATTAAAAACCTTATTTTATACCCAAATAGTAAATTGCTCAAATCTCGATATCGGATCACTCAATCCCGGGATTATAATATCGAACTTTTGCGTCCGAGATCCCGGGATTACGATATCCCGGGATCCCGGGATTACGATATCCCGGGATCCCGGGATTCATGCCCTAGTAGATAGCTAATGAAATAAGGAAGTTTTTGAAGTTGGTTTGGAAAAAAAATAATAGCCGAGTTTTTTCTTTTAAATTGCTCTCTAAGGAGTTTATAGCGTTTTATCAACGCTCACTTTATGAAATTCTTTTTTAATTTGTAACAGTTTGGTTAGTGTTACGCTTTTTTTTGTAACAGGTAACATGACCCTATTATTCAGCTCCACATTTGAAAAGAAATCAGCCAATTATCTCAATTATTGCAGTTAGTATGACCAAATAGGTCTCAGTGGTCGCATTTTAGTAGAAAATGAGAAGGCCATAACTCCTAAACTACGAAAAATCGCGAAACATACATGGGGGTGATTCGGGTGACCCAAGTTCCTCTACCTCTGGACTTTCGCTTGACACTCGTTTCTGGGACACCCTGTATAAATACCATGATCATCATTTTGGAACGCGCCCTCTGATGACGATAAACCACAAAAAAATCAAGAGGTTTTTTTTGATCATGTTTTACAGTAGTTTCATCATGTACTGTCATAAATCTAGATACCCTAACTATGCATTGTCAAATATAGCTTGATTCCTTTGTTAGGTCTCCGAAGGGATGAGGTAGTGTGAATAGATCCAGTAACGATAAAGTTACTGGATCTATTCGATTATCGATTATTAATGGGTAATCGATAATCGAATAGATTAACAAATAATTTGCAAATGAAAAATCAAAGGAAATAATCTCGACAATTTTATTTTTCAAACTACTAGCTCATATTAATCTCGTAAACTACACATCACATTGAGAAGCGATGTAATATTTAGTGATGCAACGAATACTACTTTTACGAATACGAATACGAATACGAATATCAAATCTACTATTCGGCGAATACGAATACGAACACGAATATCTCATCATAGTAATAAAAGCCTTATTTATTTAATGAATGTTTACTCTTCTAATAACTAAAATTTACAATCGGCAAATTTTTATTTAAAAAACATAAAATTCGTAGATTTTCTGGTTTTAGGCGATTTCTTTTTTCAGTCTGGATGTTCCCCGCCGTTGAAAATAGTCTTTTCGAGGCGACTGTACATGGCTTCAGTGAAAAATTTTTTTTCGGCGAGTTTTTTCAGACTCGGAAAATGGAAATCTTCTCGCCAAAAGGCCAGTAGATCAGCAGTCGGCGATAAATTTGGGAGCTTTAGATAAGCATCTATCTCGTTTTTAGTTTGCGAATCCCCTGTAAAAAAACATTTGGAAATTAAATTTTACTTTTACCATACCTACTATAGATGACAAAGAGTACCTATTCTATTACCTATTAATGACTTTTCTAATTTTTTTTATACTCACCAGAAAATATTGATATTGGCTCTTCCATTTCGGCCTCTTCAATTAAATCTAAATAGAGTTGCGTACAAAAATATTAGTTTTTAAATATTCGTATTATAGTATTCGCCGAATACGAATATTCGCTAAATGTCTACTATTCGGCGAATACGAATATTCGTATTCGTATTCGTTGCATCACTAGTAATATTATATTATTTAAAATGCGTATCAATGTAATAAATTGACAAAATAATTTATATTAATGGATAACGAACTTTGGAATACCAAAGTTAATTTTCATATTCATACCAATTTATGATAGTCTGTGATTTTCCCTTTCCTCGAGTGGGCGGGTCCCGTCGATAAAATATGACAATACCTACGCTTGGTAAAGTTAACAAAAAAAAAATACAATACTTCATGAGTATAATGTGTCACAGAAATCAAGCTATATTTGACAAACCATAGGCTTATTAACACGCACTGCGATTAAACGCCTGCGTTTTTCCGTAGGTCTGAAACCGAAAAAAAAAAATGTATCACATAGCTTTCTATACAAGCCCACGCCTGAGCGTTTTTTCAGTGTCTGATTTTGCGTGTTAATATGCGGCGTTTCTGCGTTTTCAGCTATTCGTAAACCGCTTACGTTTAAATGCAGTGCGCGCTAAGCCTGGGCTATAAAGACATAAATAGCGCTATTATAAAATAAGTGCCAGACCTGGTTTAAACCTTACTATGGCTAAATCATGGTTTAAACCAGGTCTGGCCTTAAAACTCACTTTATAATAGCAAGATAAGTAACTTGGTATAACACTATATAATTTAACCGTCCATCACGATGAATGTCCTAGCCACAATTAGATTACTAGAAATTAGAAATATTTCCAAAGAAAAATACATCATTCATCACAAACCTTCACACGACTCGCGTCTGTACCGCAGCGTGTGAACGAATTGTTATAAGTACCTTATCCTAATTGTAGAGTGCGAAATCAGGACAGACATTTTGAAAATAAAATAGAGTTAATTTCAGAATGTCACCCTGTTTTGACACCTAAAATCCGAAAATAAAAATATAAAAAAATATTCAAAACACTCTGGCAAATCTATATCGTGTACCTACTTAAGCGTAAGCTAATTTTTATTTCTTTTTATTTTCAGAGGCCCGTCCTAAATGGCAATTCCTCCCAGCAAGGCCAGGCTACGTTCCCGTCTACATCCAATCCGGGGACACGCCATTAGAAGAAATCAACCCTGATTTAGCTGAAGCCTTCCACGCCCTACCTTCGGGAAGAAGTGCGAGCAAACAAATAGACGCCTCACCGGACGTACCCGAGCAAAGTGAGCAAAACGAGCGAAACGATGAAAACGAACCGAGCGTTAAAACTGAGGAAGCTAAACCAGTTGAGGTTGTAGACGATATTATCGACCACCGTCCTTATGAAAAGAAGGTATTGGAAAAAAAGAAAAAGGCTACTGAAATTGCGTAGATAGACGGATGGTTGATTTATAATAATTAGAATTGTTTAGTGTTAAAATATTAGGTTAGTGTAGGTTAGAAAATACGTTTCAATAATGTGCTCAAAATTTATTAAGTAATTTATTGAGAACGACGATACGTATAAAACATGCGAAATTATCCAAAAGCATTTAAAAAAAATACATCCAGACATCAAAACTTTGTATTTTTATTAATAGGTTTATGGTTAGTGATATTGATATAAGATATTTATCGAACAAACTTGCCATTCCGCTTTATTTATTCTTATTTTATGATAATAAACGTATTTTAAGTAAAAATAAATGTTTTATTAAAATAATAATATTCAAAGACAAAAATCCTGTGTGGCGCGACGGGTAAAAGCCCGACTGCAATGCAGAAGGTAGCGGGTTCGATTCCCGCGGAAATAAATATTAGTTTCTGGTCTGTGTATCTCTCTATCTCTACATAATAATATAATAAAACAGTAACGAAGCCGCGTCTGTACAATAAATATTTTTCGAAAAAAGTAATGTTTCATGGCATGGGATGGCATGTTGTCATGGCATGGCAAGTTGTCTAATCAGCTTGGAGAATTAACATGAGGTAAGTAATGTACCTTGATGACCTGATATCTGGGAATTGGCCGTCACAGCCGGCTAGTAAGTAGGCATGCGTTCTTAGTACATATAAACACTACTCAATCGACCACATTTCGTTCGTCTGAAAATACGTGATGTCTGTATAATACATAATTATTTTATTACGTGATGTCTGTATAATACATAATAATTAAGTTAATAATAAAACAGTAACGAAGCCGCATCTGTACAATGAATTTTCGAAAAAAGTAATGTTTCATGGCATGGGATGGCAAGTAGTCTAATCAGCTTGGAGAATTAACATGAGGTAAGTAATGTACCTTGATGACCTGATACCTGGGAATTGGCCGTCGCAGCCGGCTAGCAAGTAGGCATGCGTTCTTAGTACATATAAACACTACTTAATCGACCACATTTCGTTCGTCAGAAAATACGTGATGTCTGCCAGCACTGGCGAATATGAATATCAGAGGAAAAGCAACAATTTTAAGATAATAGCAGGTTAATAAATTATTTTTTAGGTTTTTTAATGCAAGGGAATGTAAAGTGACTTTATCATTTGCTATTATTTATTTATTATTTTACTTTGAGCAATAAAGCTTATTAATTAAATTTTCATAAGTCAAAAAGTTTATAATATAATGCAATGTAAAGAAACTAAAAGCAAATTCTAAGAATGTTTATCGGTTTTTAATGTTATACCAGGTCACTCAGAAAGTTTTTTTTTGATGTTATACATCAAAAAAAAAGGACAGGACCCCACCAAAGAACGACTTTCACCGAGTTAGTTAATAGATGAAACGTATTTCTTATTTAATTAAATATGTCAATAAATAAATATTGGATTATGTACACCTTACTTGTACAGAATCCAAGAATTATGGGACAAGAAAAATCAAAACTTCAAAAGATTCATTTATTTACCTATAAATAGAAGTTAATTTTCACATCTTATATATAAAAATCAATCCCTATTTCCCTTGGTCACGGCATCACACATAAACTTTTAGACATATTTCGATAATTATTTTTTTGTCGTGTTTGCTATTGTCAGGAGAAGGTTCTTATGAAAGAAAAAATGCTAAACCGATTTTGATGAATTTTATTTTTTTATACTAAACGACAGGACAACGTCTGTCGGGTCAGCTAGTCTTATATATAAAAATCAATCCCTATTTCCCTTGGTCACGGCATCACACTTAAACTTTTAGACATATTTCGATAATTATTTTTTTGTCGTGTTTGCTATTGTCAGGAGAAGGTTCTTATGAAAGAAAAAATGCTAAACCGATTTTGATGAATTTTATTTTTTTATACTAAACGACAGGACAACGTCTGTCGGGTCAGCTAGTCTTATATATAAAAATCAATCCCTATTTCCCTTGGTCACGGCATCACACTTAAACTTTTAGACATATTTCGATAATTCTTTTTTTGTTGTGAGCGCTATTGTCAGGAGAAGGTTCTTATGAAAGAAAAAATGCTAAACCGATTTTGATGAATTTTATTTTTTTATACTAAGCGACAGGACAACGTCGTCGGGTCAGCTATTACAAATACTTAAACATATAAATTTAACTACTCCTTACCAATATTTGTACCAAAGTAGACTTATAATATTATATACTAATTAGAATCTATACATATAATTATTTCACTGTCTTACCTATTCAATGACCCTCTCATCGTCAAATTAATTCACTTTCAAACCTATCCTATGACCGTCTCATAGTCAACATGACATTTATCTCCCATATTATAGTCCTTAGGTTTGTAATTACTTCTTTTAGTTGTTTATTTTTTAATACAACCTGTGAACAATATAATGTGTTTATAAATAAAAGGTCGGTACAACCACAATGTCAGGTTATTCAATTGTTTTTAAATGAACGATCGATAATTTAAGACGAACCGTATTTTCTACGATGAACCACCTTCTACAATTATTTTTCGACTCAGACCATAGACTAACTTTGACACCACAACGTCGAACAATTATCGTATTTTTTGGGAAAGGGATGCAACCAATAACATCTCTTAGATGAGAAAAAAATGGAAAAAAACAAGAGTTTTTTATAGTTACATTTTTCCGGATCTTTACCGCGTATTATTATTTATTTTCTTACATCGACGTTTCAACCATGTTACAATGGTCTTGTCCGGTGTCTACCATCCTAACATGGTTGGAACGTCGAGGTATGGGAATAAATAATAATACGCGTGAATTTAAAAAGTGTTTTTTATTTTAACACCTTTCGCAACATTTAAAAACAGTTTTAAGAGTAGTTTCGTCAAAAAAGCTATGGTTTACTGTAAGTAAAATAATGACAAAACATACCTGTTCTGTTAGTTCCCTATTTTCATCCAAGGCAATGCGATAGGCCTCAGTATTCCGTCTCTCATCCAACGCTTTGTTCTCAGCTTCGTCCTTCAGCGGAATTAGACTCTCCATGTGGGTATACTCCATGCCCTGTAAATACAAATTTTATAAGAAATATTTACAAAGAAGAATACATGTTCATAAATTCTTTCGGTGTGAGGCTCCAACTCGCATCTTTTTGTCAGTACCCCAACGTCAAAGAGGTCAAAGACGCGAGTACTGACCCAAATACGAGAGTTCGTATCTCACCGCGAAAGAACTAATAAACGGGTATTTTTCCTTGTAAATATTTCTAAGAAGTTTGTATTTACCTGGCAAGTCTCGTTGCATTTCTCGTAGATAAGCCTGAGTCGTTTGAACAGTAGCCTGATGGTCCGCAGTTGTTCCTGCATCTTTGCTTTCTTGTCGTTGCTCGCGCTTTCGCCGTGCTGCGTTCCGTTTGGGGGCTGGAATTTCAATCATAACAACATTAAATTATTTATTTTATTTATTTATTTTTTTAGTTTTTATGACGTGACACACAGCGCAATCTAGCCCCAAACTAAGCACTAGGCTTGTACTATGGGTACTAGACAACGGATATACTACATATTATACATTTTTTTTTTGTAAATACATACATATGATACATAGAAAACACTGAATATCCCATGTCTTCGGACCGTGGTGAGTCCTAGGACATGTTGGTTTCCTCACGATGTTTTCCTTCACCGTAAGAGCGATTTTATTAACGCACATAGCTTTTTCTTAAAGAAAAAGACATTGACAAAGACACACGACTCTCGGAATGGAAGCCGGGGCATCTACCACTAGACCAACACCGCTCTAAAATAAATTAAATAACTAAACGTTATTTCTAACTTATTATTACTAGGTAATAATGCTTTTTGAAAAAATGCTTTCAAAAACTTATAGTCCCGCCGGATTTTTGGATGAAAGCATTTTTTCAAAAAGCAACATTCAATAACCTTGAATTATTTTTAAAGTGTTTCTTGTTTCTTTATGTCAAAGACTCAATTGTAATATTGTTTTTTTAGGGTTCCGTAGCCAAATAGCAAAAACCGGAACCCTTATAGATTCGCCATGTCTGTCTGTCTGTCTGTCCGTCTGTCTGTCCGTCCGTATGTCACAGCCACTTTTCTCTGAAACTATAATAATATAATGTTGAAACTTAAGATGTATTCTGTGAACCGCATTAAGATTTTCAGACAAAAATAGAAAAAAAAAACAATGAATTTTTGGGGTTCCCCAATCCCCATACTTAGAACTGAAACTCAAAAATTTTTTTTCATCAAATCTATACATGTGAGGTATCTATGGATAGGTCTTCAAAAATGATACTTAGGTTTCTAATATCATTTTTTTCTAAACTAAATAGTTTGCGCGAGAGACACTTCCAAAGTGGTAAATCTGTGTCCCTGTAACTTCTAAAATAATGGAATGACAAAACTAAAAAAAATATAAAATATGATGTACATTACTATGCAAACTTCCAACAAAAATTGGTCTGAACGAGATCTAGTACCTAAGTAGTTTTTTTTTTAAAACGTCATAAATCGTAAATCGCAATTTACCTTTCAAAACAAAATCTGTTGTATAGATAATGGTACGGAACCCTTCGTGCGCGAGTCCGACTCGCACTTGGCCAGTTTTTTTTAAATATTGCATGACTTTACACACAGCTCAAATTAGCCCCAAACTACGCACTTGTCTTTTTCTTTTCCGTATAGTGGTGAAGCCCACCTGGTGTTAGAGTTTTCGGCTCGTTAGGCAAAGTTAGAGGCCTTACCTCTAACTTTGCCTAACGACTGCTATCAGAGATAACAACCGGGACCAACTGCTTAACGTGCCTTCCGAAGCACAGAGGAGCTCAAGAAAATGATTTTGCCACACAAATTATCAGTCACCCTTCCAGTAATGACCGCGCCAAGCGTTGCTTAACCGGCACGGCCGTTAATGATCGGCAGGTACAGCTATATAGGCTAATGGGCTCAATAGGCTTGTACGGGTACTAGATAACGGATATACTACAAATAATACTTTTTTTTTGTAAATACCTACATGCATGATACATAGAAAAAATCCAGAAAACGTACTTAATTTACGCCACTAAGGCTCAAAAAGGCTCTTCTCAGGGCCAATTAAATCACCTATTGGCTTTCCTTTTCCTATACTTGGATGTTTGGAAGCTACGTGTCTCAGTCGAAAGAGAGATAGATGCAATCCATAATTTCATCACACGCACCTGTGGCGCAATTGGCTAGCGCAGCACACGGAATGTGAAGGTTGCAGGTTGAAGTCCTGTCTGGTGCATTTTTTTGGAAAGCATTTCTTTTACATTTAATAAATAAATTCATTTATTCCCTACTTGCTGCGCCCGCGGTTTCACCCGCGTAAGTTCCGATCACGTGGGATTTAAGGGATCAAAAGTAGCCTATGTCCTTCTCTAAGGTCCTATTAATCTCCATACCAAAATTCATCCATATCGGTTCAGCGGTTTAGGCGTGAAAGCGTAACAGACAGACAGAGTTACTTTCGCATTTATAATAATTATTAGTATAATCGACGGAGAGCGGGATTCGAACCAACAATCTTTACTCAATCGAGGAACATGCCTAAGTTATGTAACATAGAACAATACGGATGCATGGTTTCAACGTATGAGTCACCGACACAGGTAGACTAATTATTGCTCAAGTCGGTGCTCCCGGATTGAGTAAAGATGCGTTGTTGGTTCGAATCCCGCTCTCCGTCGATCATGCGTTGTGTTTTTACAGAAGGATTGTTCCTTTAAAATATTTCATAATTAATACACACCTGAATAGCTTTGAGTGTTTGGAAAACATCTTGTGTCCTGCTTACAATATCTTGGACTGTCTCTTGACCAAACCTATAAACAGAAAAAAAATATTTTTATGCATGGATCAAAGTTGATACAAAAAAAACATAACCCTCCTTCGGAAATCGGGTAAACAGTAGGATATTTTATCATACATTTCAGATGATTCATTGTAAGTTAAGTTTATTTTAAACTGGGTACAATCCTACTAATAATATAAAAGTTTGTGTGTGAAACTTTTATATCCTAAAAATATAAAAGTTTGTGTAAGTAAATGAGTATGAGTATGTTTGTATGAGTTGACTCCTTCACGCAGAATCGTCTGTACCGAATAAACTCAAAAACTACTGGAAAGATTTTAATAATTCTTCCACCATTAGAAAGCCACATTCACCCTGAGTACCATAGGCTACTTTTGATCCCGATATACCCACGGGATCGGGACTTACGGGGGACGCTGCTAGTATTTTGTATAGACGCGCCGCACATGTCTAGTGTCTAGTCAGTAGCGGCCACTCGCAACAGCAGTGAAAAAGTATGTCAAGTCGCTATTACTAGCCACCAGTGGCTATGGTTGGTGGCCCGTTTGCGTGAAGCTTTACTTTAAAAGGGATCGAAATAGTCCCACCAACGCCGTTCTAGTCTGCCAAGCACTCTTCTTCTTTTCATATAATGGTGTGGCTCACATAGTGTTACAGTTTTTCAGGTTGCCCTAAGGCCACTAACTTGATCTAACAACTGCTATCGAAGATAACAACTGGGACCAAATGTTTAACGTGCCTTCAGAAGCACTTTATATTTTGGAGACATATAAAAATTAATAAGGCCTTACTTGCAGAGTGAGGCGGTGTTAAACTCTTTGTTCTGAGGTGGCTGCTGCGGTGTGGGCGGTGGGGCCGGAGGGGCATTGGGAACTGCAACCGTGCCTGCCTGCATACCACCTGAAACGGAAAATATATTCTTAATGAAGGAAACTATAAGATTAAACAGCTGATAGTAGAGAGCTGAAAGTTGGAAAGTGTGTTCTTTATGTGATGTAGGCATCTTAGTTAGTTTCGCTGAGCCTTTTTTCCGCACTTAGCCTCACAATTGGGCTATTGTACGTGATTTCTTAGAGGGCTTAAGACGCCACGGGAGCCTACCCCGCATTGGCGAATATCCCATGCCTTCGGACCGTGGTTTATCCTAGGACATGTCGGTTTCCTCACGATGTTTTCCTTCACTGTAGGCATCTTATTAGGAAGGGTTTTTGAAAATCCCCACAGGATTGGGATGTGAAAACATGCATCGAAATCTTGATATCTTTTATCTGCTGATCGAAAAATGGTTTTGAATAAACCACGGTTTACCAGTAGTTAAAATTGATCTTGTTTTATAAATAAATAAATATTGCACGACGTTACACACAGCGCAATCTAGCCCCAAACTAAGCACTAGGCTTGTACTATGGGTACTAGACAACGGATATACTACATATTATACTTTTTTTGTTGTAAATACATACATATGATACATAGAAAACACTGAACCTCTTCGGACCGTGGTGAGTCCTAGGACATGTTGGTTTCCTCACGATGTTTTTCCTTCACCGGTTGCTAAATACCTGGTTGCTGCACTGGTTGTGGTCCCATGCCTGTGTTAGGTGCTCCTCCAACACCCACTCCCATGCCCTAAAACATTTTACAATTATAACTACAGACTTATAAAAGAGAATAGTAGCCCAATACAGTCATTATAAAAAATATGATTTGATTTCTTATGAGTTACGTTGGTACCAGTTTTAAGACTCTTCTTATAGAAAGCACTAACGCACACACCCTACCTTCTATCTGGGACCACAACCTATAGTATTTTGAACCGAGAAATCCAGCCTAGCCCAAAACCACTAATAACAGATGAGCCCCACCATCTAGAAAAGGTTTGTCTTCAAAAGTAAATAATGAGCACTGTCACTTTCAAATAAATAAGTTTTTCATTTCCATTTCTGATCTAAGATTCTAAGACAAGAGTATAACTTCATCAAATTTTATTGATATTCAAGTCACCTGAGGTCCCATGCCCATGTTGCCCATCTGGTTCTGCATGGTTGCTCCATATGGGGGCACCATTTGATTTCCCATTCCCACCATACCCGCAGCATTGGCCATTGGATTTCCCATCACACCTTTGAAAACATAAACTCTATTAACTGAAGGTGTTAATATATTTGTATTAAATTTAGATTGGGTTGAATACCGAAATGCTACTAAAATTTGAGGTCAACTTATACAGTTCGGCAGCTCCTAAACTTAAAAATTGGCATAAAAATTTACTTATTGCGAATTTAGAGGCTGCTCAATTATTTGAGTATTGAGTAGCGTTTTGTGCTTAGGTTCTAGTAGCTTTTCAGTATTCTTTAGTGATTATCAAAGACGACATACATGCAGAGTACACGCGCCCAGAGCCTGGTGCATATAAATAAAATAATAGTAAAGTTAGTTTGCTAGTGAGGCTTCGCTTGCTTTCGATCGTTTAGTAAGCCTGTTAAAATAGGTACATAGCTCCAGACATTTTCTTTTGTGATAAAAATTCTTTAAAACTCGGAAGCCTCGGGTTCAAACCATAAGTTACTTACCTGCTAACTGGTTAGGCATAGCCTGCATCTGGTTCCCCATGGGTCCAGCCCCAAAGCCTGATCGCATACCGGCAGCGTTGGCTTGGAAGTTGCCGGGAAATTGATGCCCTTGCCCAGCCATGTTGCCGAAAACTATACCGATTTAAGAGCAAGCACTGTCGTATTGTTTTTATTTATGTAAAGAATTTCGGAGAAACTAGCAAGAATTAAAAATACAACAACAACCAACAACAATCAGCACAAAATAAATATGTGACAGGAAATCATCAGTTTGATTACCTTCACTGTCATTTTTATTGTATAAAGTGTTGCCTGATCGACATAATTAAAAAGTTACTTTTATTCTTATTTGTGATCATGGTTCGATTGGTTCAAAATAGACTGAAAATCTCATATTAAAATCATTTCAGAGTTGTTCGTTTAATAACCAAGATACCTATATTCTATTTCAGAATCTCATATTAAAAATGTTAACAAAGAACTGTCAATATCAAAGGTAAAAGAAAATTAGAGCATTCACTTTCAAATAAATTTATGAGTTTTTTATTCCCAGATGAATATGAGAAGATGACAAAAAGTAATATTTAAAAAACAATGGTAGAATATAATTTTGCTTACAGATTTGGCTGTAGTCATGCTAAAATGGCTACTCCTCACGGGTGCGTGACAGTGACAGTTTGTTGATAATTTTGTATTTTTTTGCGTTGTTTTGGCGGGTATTAAATACAATTTTAAAATGTGAAATATTGTGAGAATGGTGCTAAAAAACTTTTCTGTAACATTTTTTTTTTTCCTCATCATGGCGTCGATCCACGAAGTGTTGTAACTTCGCACATCTGCCAGCGTCGAGTTTATTATCGTATCCTTCTTCTTCTTTTAGCTTTGGCGTCGTACATCTTGTACATCTTGCCATTATCAAGTATTGGCCCGATCGGCCTCAAAGTTTCAAGTCGGGAGCTATGGCAAAGCGGTGGCAACTTTACCATAACCTTCACGGAGCTTTGACAGGAGAGACGAAGAAAGTCCATGTTTAACACTCAATTTTGTTTTCACTACACTTGTGCACATTCACGGAACTAAATTGAATAATCCCACCCAAAATTACACAATTTAACCCGGTTTACAACATGGTTTTACGTAAACAAAATTGGAGCGCGACATGTTGTCTCCACGTTGCCGCCAAAACTCTTCTGTAACATTATATTTTTCAAACCATATTCGAAGGAATGTAGGTAAGTGTCTACTATAGTGCGTTTCATCTTTATTTACCTATGCCGTCATGTTGGTAGCAAAACAAAAAAGTGCAAAATACAAAAAAATTAATGTGCTACCTTGAATTTAGGGGGATTTGTATAAAAAGAATGAATGAACAAATCTTCCTGTATTCAAGGTTTAGGGTCACATTCAAGATATTAAGGCAAGACTTTTTAGTTTTGCTACCAACATGACGGCATAGGTAATTAAAGATGAAACGATTACATATGCCGTCATGTTGGTAGCAAAACAAAAAGTCTTGCCTTAATATCTTGAATGTGCTATACATACCCTAAACCTTGAATACAGGAAGATTCGTTCATTCATCTATTATCTATCTTCTATCTATCTATCTTCTTCTTCTATCTTCTATCTATTATCTATCTATTATACTATTATAAAGCGGAAGAGTTTGTTTGTTTTTTTGTTTGTTTGTTTGAACGCGCTAATCTCAGGAACCACTGGTCCGATTTGAAAAATTCTTTCAGTGTTGGATAGTTCATTTATTGAGGAAGGCCATAGGCTACTTTTGATCCCGATATTCCCACGGGATCGGGACTTATGCGGGTGAAACCGCGGGGAGCTGCTAGTTCTTTATAATATACAAATCCCCATAAATTCAAGGAAGCATATTATTTTTTTTGTATTTTGCACTTTTTTGTTTTTAACCCCCGACGGAAAAAGAGGGGTGTTATAAGTTTGACGTGTCTGTCTGTGGGTGGGTGTGTGTGTGTGTATCTGTCTGTGGCATTGTAGCTCTCGAACGGATGAACCGATTTCAATGTAGTTTTTTTTGGTTGATAGGTGACTTTTGCGCGAGTGTTCTTAGCTATGTTTGATCAAAATCGGTTCAGCCGTTCATAATATATGTTAGTTGAAGCTCGGAAATAAAAAACGAATGTTTTCAAATATGCCCGAGTGAGGTATCAAATAAAAGAGCATGACGTTTGTGACAAGAATATGCATGGTTAATAAAAATCGGCTTAGCCGTTCAAAGTATAAGTAGGGTCAAACTCGGAAATAAAAACCGAATGTTTTCAAATATACCCGAGTGGGGTATCAAATGAAAGGACTTAACTTTTGTGACAACAATATGCATGTTTAATCAAAATCGCTGTAATAAAAAGGGTGAAATAAAAAAGTTAAATTTAAAATTTAAAAAACCCCCGACTTAAAAAATGTTCCAAGTTAAAACAAATCTAAACTTTAAAAAGGCAAATATAATAAGCCGAAAACAAATTTCATGTCTCTGAGTAGGTATGTGGTAGGTACCTTACGGTCCCGCGTCGGGGGACGCGGGAATGCGTCACAGAAGTTGATGGTAATCTAACGTTCCCGCGTCCCCCGACGCGGGACCGTAAGGTACCTACCACATACCTACTCAGAGACATGAAATTTGTTTTCGGCTTATTATATTTGCCTTTTTAAAGTTTAGTTTTGTTTTAACTTGGAACATTTTTTAAGTCGGGGGTTTTGCTACAAACATGACGCCATAGGAATTTAAAGCTGAAACGCACTCTAGAAAGTTTGCTCTTGTGATGTTTGGGACATAGTAATGGGAAACGTCAATGCCGCGTTAGCTACACCAACGCGATAATTAACGGCATCTCCCGGCAACGTGGCCAAGACATCGTGATAATCACAACTTCAGCAAAACAAAATTTTACATGTTCATGTTACAAAAGCTAAGTCCACGCATAGTTGTTTGTGATGATTACTTACCTATTTGAAAACATTTTGAAATAATCATGAAAAGTAAGCAACGGGACTATTCTCTAAGAAAAAACTACATAGATTCGATATAAAACTTAAGAAGATCACATCAAATAAATATTACCAAGTTTTGTGGTAAAAACGGTGGTCAAAGAAAAACTAAAAAATATACTTATAATTCGCGAACCGTGTAAAAGCCAGCCGGCGTCTACGCGGTTGTTTTTTAGAGAATAGCCCCGGTATCTACAGAGACTTACAGCTGTAGTATTCATTAACAACCCTACAATACGTGGACTCAGCTTTTGTCACATTTTCTCTGACGTTAATTGTCACCTACAAGAGGAAGACAAAGCATTAAGCCACGCATCATAGGGTCGTTTGTGAATACGGCTGTTAGACTACGTAGGTAACTAAACGAAGGGAAATGAAAACGCTCTTTATCCGTACCTTATATTTATTTTCCATTTTACAGTAACCCTAGATTTAAGTACATTAAAGTATGTTTTAAAATTATTTGTAACAATTTATATTAAATTTTATTATGAATCGCGATAATTATAAATAATTATACAATACACAAATAAAATAAAATTGTGTTTATAATAAGTATGAATGAAATGCACTATAAATGGACTGTCCGGTGCGGAATGAGATGCATCGATTTTAATATTATTCTTTTGGTACATAACGTAGATACAAGTGTGTTACCTAAGTATATTTTGTTTTGTATTTGTACCAAGTTTATACTATAAATTGTGATGCTAAATTCTGTTTTATAATAAGTTTAATACATCTACATTATAATACATTAAATAATCTACTTATTTAAGACAACCGCCGCCAGTTCGTTACTGCAGATTTGATATTTGATTAAGAATTGCAAATAAATTGTCAAATAATGCTGTGTAGGGTGAAATTACTCATCAAAGATGGTCCAATTACTACCATACTGTTACAATAGCGAGAATAGGTATTATGCTGATAATATTCTAAGCACATTTTAGTACATTCTAAACAAAACTGGCGACGCTAATGATTTAATATAAAAATATTGATGGCAAGATGGCCACAGAAATATGGCTACGTGATTTTCAATATGGTTTTGGTATTCGACGCTTAAATTATAATTTAATCTACGTACCTACCTACTCTAAGTAAAATATTAAAATATAATTTCATATCTAAGTATACTAAGACCGTTCCTTCGTAAGTTACTTCTTATATCTTTATAAATCAGTGTTATAATTTTTTCTTACATTTTTTGAAGTTTATAAACTTAAGTACTACATAGTTAGAAAGTAGAAAGTGCAGTCACGGTCGGAAGTAAATATGAAGGTATATAACATTTTTTAATTATGTAAGTACTTATATATACTTTTTTCGAGTAATAAATATTTATCAACATGTAGATTTACAAATATCAACAAAATAAATTACAAATAACAGGATAATTACATTAATTATGTACTAAAATTAAAATTATACTTAGCTACTTAGTAAATCTAGTTTCTCATGAAATCCTAAGTGGTCTTACTTATTTTAACTTGTACTAAGTTGCCAGTATACTTCTGAAGTCACGACATAAAAATAACAAAAAAAAAATACCGTTACGCTCCACGGATATGATTTGCAAATTCATAAATGGGATGTTCGTATGTGGGTACTACTGGGTACTCGTGGAGTGATGATGTCCAGACAATCCTAAAGCGGAATGGCATAAACAAAAAAGCTGTAACTAATATTTAAAAAAAAAGTACAAGAACTCACGCTAGAGTCCACTTGTATAGTGTAAACTCCGCATAAATAGAAGAAAAAGAAAACCAAAAAGAATGAGAAAATTTGTATCGCAAAAACTACTGAATAGATTGCGATGTAGTTATTTTGGTATTTAGGTAGCTGAAATCCTGGAGTTTTGGTGGCTATAAATGAAAAACCTAACAACAACGACCGGCGAACACCTACATTCATTAATATTAAAATTACATGGACTAGTAATTGAATTATACTAACTAGTAAGTACCCTATACCGCTTTGGAGAACAAAATTAGGATATTATTTACTAGAACATTATCAATATAAGTTTTTTTAGATACCTACCTAGCGCTAGATAGACGTAAATCAATTTTATGAGGGATTCTGAACAACTAGTTCCATTCCACTTCGACAGATGGCGCTGAAAAGAAAGTATAGAAAGAACAACCAAAATCTATGGCCAGAGACATAGCTTGCTTGCCGGTTTCAAAAGGGAAATCCGAATATCAACGAAAATCTTGAAACTGGTTTAAACTGATTGATTCTTGACTTATTTTTTTTACATATTTTTTATCACGGCAAAAAGAAAATAAAGTTTTCTTTTCTAATAAAATTAGTCAATAGAATTCGCATTTCTTTGCAATTGGCCATTTAGAAGAAAAAAACCATCTATAAAGAGATAAGGAACTAGAGGAAAAAAACCATTTCAAACTCCCTGGGTATCTCAGTTAGAAATAAGAAATCTTTAACTGCAGAGACGAAGTTAAGTTAAGACAAGAAGGGTAGGCGGCAAAATAAACAGGATTAAGTACGAAATATGTTTGTAGCCAAAAGAACAGCGGTGCCTTTTAATCGCCTGCAGACCATCAGTTTAAACTGATCGCTATAGTTTCTGTTTAAATTGACGCCAAAATATCCCCCTGGTTAATTCCTCTCTGCATTCAAATATCTGACATTCTAGTAGCCCTGATTGCTCTCCACCATTCTTAGTCTTAAACAAGCCCCTCAAGGCATAATTATATTGAGCAACATGGACAATAAAATAGGAAAAACTAAACTCAGATTCATATCGAAACTATTTTAACGTATTTAGTCACTTTTAATCTTGAATCTGCGGAAATCAAAGCAATGGCGCTATCCTAATACGACATCGTCGTGCGATTAATGCGATGCGATCGATGATTTTTTGTATGGAAATGACATGACCGAACCGTGCGACCATCAATTAGACGTCTCCTTACAGAAACTCTTCGGTCGAAATGGACGAGCTATCAGCGTATTACAGACAGAAATAGCGATGGGTGACTTTTTGTACTGAAATTAGACTATTATTTCAATTTAATTGCTATATACATATATGAGGTGAGGTAAACAGTAGCGATATGCGGACAGAACCCTATTCTTCGTCGCGCTCCCTCTTATTCTTTTTACAATCAATCCATCTCTCTCTGTTCTCTATTGTCAAGTAGTGCCTCGTCCATTTTAGTTACTCCGTTACGGTCGCATCCCATTGATCGCGTGAAGATGTTGTATTAGGACAGCGCTTATATCTTTCAAAACGTCAGCCAAATTCAATGGGATTAAATCCGGTAAAATAGTTCTGTACTTATTATGAATTTAAATATGTTATTTTTATGAGAAAACCTAAGAAAGCACTAAACTTAGGTTCGATACAAGTATTTTTTTTAGTAAAGTTAATTGACGAATCGAAGGGATGCAATCTTAAAGTAGATACTTATTTCGTCTTAAATATATCTTTGTATATCATTCGATATGGTAACATTCTAAGAAAAAAAGTGAAACAAAAGAGGGCACAGTCTTTAAACTGTTTTTAAGGTTCCTTATTAAAAGGGACCCTTATTTTAAGAAAGATTGAAAAACACTGGTTCCAATACGTGGCGTGGTTTAGGCTGTGCACAAACCAACACGACTGTTTATCAAGACCCTTTGTTTTGATGCACGTGGCATTTCTTAGGTCGCACGACTAGTTACGTCATTTTGTCGAGAGCCTTATCGAAAGACCTGACAATACTACGGCAAAATTATTTGGCTAAAGCTTAATAGGAAAGTCTAGACTCAGATTTTTAGGTACACAATTACAAAATGGTTGAATTGAATTACCTGCAGCAAAATGCTGTAATTTTTCTTATCTATTTGATATTTTAATGGCAAGCGTCGGCTATATTAGCTCAAATAATGATAATAGGAAGTTTAAACATTTGATTGAAAAGCCTCATTCATTATTGATGCATCGTAGCCAAGTAGCTTAATTAGCCGTTTAATGAACAGCCTAAATTCTAACTTAAGTTGACATAAGGTTTAGAACACCAATCCGGAGTTATTTTATGCCACTGACTATAAATTGATTGAAGTGTTAATAGGCTAGGCTGTTTATTGAACAGCTAATTAAGCAAGTTAGCTGCTACATATTATTATGCAATGTAACAATTAAATTATGTTATAAGTATCGATTAAGAACAAAGTTACACATTATAGTCTTCTAATTTGTAATGCCCATTCAGTTAAATACATTACTAAATATTGACGATAATAATGTATTCTGTAAATAAATAAGGTTACATGTTTATTGTCAATTAACAGCTGTAAATTACACTAAACGAGGGCTGAGAAAATATAATAAATCTATTTATAAAAATATTATATTTAAATACGTTTTGCAAGGAAGTCGAACGTTTTGTTTTATTTTTAGGCAAGAATGGTTATGTGTTTTGTGAGCGTCAATTCACATTGAAACAAAGTAGGTGCGAATCGTTGCGTCACAATTATGTTTACATTTTGAACTCTATTTCGTTGCAGTAAAACTTAAACTTGATAAGCAAAATTTGAAAACGCGCGACTCGCAGCGTCATCATTGCTAGAAAACAATTTGGACTTTATGACAGCGACATAGAGTTCATAAATAAGCAATGCCAGTGTGAATTGACACAATCTTTCTAAGTTTATCCTACTTTTAAAATGAGCTTTTTTCAGTTTTTTTTCTTTTTCTAATTAGTTCCGAATCGCTCGACAGAGGGCGACAGTTTCCTAGACACCGTAATAGAACTAACTAGTTTTGAAAAAAGCTCATTAGCATATCGTGATACAAGTGTACCCTAAAGCCCATAAGGCACCGAGGTCTACCCTAAGGTGCATTATCAATATAAAAAGCTCATAGCTTTGGTCATACATTTTGGTAAATACAGATTTCTATTTACTACATCCTTCTATTTATTCTAAGTTTTTGGCTTACTTGCGGTAGTATAGGAATCAGCTGCTTAGAGAATACCGCAGAACTGATGTACACAGCCATGATCTCAGATCTTCAGATGCATCAGTTCAGTTTTAATTCAGGCTTGTTGAGAGACATTTATAACGCCTGGTTAGGTCACAGTATAGATAAGTAACAGTATTTTGTCTGGGTGTCTTTGATGTGAGCAATTGTTTACGGCCCCTAGGGCTGGCACTGGATACGATCAAAATAAAAAAAAAGAATCCCTTGTCAGATCAGCAAAGAACAGAGGTAGGAAAATTTTTACACTTTATTTTTTATCGAAAACTTTTTTAATTATTTATTTGGTTTATAATTACCAGAGACAACAATCTAGGTATATCTTTTGCTGACCAGCTTTATGTAGTACCGATAATTAAAAGCTTTTTTTAACTGAAACCCAATTGCATCCCTATGATCCCCTTGACCGTTGGAAATGCACCTTACCAGTATAAAGCTACTGTTACTTCTCTATACTGTGGTTTAGTGTTTATTGCATCCTAGCCTCTTGCAACTGCGGAGGGTAGGGGAGGGGAGGCAGCAATGGGCCCTGCACCCCTCCGCCGGGGAGCGCGTAATATGGTGACATGTAGCCCGCACCGCTAGCTGCCGCTGCTGCTGTAACACATTTCAAATGTTCAAAATACAACTAGAATTGTAACGTATGAAAATAATATTTAAGTAGTTCAATATTTTTATTACTCAAGGCATTCTACTAGACATTTTACGAAGAGTTAGGTTACGCAGTCGCCCGGTTTCGAATCGCACAGGGCAGGTTCGAACGCTGTCACAGAAGGATTATTCGATGCTGCATTTCGCCTTGTAAAATGTTTTTAAAACTATAGTTGAGAAGTAAAGCAAGTTTTAAATTTAGATTACAAGTTACTATTTACGAAGCTTCTCTTCGTGAGCTTTGGAAAGGGCTTAATTGTTACTACCCAACCCTATCGGTCTAGGTCGAAACGCTGGACTCGTCAGAGTTTCAATAGGAAGACGTAGTCCGGTGCAGTCACTAAGGAAATATGTGTCATTAATTTCACATACCTTCACCCAAGACAATCAAGTCACTGGGGCACAGGTGTCTTGGTCAGCGAGCTACATCTTAGATTACAGTTTAAATATCTGACGTGATGTTGATCTCATCTTATCGTAATTCGACATTGACAGTCCGCCTTGCTAGCATGATGGTAAGGCGAGTCTGTGGTTGATGTGCTTATTCTAACAAAAGATTATTTTAAAATATCTACGTAGCTATGGCAGTCTGCTTCAGCTGTTAGTAAAACTATGACAAAATAATAAATAGATATTGCACGACTTTACACACAGCGCAATCTAGCCCTAAACTAAGCACTAGGCTTGTACTATGGGATTAGACAACGGATATACTACATTTTATACTTTATTTTTTTTGTAAATACATACATATGATACATAGAAGTAAACACTATTAAAAAAAATACAGACCGGCAGCTGTAGCATAAGGGTCGAATCCAGCCGCATACTGTTGCTGATAAGCGGCCGCTCCCTGCGCAGCCGCAGCTTGGTATTCATAGAGGTGGTTCGCCGCGGCGACAGCGGCCGCGTGCTGTAACTGCGGCAACTGCACCAACCCTCCCGCGCTCGCGCCCACGCCGGCACTAACTCCGCTCATCGCGTTGACGTAACTAGGTGTTCCGTACACGTAGCCCGGTGACAACCTGTCGATAGTTGGAGCGCTATGAGCGACGGAGAGCGTTTGTACCCAACGATCATCCCTCACGTTAGATCCCCGTGAGAGAACCACCGATAAACATTTTAGTGTCAATCAGAGCTTATTTAGTAACTGAGGCGATTTATTTTGCGAAATTATAGCCGATCTATCGATCGAACGACTGATTACAGATCGGTATTGAAATATTAAATGAACGTCAATTATCGATCTGTATTCTGGGAAACCGGAGATAGATCGGTTATTATTTTGGGTGTAAAATACGCTGTAGTAATTGCGTATACACATTTTGCCACCTCGTAGAGGTGCATGTCATACGGAATCAATCCTCATTTGACAATAGCTTGCATCTTCCGTAGAACCAAACCAAATTGTGTCAAAAGAGCGTCAACGATATTGCAAGACGCATTTGCCACTCTCTGGATACCTAGGTATAGGTTTGTTTTGTTACGTAAACTGCAAGCAAGATGCAAAATATCAAATGAAGATAGCGTATGTAAGAGATGCAGTTACATGGACAGTTTATTGTAATTTGGTTGTTTTGGCTGCTGCATCGACTGTAGTGCCATCCAACCGCCTAGAGTTCTTAACTGGATTCGTTTGACATCAAAATGTTTATCAGGTCGTATAGTAAACTGCTCACACTCTAACCTAGCCCCCCTCTGCAGCAGCATTCTAGTCTTGTTAGGTTAGTAGACATCGATCAACTGTTATAGTAAGAGAGTGTGTGAGTATGCGCCTCGTTTTGACCCGTTGCGACCGCCGTGCGTCATTGCCACTAAATCGTAAGAAGAAAACCGATAAAAATAATGAGCGAACGGCGCTCGACACTACGCTACGACGGAAATATCTCTCAGTAGCTACTTTATCGTAGCCATCGTTCTTTTACAAGCTCTAAGACGGTTATAATAAAATTAAGATGGCAGTTTATTTTCGTAACGCATGTAGGAACTTTAATACAATCCATAACGCAGCACCGTTCTGTTCACCGGCTATTTTCGTTTAATTTCACAACCTTCATATACAAGAGATTGAGTACGTTTAATTTATAATATAGCACGGAGCAATAATTAAAGCAATAATTAAAGTTATTTTTAAACTTTATCTAATTATTCCGGCTTGTTTCAGGTTACCGATAGATAAAGCCGGTCGGTGATCTAGTTTCAATCTACAAGCGATATACAATAAAGTTTAAAATTGTAAAAGCGGTGAATGTGTCGACTTCGCTTAATTCCTGAAGAAGGCGGTCAAGTTGTTTCAAGAGGTTTGCTTCGTGAGTAAAGCAACGTCATCGCATCTGTAGTGTCCGTCGCAATGCAGCCGTGCTAACCACCGGATTTTTGTCTTATTCCACCCTAATGGGGTACGACAGAGACAAATCGATTGATGCTCGTAGGTAATTGAATGTCGCGTTGAGATTAGCTTGGTAGAGAAGATGAGGAGTTGAGCGCATGCGTAACTCACGCCCGTCCTTAGAACCCCGCCCGCCTATCACGCCCACCTGTGGTTTACTGTTTTATTCGCAACTACATAAGAGGGGTACCTACCCACCGGTAAATGCTTAGGTACCTACGTGGCAACTATAAAAAATAACTAACAAACTTACCTATTTAGGTAGGTATTTCATGACTCAAACTTCTTAGATTTTCTAGCTCTATTTCGGTGAATTGTAATAAATAAGTAAGTCACACGCACACACCTAATCTAGCCCAAACTCTCACAAAATCTAAGAGTAAAAGATTTTATTTATAATCTACATAATCTCGAAAAACTAGTTTTTATCGACGTAAGAGTCTAGTCTTGCATATTTTATGTTCCTATTTGATTGATCCGGTCTGATGTAAAGTCAATACACCATCAATATAAATTGAGTAAATTCGTTATTTTAAAAGCAAAGAACGATTAATCGAATGTAGCTTGTTCTTGATTATTATTCCATTAAAACAAGAGGTGTTAGTGAATAATATATGAATAGTGTTGGTTCGGTCGACGGGTTGCCGCGTGATAGCCATGGGCATCGATTGAACACGCCACATCGATGTAATTAACGTGGACACGCATTACGAAATGATACGGAATAGTCCTACGGAATATGTGGAAGTAGTATTAATGTGGTAGCTCGGCATCAGTTATCGGTATTGGATTGGAATTTGATTATGGTACATTGCGGTTAGACAGCACGGCGGCAACGGCAACAGCGACACGCGAGGCGGGCGCGGGCGCGGACGCGGATTCGAGCGTTGCCGATGGTCCTTCAAGCGAGAGCCGAGGAGCGAGCGGGCGGCGGTCGAGAGCGCGCGCACACCTACGCACACACAGCGCGCCCTAGACCGGCGCCCGAGCGACAACGCCCGCTAACCTAACCTCTTCGGTCAGTGTATTAAACGAAATCCACCACCAACAAAACTCAATCAACAAAATCTTTACACGAACACGGCATAAACATAAATTAAATAAAACATAGAGTGTCGATAACGATGCGTATAGTGAGGGGTGGGCGGCGCCGGCAACCACTGCGGAGCGGCGTCGCGGGCGCCGCCCATGCTCCGGAATAGCTTGAAAACGTAAACATTAAAAACCCAATCGACTAATTCACACCCAAAACGAAAAAAATCCACTCTCACGCTCACGCTTGCCATAGATACCTATGTATGTGAAAATGTTTGATAATTTAGTCTAGGTGAAGTCCGCTGGCCGCCACGCCGCCTTCCGGAGACGCCGCTCGCCTCATCTACCGAGACAAAAGTCAGTTCAACAACTGCATTCTGCTGTTAGCTTCTTATGTCACTCCTATTGAAGTCCTATCTAGGTAACCCTAACCATACATTAAATCCCCATACATAAAACTGAGAAGATAGGGACCAACAAAATACTTTTAGGTAAGCGTATTTCAAATCTAGAAGAAATAAAAACCCCTTCCTACAGAACGACTTTCGCGTTTTGTTATGAACAGGTAAATTAATACGCATCGTGTAAATAGGTGGTCACCAGCTTTGAAAGAGGCGGACGAAATTATGCGATCTGATTTTTGTCTCGTGAGATATAAATAGAGCGGCATGCGGCGCCGCATGTGCTGGCAAATATTGAAGTGTTGAACCATTTAACATCGATACAATGTACAGAAGGCTTCGGAGGCAGCTTCAGGCTCGAACTTACCCATATGGCGTCGGTAACACTGTCTGATATCCTGCCCGAACACCGGCCGCTGCCGCCGCAGCCAACCCGAAACCTGGAACCAACGAATAGTCTATTAATAACATACCTACTAGAAACATTCTACTTCGTATGTCACAACGAAAAAGAGGACAGTGAATTCCGTTGAAAAAAAATACAATATTAAATCTTTCAACATCTGACTTAGGTATTTATTTTCGTGCTCACTTAGCGGAAGCGGCTAGACTCACTAAAATACATCACGGGGGATTGGACCACTTCCAAATGACACACGAGTCAACTTAGCGCAAGCAGTGCGAGCGTCAATGTTAATTTCTTTTTATTGCATTGTTAAGTCGCGCGAGGCGGCTTCTATTTCTGTCGCTCGTCCGCCCGCCCGGGCACTGGCATCTAGAGACATGCTTCTTGACAAGAAGACGACAAAAGCGGGCTATAAACGGAGTACGAGCTTTGGCATCCGACGCAGATTATTGAGATGTCGTTTGTCAGACGCATCGAACACTTGATTGGCACATCTTAATACATCACCCACCACCAAGTATGTATTTTGGTTTAGTAGGTATATTGAGAGTCATGTATTGTATTCGCAACTAATTCGCAACGTTATTATACGTCTGTGTACCTTTAGGTAATCAGTTGAAGGACAAACTGTAGATAAGATCATCAAATCCAGTTTAAATGAAAAAGCATTTATAATTTCGGCAGGGGAGTCATAGTTTCGGAAATGTGCAATCACGTTAATATAGCAGGTTTCAATTGTAAATCCCTGATTAATGACTAATGACCATAAGAGCGTGTCGTTTGCCGGACTCTAAACATATTTTGCCATTGTGTATGGTGAAATTTTACCGGTGATTACAGCGGATCACATCCGCAGTGGCCCCGGCCGGTCGGCCCCGGAAGGTGTTGCGGTTGACCTAACTCCACTTGTTATTGATATTACCATTACAACCTTCTGTAGGCACATAGGTTGTAATTTTGTCTATGCTATTCTACTTTCTCATATCATCAATTCATTGTTTACAATAAATGGAAAAGTAGAGATGTCGGGGATAGAGTCCTGGGTGATACACAGTGCCGAACAGTCAATGGATCACATCATGGTCTGCTCTTCCTGTCTCAGCACTCAGCAGTCCAGCGAAGGACCTAAATAGACCGCCAGATAATGCTACTATCGTCGCCAAGTCTTTGGGCAAGTCTTTTGACACAACAGAAGTCACTAGGTACATCGGGATTATAAAATACTTTATGAATTTTAAACGTTTTGATGACCCTAATTGCATGTTAGGTACCAAATAAAACCATATCGTGCTGTCCATCGGCAGCTACAACAATTTTCATTGGATCGATGGTATGCTATTTGACGGCCGAGGTCGAACTACTGTCCACCATAAAGCTTATCTTGATTCATTAAAATATTCCTCTTTCCCATTATGTCTATTGTTAAGCATAGTATGACCTAAAAGCAAGCAATGGTCTTTTGTTAACTACTGTCTGTGACCCAAATAGGTTTACATTTGTATTGATTGTTAGTAACATTCGATCAGAACGTAGTGTACCTTCAATATGTCTAGGTTGAACGACGACATTGGAGACATTGCATTTTTAGGGTTCCGTACCCAAAGGGTAAAAACGGGACCCTATTACTGAGACTTCGCTGTCTGTCCGTCCGTCCGTCTGTCCGTCTGTCCGTCTGTCACCAGGCTGTATCTCATGAACCGTAATAGCTAGAAGGTTGAAATTTTCACAGAAGATGTATTTCGGTTGCCGCTACAACAACAAATACTAAAAACAAAATAAAACAATTATTTAAAAGGGGCTCCCATACAACAAACGTGTTTCAAAAACTTCAAGGGAATTTTCTAGTACGATGTGAGGTCGCTTCTGATTGGTCGAGTCAAATCGAGTTGGTCATGGAATACAAAATGGCTGCCCTATCTGTCAAATATACTAGTCTGCCTTCACTGACCAAAGAGTTTCTTATAAGTTTCAGATTTTCTTTGAATCAAAGTTGTTGTAAACAATTTTAGGGTTCCGTACCCAATTGTGATAGTGGTACGGAACCCTTCGTGCGCGAGTTTCGCACTTGGCCGGTTTTTTTTAAATAGGTGATTAGTAGTGATCACTATGTTGCCAAATGGTAAGTGACGATGTGGTTTGAAATAAATAAATAAATAAATAAATTCTGTGAACAACACACAGCGCCATCTAGCCCCGTGGTAAGCTACTAAGCTTGTGTTACGGTGACTAGACAACGGATATAATACTTATATTTATTTTTCTTTTGTAAATACATACATATTATACATAGAGGGACACCCAGACCAGACACAAATATTTATTATATAAGCATAAATGCTTGCACCCGGCGGGAATCGAACCCGCAACCTCCTGCATTGCAGTCGCGCTTTCGCACGACGCGCCACAGAGGTCGTCAAATGTACCAGAAGACGGCAATGGAACGAGTTTCGATCCGATTTCCCTATGGCTGCATCAGCTTACGTATTGGAATACGGACAACGAATCCCATTAGCGAAAAGACTTAGCCCGGTGGGTTATATATGTTGTATGACAAGCTATTTACAGTCTACGTCATAGACTGTAGGTAGACACTCGCGTGACGATGACCACTCATTTTACTGGAGTGCGAGACGTTGTTTTCTTGGATCATGCTAAAAACAAGTAAAACATTTTCGAAAACACATGCGGCTCATCGAGCGTAAAGAAAACAACGCTCGTAGCTTTTGAAAACAAACAATCGTAAATCTGATTCGTCACAAAGGTCCTGAGCAATTTTCTGGATATCTTCTCCAGTTCAGGTCGTCGAACTGCAAAGCCAGTAAGTAGGTGTACTTAACGACGCTTGTAAGGATTCTACGGAAATACGATTTTAGACGCACGCGGCTGAGCGGGACAGCAAGCGAGCTTGTTTTATATGTATTATTATTTCAGTACAATGCCTAACGTTCTCCCAATGCCATGCCATTACCTACTCCAAATACATAAACTTCTGAACTTCAAACAATTGAAACATTGCAAACTGGGATTGTAGATTCAAATATTCCTATTGAAAAATGAGTGTTTCTGGAACAGTGATTATCACTTATGTACCTGTATTGTAACGCAAACGTTTTGCAATTGCTTATTATATTCGTATGCACCTTTAATAAGTAAGTTTTACAAAATCAGCCGTCATGCTAAATTACTATATAGCTCGAGAATAGACGCTGACGAGTCATGCATGGTCCAATTCTGTATGACCAAACTCAACAATCTGACCATGACAGATTCCGGTGTCCGGTCACCGATGGCCTTCCTTTTGATCTGACCAGTGTCGTCTGCAGCCATCAATCCAATCGACGTGCTACGATTTATCGAACAGTCACATTAACTCCTTTTACTGGTTGATTCATTATCGAATTATAGTGAAAAATTCCTTAGACGCACGCTTCTTTACAGATAAAAGTCACGCGCAGTGTATATTATAAGCGAGCTGCTAGATTTTTCGATCATTAGATTTGTTAGAAATGAATGATGTAGGATAAAGCTGATGATTACAGGCGTTATATTCAAATGCGCTTCATGTTCCTGATTTACGGTGTCACTTGTAATCTGGATCATCATAGCTAATTAGTCAGTTTCACCAACTAATCTAGATTAACTACGATAAAAGATAACGAAGCGAGAGAAGATGAGTTTGGCGTGATGCCAGATCCGTTGTCGCGGCAGAGGCGGCCGCGACGACGTTCCCAAAACTGCGTATATTTAGACAAAATAAAGAGCGCACCGAAGACAAAACGAGACGCAACTCTGTTTTATAAATAACTACGTCGTTCGCCGGACGAAGTCAGCCTCGCTCGACCAACCTCTGCTCGCCAGCTGTTGTACATAAATAATAATTAAGACACGAAGAAAACTCCAAGCGACCGCCTTTCGAAAAACAACATAAAACCGTGCACCCTTAAACGCTCGATAGATGCGATCAACGTCTAACTAAACGGCTTAAAAAGATATGTCTATGAAGTAATCGTATAGCAAGTAATCTACGCTGTCTGAGGATTATCGGAGGATTGAAGGGCTTCGTGCGGAAGTCGTGGCCAGGGATCGAGTTACGTATGATGCGACAAAGGGAGCGGAACTACTACACTCGAGTGTTCCTGTGTCACTTTCGGTCGTTGCCCGACATTGTTATATCTTGACTCTATCATACAACCCTGTCTTGCTAATTTCATGGTATCCCATAAGTCTATCCAATTCTATTAATTTAGGGATCGTTCCCACCATACCCGACAGACGGAAGAAGCTAGTAAGCATTTGGAAGACGTTCAATAACTTCGAGATTATATTGGCTTAGAGACATATTATGTCCGATGGTAATTTATATTTTATTTCGTATCTACACCGGGATGTCGCATAATCTAGATTTTCTGTAACTTTCCACTAAAATGTTCCAACGTGCATTTGCTCCAAATCTGTGACGGAAATAATACAGATTTTAGTTATTTAGTTACTATTTCAGCTACAAATCACGTCAAACGTTAGCTGGCGTTGGTAGTAATTATACGTTTCCGTTGCGGACTATAAAATGGAGATACACAACTGATACCATCATGCTGTGTGCGCGGACGTCATGCCAATCCACCTGGGTAGTATTTCGAAAACCGCCACAAACGTTACCAACTCTCAGAACAAAGTTCTATAAAGCTCGGCTCGAATTGGTAGAAATCGTAAAATAACATTGCTTCCGGTTCCGTACCTACTCAAACGTCGAAACTAAATATTTAGTCATTCTTGACGGAGGTCCTACGACAGCAACAGATTTTTTTCTTCCAGTTACGTTATACCTATAATTAACCGCTTTTATGAGCGAATTTGTCGGCAAAAATCCCACTAACCTATATTTTTCTAGCATCAACGAAACGAAAACTTTTTTATATTGATCGCATTAGTTAACGCGGGGCTCATCAAAGCTTTCTGTAAAAGCCGTCTAAATCCCAACAGCGAAATAAAAATAGTGGTAGGGGTGTGTTGCGGGGTTCGAAGCACATGCATAAGTAATGCATCGGCGAAGGGCACCCAGCGGCGCACGCGATGCACAAAATAGGGCAACCCTCTCAAACTCCGCAAGGGCCAGCGGTGGGTACCATACTAAGTATTTCCCATTAATCAGTGATGAACTAATGAATTGCCCATTCAGTGCCTACATTCCTCATTCTTAGGCATGCATGCGTTGCTACTTTAAACTTCGTAACCCTACGTAGGTATCTAGACACTATTTTTTCATATGTTTAATGGCTTCATAATCGTACATTTGTATTTATTTTAATAACTAGTAGGTACACTTTCTACGCACTTCGAGGAACTAATGACAAAAACTAATTTATTAAATTATAAGAAACTCGGCTTAAAGCTCAAGTAGGAGACAGTAAATTACTATAATTTTCGAAGTAGGAGGTGTATTGTCGGTGGAGTTTCGTTGGACAGGTGTAGGTAAATCGATTAGTGCGGTGCTCGTTCCACTAAATAATTCATCGTGTCGCCGTATGTTTGGACAAGTGTCCCATCGGCCTTCATCAACACTCATATACCTACATAAAACTTTAACAATGTTTTCTTAATCGACGCTACCGTACGCTACCGCCTTGCTGGTGTTCCGACGCCTGTGATGTATTTAGAAACTAGGCTACACAAATTGTAAGTAACTGCGGTAATATTGCACGGCAAAACTAACCAAGGACTACAACGTAGAAGGTAAAACTTTCAGTCTTTGTTTCAAGATAATACATACACCTAAATAAACACAATAGACAAGCGCAATGGCAGTTCATAATAATGTAAATGTCATACTGTCTATTTTAATTTATGATTATAAATGGCGTAAATATTTTATAAATAAATTATAGAAGTAAAATCAAGTAGGTACTCCAACGATACACAATGTTCATACTACAAGCACAGCAGAAACGGATATTTGTAGAAGCCCGAATAGACGAAATGATTCCTTTCAGTAAAGCTTACAAATGTACTAGGAAACACGCTTATTTATTTTGGCGCGAGAGTCTATGCGCGCGCGCCGAAGACAGACACGCAGTTACTCTTCTATCAAACTCACTAAATAATAAAATCGTTTTTATTAAAATGTAGAGATCAATATTGACTATAGGCCGTCTCTACTTTTACTCGTCGGCCTTTATTATGGAGATTATTGTGGAAGATTTATGTCTGTATGAATAGGCAGGTAGCGTAGCGAGCGGCCCTATAGCCAGGGTGGCAGTTTTAAAGCCGGCTGTGCTGCGCACTGCGCATGCGTCCCATAAGTCCCATTGAAAGTAAATCGCACACAACCCTCTTCGAAACGGTAACGGTTCAAACGCTGCATTCATCTACAATTTCATTTACAATGGTAATATTCTCCGACCTAGTCCAGTTTAACGGTCGTTCTGAATCCGTTGTGTGAAACTTAGGTTTATTCAATGGATGGGATCCAGACATACAAGTAAATCCTGATACACTGGTGAAGACAAGGATTAAATCTGCGCAAGAGTTTAGTAAATAGGGCAGGGATAAACAAACAAAGCCACAGGAAAGCAAACTCGTAAGATGTACCACAGAGTAGACTAAACACAACAGAGTGAAAACAGGTTTAATACGTTGTACTTGCGAGTATAACAGCAGATTAATGTTTAGTAAATTGTAATAATATGGTGCGAAGTTTTAGTAACATGCGTCTACTGTGAAATTTACGAAGCGAAACCCTTGGGCTTCTTACGGGTATACATAGTATGATAAGCCTACACATTGCAAACTTTCCGAAATCAATGACTAACTTTATGTAACGTTTGTCTTTTACCGTGACATGAAGTTTTGAAGTTAAATGACAGTAAAAAAACCGTTGCATAGTTTAGGAAAAACAAACAGCAAGAAATAGCCATACTTTGCATACACAACTTTTTTTGCTTTGCTTTTCTGCATTTTACAGAAAATTATGACGTTGCAATCTGAATGATCATTTCTCGAATTGTCGAAGTAAGCGACACACGAGTCAATAACTAATGGGTACCTACTGCTTCCAAGATTTCCATAACGGAATGCGCCTGATCTTTATCAGAATAACAAATGTCGTGACGAAAAACAACAGCCCTGAGCCTGCTGGGTGATATTTGAAAAGGTGATTTCATGACAACACGACGAGGCTCTATTCACTATTGAATAAATGTAAAATTTAAATCACGCCGACACATATAATGGTACAAAAACGGTTCTTTAATTTCCTTACAATGCAGACACTGATGACATCAGCTTGTTAGCATAAACATTGAATTATAGAGGAATAGAATAGGTAGTCCTGTCGATTAACATCAGGGATCACAGGAAAAAAAACACCCATAATTTCCTAGCAGTTACTTCTACGAAGATCACGTTCCGAAACCAAACTACCATATTTTTCAAGAAAGTGATCGATACGAGTATATCCATCAGTATTGGCTTTAATAGGTCTATTCTACGGAACGGAACCTTAGGAGGGACAAATCGCATTTTTAAACAGGGACAATTTATAAACAAATGAGAGTAGCAAACGTAACAAGAGTCATAGAGAGCGTGGCATATGGTTGAGCCGGTGTGCCATGGCCAGGTGGTCGTCATGCGCGCTCGCGCACCCATTGTGCGCCTTCCCCGCGACCCCTCCACTACCCGACTGTGTGCACTACCCGACACATCGAACAATACTGCCGGCCTCCGCACTACATACATGCTACCACAGCTCAAGTGCAAATAAAATACTCGTTTGTAATATATACTTTACTTTAAAATAAGGAAATTTCAGAAATGCTAAAATATACGAAAGTGAACCTGGTATCAACATTTAATCTTATTTTGAATCTGGGTTGAATAAGTCATCTATTTCGTACAACGATTACACGTTAGATTACATTTTATGTCTTGCAAAATCAATTAGTTTCAGAGAGTAGTACCTATGTTCAATAATGCTTATCGATTTTAAAATACCAACGTAGCTATTACAGTTTTAAATATGAATACCGCAGACCAAATCTCATCAAGTATGTATTTGCAAGTTGTGCCATAAACCGTGTTTTCTACTGTTTTGTATACCCATTAGTTTTTATTGTTTTATTTAGTTTTTATGCCTAGCAGCAAGATACTTTATGAGACATACATAATGTAATACCTATAGTATATACTTAAGAAACGCTTTGCAGTTACCAATCCTTTACCACAAGTTCCCACAGCTGGAGCACCGCCGCTTTCTCTCAAGGTGAGTTGTGATGACGATATTGTCATGCAAATTGAGACTTGACATTGACAAAATTCATAAAATATACACGGATGTTTTGTATTGAATGAACTAAGTCTATGCAAACTTAAAAGAATACAAAGCTTATAACATTTTCGGGACATAACTCATAATAATCCCGCGGAAATATTGAGATCTAGAGTAGTATTTGTGTTATTTTAGAACTCCACCCGTCTTTATTCATCAAAATTTTCACTAGTTGCACACCGGTGATAAGTAATAATAACATAAATACCACGTGTCAATTTATTTGAACCACAAAAGACATCTAACAAACAATGTACAAGTCGCATAAAAACCTAATCTTGCATAAGAACTCGAACTGATAATTGGCGACGTATAGTACAGTACAGGTAGATAAGTGATTACGAAGTATCGAGGACCTTCAGCAGTTGTTCTATAAAATTAGACGTTAGAACTGTTATCAGTGTATTGTACATCGCTATTGTCATGATTGCATAGTGCATATCTAAGTGCACGGAAGTCGTATCGTGGCGTATAATTTTTACTACTTACTTACTTGCTACATTACCGTCTTGGTTCGTTCGACTGGGGAAGAGCGTCGAATTGGTATCTAGATTGACATTTTACTTATTTTAATTTTAATTTGATGTGTTTAGTAGTACTAAATAGAGTAATATGTACTTATTGCCCACCATTGCAGTGTAGGTAGGTACCGAATCGAACAAAACCTGGTTGACATTTAAAATTATTTGTTCTTAGATGGAATGTATACAACACATAATCGACCTCTAAAATATTTTAGATTATCTACACTTATAAAGAGGAAAAATTTGTATGTTTGTGTGTTGGTCAATAAGTGTAAGTATGTTTGTAATGAATAATCTCAAAAACTACTGGACCGATTTCAATAGCTTTTGTTCAATAGTTTATTAATGTGATCATTCTAAATTATAAAATCGAAAAGATCGAAATTATAAATTCGAAAGTAAATCTAAAGTCTGTGTCTGTTTCAAATAAACCACGAAGAAGACACAAGAAATTTTTACCTCGACCTTCTTTTATCTATTTTCTTGGTAACACGTACCAAGTAGCTAGTTTGAAGTAATAAAAATACAACGACGAATAATAAAAATATGGTTGCAATAGAATATAACGCAGTGCTAATAAATAAATGATTCAATTTCGATATGGGACCAATAATAATTCTAACAAACTAAAAAGACCATAACTAAACCTTTGCAAATTGCATGCAATTTGCCACGCTGTAGTTACATACCTAGGGCGGCTTGCATATGATCATTTATAAATATATTTAGCTAAATCAAACAAATCGTTTAATATAAATTGCACAAAGCAACCGCAACGTCATAATTCTATCTACCTACATTTTCCTTGTCTATGTTGTTTTTAATGTTTTATGTTGGTATTTTGACTTTCAATGTTGTAAACTTCTATATTGTATACTTATAGATTATGATTGTTGATATTTTAAACCATTAGAGAATGTATTATTTCATCCATTCGTTTTTAGAGAATCTGAATGTTAGAAATTGCAAACTTAGGTGTTCTATACTTCGATGTTACATCATTAGTGAATTTGAAACATTAGATATTGTAATTTTAGGGATTTTGACCGTCGGAACTTAACTGTTGATATTTTAATTTTAGATATTCGAATACGTACCCCACATGTCACTTTTCCCGACTGTAGCATGTCAACATGTAACCTTTCCCACTGTACCACATGCCACTTTCCCGACTGTAGCATGTCAACATGTAACCTTTCCCACTGTACCACATGCCACTTTCCCGACTGTAGCATGTCAACATGTAACCTTTCCCACTGTACCACATGCCACTTTCCCGACTAGCATGTCAACATGTAACCTTTCCCACTGTACCACATGCCACTTTCCCGACCGTAGCATGTCAACATGTAACCTTTTCCACTGTACCACATGTCACTTTTCCCACTGTAGCATGTCAACATGTAACCTTTCCCACTGTACCACATGCCACTTTCCCGACCGTAGCATGTCAACATGTAACCTTTTCCACTGTACCACATGTCACTTTTCCCACTGTAGCATGTCAACATGTAACCTTTCCCACTGTACCACATGTCACTTTTCCCACTGTAGCATGTCAACATGTAACCTTTCCCACTGTACCACATGTCACTTTTCCCACTGTAGCATGTCAACATGTAACCTTTCCCACTGTACCACATGCCACTTTCCCCACTGTAGCATGTCAACATGTCACAGTGGGAAAAAAAAAGCAGACAAGATACTTACTAAGGGAATATATTCACTACAACGAACCTACAATTACTATAACCCTAAAACAATAAATAGTTGGCAATTTTGAACCGGAAGTCTGAGGAAACCAGTGATTTCGTGGTTGATTGCAGTCTAATATGTCACCTTGCAAGGGTTGTTGCGGTACAGTATGCGTGTCCGTAACGCGTAGGGCGGCAATCAATTAGTAGCTCGTACCAACACTTCCGTTTCCGAGTATTTACGGACTTCCGCCGGGGGTGAGGTACCCCCAATAACAAAACTAATACGACACGGCACGGATCTGTATTAACTCAGGTAAAAATTGGAAATCGGAGGAGTCGGACTCGAAGGGTTCAGTTTCCTTTATTAAAAAAAAAATGACGTTTGTTATATGGGAGCCTCACTTAAATATGTACTTTATTCTGTTTAGTGTTTGTTGTTATAGCGGCAATAGAAATACATCATCTGGGAACTTCTCAACTGTCTAGCTATCACGGTTAATGAGATGCAGTCTGGTGACAGAGAGACAGACGGGCGGACTGTGAAGTCTTAATAAAAGGCTCTCGTCTAGTTTTTACCCTTTGGGTACGGAACTCTAAAAACTGTAACTTGAATTTAGATTTCATATTTGGATTATTAATTTTATTATGTACCTATGTCTATTTGTATTTAATTGCCTTTATGAAATAAATATCAAATGATTTATGACGATTAATATAACTTGAAAACAATTTAATAAATAATTCGACTTTGAGCGCACAGTATGACAATGCACGGCTACCTGTAATACCCTACATTGTCCTTACATTTCTTCTTTGCATCAAAACTAAAGCGGGCAAAGTCGAGGAGCGCAGCTAGTGATCCATAAGTTTCAAATTGTTGAGTGATGGATGGAGGACGTTCACCGTCCCATTTGTTTTGTAAACGTAACATCTTTACCTGCATTTCTTCAAACTTCATTGAAAATATTTAAGTATTCAAATTCGGTAATTGTTGTTATTTACAATATGTTTCTAAACAAATGATTTGTATCTGTTAACAATACTAGCTGCGTCCCGCGGTTTCACCCGCGTAAGTCCCGATCCCTGGGGAATTCCGGGATCAAAATCCCGATATTCCGGGATGTTATATAAGCTGAAGTCGGGCAGCCAAACAATCTGGATCTACCCAGTAAAACGGCTCGACTTCAGCTTTCGACTGCCACCAAATTAGGCTTCTACCATGCTATTATAAAACTGGTTTAAACCATGATTTACTATGCCAAAATCATGGTTTAAACCAGGTCTGGCCTTAAAACTCATTTTATAATAACCATGCTAAATTATAAGTATTTAGGTACCTGTTTGTAACAAATAAGATTCTTTACTTATTTGTCGAAAAAAAAAACATGAATATCTATATATTCCTACGCATTGTATGTAATTAATTTACAATTAAATCGATTATTGGCGACTACATTGTGATACCTACCTACTTACTGATAACAATACACTGAAGAAACCGTACACATTTATAAATTTGATAAAATTTTGGAGTTTTAACACTTGTGCGATGTATATTTTTTATTTGTAATTCTTCGAGAGTTTCAATAAATAAATTCTGTGAGTGAACAACACACAGCGCCATCTAGCCCCGTGGTAAGCGACTAAGCTTGTGTTACGGTGACTAGACAATGTAAACAACGGATATAATACTTATATTTATTTTTCTTTTGTAAATACATACATATTATACATAGAGGGACACCCAGACCAGACACAAATATTTATTTTTTAAGCATAAATACTTGCACCCGGCGGGAATCGAACCCGCAACCTTCTGCATTGCAGTCCCGCTTCCGCACGACGCGCCACAGAAGTCGTCAAAATAAGACGGATCTATTGACGTAAAAATCATCAAAATTTATCTGTCTATCTGTTTGGCCTCCAGAGCGCCATATAGGAACAAACATACTACAGACTGTTTAACACATACATACTTCATACATAACCCTTCTTTGCGCAGTCGGGTAAAGCGCATCTAGACGCTAGAAGTAGTCACAAAATATTAGTTTATTGTTTCGTGGCACAGCGGGACTCAAACTTGCAACCTTAAACATTACAGGCAACCGTTCGCTCGCCCATCATGTTGCTGAGGTCGCCAAAATATAAAATTTCTATGAGACTAATTATCCTTACACAATCAATGACTACATTGCAAAAAAAGGGCTTTTTATGTACAACTTTGGGACAAACACACAAGCATAGAACAATAGGAGTCTTTATGAAACTCCTCTTGTCTTACTTGAGGTTAAAAGTACGTGGCAAAGACAGTTGTGTTGACTTTTGTATTTTGGTAAATAAAGTTCTATTCTCGGAATGCACACCTACCCTAAAACTTTTTCGCAAGATCTTTTCTTGATTTATTTCTATAAAAAACACTTTTTGCTTCTCTACAGACAAGCAGTTTAACTTTTATATTATTTACAAATTAGGAATCTGTTATTGTATTGGCTTATATTTATTATAATATATTTTTTACTTTTAACTTTTGTAAGAGCTGTTGATTCCATGTTAAAAAAGAAAATAAATAAAAAAATAATAAGTTAATTGAGACCTTCCTTCTTCCTGTTCCATTAATTGAAAGAGAGAGAAAATGATTATTTTGGCTTTTCTGATTTAGAATCGAAAGCCACATAAAACGAGTGAGTAAACATAATACATCGTTCTTTGAATGATCAACGGAATGCGTCGCAGAAGGGAGTGACTCAGCCTCCCTTCAAGCTGGCCATAACCCAAGGAAAATATCTTCATTTCAGATCACGGTAAATAGAGTGTTACGGTGGGCTCTCGAGTAACTAGCGATGCTGGACAGAATGATAAAATGGAGAATTTTGATAAATTCCATTATGATTATTTAGAAAAAATAATGAGCTACATAAGGTTGATTTTCAATCTCTATAGACAAAGATCCAAAAATAATGTAACTTTATAAAGCTTTTACATTTGGTCGAGTTCGATTTTATTCGCCAGATTCATTTTATCTGTTGAATAAAAAATCAACCTTAGAGCATTTTTTTCAATCTCTAGTTAAAAATATGTTTTTCAGAATGTAACAACACCACCGAATTTAAATCTGTTAAAAAATTGTCGAATAAAGATTGGTTGTGTTCGATTTTATTTAACAGGTATTTTTTATATCTTTAGATTAAAAATTCAACCCTTTTAATCAAATATGTGTCGGGGCTGGTAGCTCGTAATAATGAATTGGATGTTGATTAGATGGTATTTCGTGGAATAGACTAAAATACAACAATACACTTTTAAAGTCCATGCCCATATTGCCCATGTAACTAACATGTATTTACGTATCTGAGACCCCCACTAAGAAACAGTATAATCACGCAGCGCGATCTCACGGTTTTTGTCGGTTAAAGTCTACGGTGCGACGAAAATGAATCATGTGTGCGCATGAGCAAAAAACGAGTCCTTTTACAAACAGCTGAGCGATGATAACCATTCGAGGTTCGTTTCTAAAGGATTTGTTAACCCTTAGCTTGAATAGCGGATAGATTATAGTACCCACATATCTCGAACTAAATACAGTTCGACCGTTGACGTTTTTAAAAAGCTGCGAGTACCTACATTGTACCTACTATCTAGACGAGTAGGAAGTCTGGAACTCTCAGTGGAATGAGTTCCGATACGTTTTCTTTAAGCCCAAAATATACGATTACCTAAAACAGACCACACCTACAGCACACATGCACGAATTTCTTTATATGTGTGCTGTAGATGCGGGCTGTTTTAGGTAACCTGTAGTTTGAGCTTTATTCGGAACATGAACGAATCAGTTTATCAATAAAGATCAAGTATGAAGTGATTTGTAATATTTTCTAGAGATCTAAAACCGAAACTTTTGCTTACACTTTAAGTTATAGCGTTTTAATAATTATCTGAAAAATTTAGAACGTTTCAAGTCAACCAATAACAACAAATCACTAATGAAAATTAGATTGAGTAAACATCAAACTCGACAAGCAGTTTGCGAAAGCCCACGCGGAATGACCACGGCGCGTCACCTAAGTTAATTATAATTATACCTTATTGTAATGACTCACCAGGCGCTAGATTCCCTCTAGGTTTGGCTCCTAATATTGCGAGGTTGACGTTTGCTTTCCTTCCATCAATTATGGGGTTTGGATCTTTACACGCTCTTTCTGCCGCTGCACGGTCACCCATTATCACCTGGAAACAACGAGACATGTAAGATCAATGCGATTATTAAACACGTATAAGCACGACATTATAAAGAAAAGCTTGGGACAATTTCAGTGTCCATGGTTATGTTGGATTCTGGATTATATGATTTTAAATTTACATGGTTGGTTTAATTACGGGATATGACGGGATATTTGCCATGTTTCGTGACGGGATATTTGCCATCATGTTTCGTGTCGAGATATTTGGCATGTTTCGTGAACAAACCAGACCACGAAATATCGTGCTCTGCAATTATTATCTCCAAAACATGGTAATAAATATCCCGTTATTTCATAATATTTTTGGTTAGGTACTGGATTGTATGACTTCCATCCAATTTCTTACGATTTTTAAATTATTTAAATTTAAGTTTCAATTAATTAGTTAATTATATATAACCCAATTAAAAATGCAAAATATGTTGGTACTTAGTAGATCCGTTGTCTAAAGTACCCTACACACGTTTATAAATCGCATGCGAGAAATCTTTACGATAAATTGTTCGTGTGTAGGCAAATCTGAGAACTGTACAGTTTAACTGACGATAAAATCGAAATCGCATAGATTTCGCACAGTTTCCCTAGTATTTGATCCTCTGGGATTGTTTTACGCCTTACTCCGGCATATGAAGTCCGATTTCGATAATTCTTTTTTTATTTGGAAGCTGAGAGTCCCGAGTAAAATCTCGGTGAAGATCTTAGGAGAAAATTTGAAATGATGAGCAGAATAGCATCCCAGAATGTAGTAAATTACTCATTTTTGGGCTTCTATCAATAGAATCGGCTCCTAAGAACAGCTTGTGGAAAAATATTATCAATATTAATATTAAAATTATTCATTCGATCAAGTCATAATACGTGTTACTTCAAGCGAAAAGAAATCGCAACTGATAAAACTGAACGTGTGTAGGCACTATGGGCGTTAGATTTCTCGCATGCGATTTATCTATGCGATAATCGTACAGATAAATCTAAACGTGTGTAGCGTACTTAATAGGTGCCTATGGTACAAGCCTAGTTGCTTAGTTTGGGCCTACATGCCGATACGTGTGCATCGTTCTGAAATATTTTCTTTAATTAATTTGAGATGTAGTAGACCTTATAAGAAAAGTATTACCTAAAGAAAAGAGATTTCAGTTTTAAATAGGTTTGCAGGAATTCAAACGATAAGCTCTCTGTAGGTACAGCCACAGCTTACCTAATAGTTGGTATGCCTCGCGGCTCTCTAGACAGATGAACGCAAAACAGTGAATACGACACACCACACAACAGCAGTCGGCGCCCGCGCCGTTAAACAATCAAATTCGAATATTCTACGCCACGCCTGCCAGTTGTCTCCTTTTTGAGACATAGATTTGGGTCCATGATGTTTAAACTATGCATGTAATACCTTAAGCATGGTAAGCAAACAATTTTAGGACCTAAACTCCACCGGTAACTAAGAGGTTGCATATCTGAGGTTTTCAGATAGGACTGTTTGAATAACAATTAGGTTATCTAGATTTTTCTTCTGTTTTCGCGATGTTGTATTGAAATTAAAGACGTTGAGCGTTGAAACAATGCTAAAAGTAATAAACGCGCGATTAAAACCGAAAAATGTCCTTAATTTCAATTAGGTAGCTACCATGTATTCAGATTTACCGAAGTTCTATGACAAATAAATGTCGAAGGGCTGAAATCTTGAGAATGACGTCGAACCAACATTTGCTATTATAATCGATGCGAGCCGTAGGTCGCTTCCCCGACCTATTGCAGTACCTGTTAACCAGTTCACAATGGTCTACATTTGTCTCTCACACAAAAAGAACTTCGCCCAAACAAAAGCCCAGTCTAAACTGGTCAGAATTTAAAATCGACTGGCGTTGGAACTAAAGCAAACTATGTTTTTGATGACCTCCGGATATCGAAGGTCTACAATGACTTATTGAAAATTTAAATGTTACGATCTTTTCCTTTTCAATTGACTGTTTGTATAAATAAGGATGGTTGGGTTCATGCATAATTGCATTATGCAGTTTTTTATGCAGCATACGATATTAAATCAGTCTTTTGTATAACAATAGAGTCTATATTTATCATACGATATCCGTAAAGATAGTTAAATCAGTTTTAGTAGTGTTTACAGTTAACTATAAAAGACCTTAAGGCGTAGTTAAATCCAGTGAGGTGTTATAAAATACTTTCATTTCTCTGGTTAAATCGCCCAATTTCGTTGAAACTTCGGTTGTAAATGCGTTGGTAATTCGTACCTAACAAGTCATAAACACATATTGTATGTTAATGCGAGTTTTGGAAGTACTTAAATTTAAAAACCGGCCAAATGCGAGTTGTACTCGCGCACGAAGGTTCCGTACCACTATCACAATTGGGTACGGAACCCTGAAATGAACACTGGCCCAACCAATCCGTGAACGCCGCAACGCAAATGTTAAAATTAATTTTCCTGCTAGCGCAAGTCTAACACCCCATCACTAGGTGGTGCTAGTAGTAACAATACATCGCGGTATTTTTGTGTTTTTATGTACCTAAATCACGTTTGTTGCTCTTGTGGTTTTTAGTATTTGTTGTTGTAGCGGCTACCGAAATACATCTTCTCTGAAAACTGTCAACTGTCTAGCTATTACGCTTCATGAGATACAGCCTGGTGACAGACGGACAAACAGCGATAGTCTCAGTAATAGGATACCGTTTTTACCCTCTAGGGTACGGAACCCTAAAAATGAAACGATGAAATAGGTTCAATAAACCGCGTGATCAAGTTTATTTCGCGGTCGCGATCGACGCAGCGTTTGTTTAGGTAGGTAAATACACGGATTTTAAATCGAACGTCAACATAATTTCCAAATTATCCCAAATACCTACTGAAATGTTCAAAGACAGGAAACTTTGCTAGAAAATAGATCAACGATTTCTAAGCACAAGCAACTTCGTCTTCTTCTTTTATACTAATCTATACTAATATAATAAAGAGGTAACGTTGGTAGGTAGAAGGTATGTATATTGGGGTTATCTCTGAAACTACTGGACCGATTCAAAAATTATTTTACCAATAGAAAGCTACATTATCAGGGAGTAACATAGGCTACTTTTAATCTCGATATTCCCACGGGATCAGGACTTACGTGCGGGTCTAGTATATAAAAGAAAGTCGTGTTAGTAACATTATTTATAACTATAACTCAAGAACGGCTAAACCGATTTGGCTGAAAATTAGTGGTAGCTTAAAACCAAGAGACAAACATAGGATATTTTTCTTTTATTGCCTCTAAGGCGGAACAAATTTCGCCGGGTTGGCAAATTATACAAGATTAGGTTTACATTATCATTGCGAGGGTCGTGCGTTCGAATCTCGGCCGACCGCATACCATCGCTTTTATGGTAAAGGTAAAAATCGTGAGGAAACCCACATGTCCTAGGACTCATTAATGTCCGTAGGCATTAAGTTAGGCAGTAAGATACCACGCGAAAGTCCCATATCTTCGGAATGTGGTAAAAGTATAAGTAAAAGTTATATTGACAAAAGTATCGAATAGGTACTTATGTACATGAATTGAACACTGTATTCAGTTCTTATCACGAAGAGCCAATTTGCATAATTACATCATACATATCTAAGTGCCTTCGAATATACCTAATATTGTTGGATTCAGTCTAAGATAAGTGCTTGCTTAAATTAAAAATCCTAATGATATCTATCTTCTATACTAATATCATAAAGAGGTAAGGTTGGCAACATTTAAGTATGTTGGAAGTAATCTCAGACCATCGACCACTGAATCACAGATCGATTTCGATGTAATAAATTTAAATTTAAAGATACATTGCATATTTAGGAGTAACATGGCCACGTTATATGCCGATATTTTTAAGGGATCATGACTTGCGCGGGTGATATAGCTAGTTTGAATTTTTTTGGTTTTGTATTATTTCATAGCGAATAATTTGCACAATAAAAGATATTGTCAACATATCAACAATTAGATAGTTGTTTTCTTTGTGTAATTGACCACAAAGCTTCGTAGACGTCTACGGTTTCGTAGCGCATTATGAAAGGCGTTTCTACGAGACGCCCATATTTCGATCACGCCCTATTCCTTACTAGCGACGACGCCTCACGGGAATCTTTTCACCTGCAGATTCCCGTGGGAATATCTTGGATAAATTCCATTGTGTTAGGATATAAGCATGGGCCGTATAGTCTCGGTATAGAATAGAGTTACCTCATCTCTTCTCGAGAGTGTCGTAAAGGCGACTAAGGGATCTGAGGGAGACTAGGAAACCTTAAGTTCTCACCGCGCGGTGGCGGATAAATAGCTTAGTCCCTAGAAGGATGGTGTCAGGCAGACGACTGGGCGTAAAAATATTGTCAAATTTATTTGCAGAATGTATAGTCAATGATGGATGACTAACCTACTGCGCCAACCCCATATAATTTGGGGTCTATCGCCCCGGGCGCCCAAGAGGGATGCAACCGGGAACATCGCTCGGATGTGAAGAAGGTAAGTTACCTACATGTGTCGTGTCAACTGTCGTTATATTTCACTTTGATTCAAGTTGATTATAATTTGATTAGATAACGGTACAGTTTTCTTATCTTTCATTATTGAATTTCACGCAGTTCAGTTATTGGGGAAATGTATAATTTTTTGGTTTAGGATTTTGGCGTGTTGCCGCTTGTTGTTTCATTTTGTATTGTAATTATTTATCTTGATCGGCTTATAATACCTAAATCCCAGTGATTATTGTAAATGCGAATGTTTAGATGTTTGTGTGTGTCTGTTAATCACGCAAAAAGGGGTACCATGCAACTTCAAACGGGTCGAAACTCCCTCCGTTTCTCGAGATTTAAAGACCGTTCAACACTTATGAAATATTTCATAGGAAAGTGTAACTTTACCCATAGTTTAACCACAGTTAAAGGTAACGTTTGAAATCTCGAAAAATCGAGGGTAATCAATTGTTTCATTTGTTTTTTTTTTGTTTTAATATTTAAACAAAAGTTGACGATATTTTAATTAAATATTAGAACAAATGAAAAACGTTAAGGTTTATAAGTTATAGTTATAACACAAACTTATCTAGGCTTGTGCTATTATGTATTCTGTGGTAGATTTATGTAGGTAAGATATTATGTACCTACCTTTTAACCATATTTAAAAAGAGAAGTTTAACATACTTGTTTATTTTGCCTGTTAATGAAAAGGCTCTGAGAATACTGGACTGAAAACCGCAAAACGCTGGTAGTTTCGTAAAAAGTACAAAGGTAGATAAAATAAGTATGTCAGTAAAGAATATTAATCTTCTTCTTGATTAAATAATTATCATAATGACTAAAAATAATAGATAAAATAAATGATATAACATCGATTAATTTAATAAGTACTTAATTCAAGCTGTTTGTCATATTAACACACGTAGGAAGAATATAGTGGGGGGGGGGGGGTGACCCCCTTGTCAAGAAGGGAAGATAAATATACCTTTCATTAAGAGGGATAAATGAAATGAGAAGAGAAAAATTGCGCACTCGCATCATGATCATCATCATCCGAGCGTTGTTACCGGTTGCATCTCTCTCGAGAGCCCGGGGTCCGCTTTCCTACTTTTACGTCTTCACTTCGCACGATCTTCGGCATCAGCACGATGCGCACTCGCATACAACTAGTATAACGCAAATTGACGTTCAATGGCAATATAAAATAATAAACCCTTTATTTCAGGCAACTAAGAAAAAAAAAAAGAAACACATTCAAAACACACACCTTATAAACTAACATACATACCTTATAAACTAACATACATATTTTATGGTAAAGTAAATGACGTGTTAATAGATAGCTTTGAACTATGTTAAAATTTGACGAAGCTTCTATTGGCTAAGGCTTCCCTTAGGAACATATCTGAGTACCTACTACGTCTGTTGGTAATTTTTTAATATAAATTCTCTAACCATTGCAAAATTCCTTTTAGATTATTCCGAGCTGGCTGCGTCTGCACTAGGAATTTGGGAATGGTAGGTCTATTGAATGTATTTAAAGACCCTCTTCTGGCATCCATATTACAAGTCTAACTAGGTACTTAGTTTGTGATTAGCGCTGTACGAATTATCGTACAAAACTCAGAGGTACTTATAATTTTCTTTATTTCATTTGTAACCTTGGAAAACTTGTTCGGAGTATGAATTGCGATTATTAAAGCTATTTGGATGTCACACGGAGGGTGCAACGGGACGTCCCTCCCTCAGGGTCTAAACCACCCTTGCACGAATTGAAAATGGGGTTGTGATTCATTTCCCACGAGCCCTACGTTGTAACAAAACTAACGCCAACTTCTCTTACTTCAAATCGAAGTTATAGCTATTGGGTCATAGTCGTAAGTGCTTGGCATTTAATACGTGTATCCTATCGCTTGTTTATTCTGAATGTGCAGTTAACTGTTTCCAGTTGTAACAATTTGGAAAATAATAATAAAAGAAAGGCGATAAAGAAATATTACCTAAACAGTGTGCTGCGCGTCGGATGCATTTTCCACAGTGGAATTGTTGTTGTAATGATTTTAGCGATATGGACGTTTACCTGTATACCTACCTACTTTTGTTATCACATTTTAGGATTATTTACATTTAAATTACGTTCAAGAAAGTGAATTTAAAGGAGACCTTATATTACCCCAAAGTTTTTACAATCGACATTACGTTGGTACAGCAATTAATTTCAAACTGGTATGTAGTTACTTTTATGATCATAATGTCAACCTGTGTGAAACAAACTATGAACTTCCGTGTTTGATGTTATTTTGCGATATAATCGGTGCACATAACATTGAAAAGGTCCACAGTAGGCGCTGTATAGGTAGCAAGCAGTAAGGTGCGATAACGTGCTGCTAACAGAGCGATAGGCCTGCCGTTTCAGTACGATAGGTATAGCTACTGCGGCGCACAGGCATTGGCATAGCCAATACTTATCAAAGTTTTACGTGTCGATACAGTTTTGCATAGGTACAATGACAATAAATAACGTGAAACACACAATAAACTTACAAATCCATATCCTCTGCTCTTGCTGGTCTGTCTGTCTGTGATGACGACCGCTTCTTCTATGTCTCCGTAGACTGCAAAGTGTTCCCGTAAGCTCTTGTCTGTAGTGTGATAGGGGAGGCCACCGACGAATAGCTTCGTCCATGTGGTGTCTTTCTGGCCAGGAAGCGCTCCGAGGGCCAAGAGGCCCTCCGTCTCGGACGGCAGCGCGCCCGCCATCAACATGCCTTGTACCGCCTCCGTCGCGCCGGCCACAATAGCACTCTAGGTTCACTGTCACTGCCGGTGCAGCAGTTTGTACGAGCTCGCACGATTGTTCCCACGTAGTGTATAGTGTAAAGGGAGCGGATGCGACCGGTCGTCGTGGTGGTTGAACGCGGACTGAACTGTACGTTCGCAGCGCACGTGGCGCTCCGGTACTAATTTTAGCCCCCGCCGCGCTCCCCTCGTCACCAGATGCGTCGGCACCCGTCTGCCTGGCCACATGCGTTGCGTGCCCTACCATGCCCTACTGCCTGCTTCTGCTACCCTCCACTAGTGCTTTAATGATATGCCTCGTTATCACACTTGGCATTTCTCTGTTTCATATTTAAACCATAACATACTTCCGTGTAGGTAGGTACCTAATAATCACCTTCGTGCTCCATTTCGACTAACAACAATGTAATTTAAAAATGTTCCGTAGATCTTCATCTATAACGTTTCAAAATCTATAACGAAGTAACAAATCGACACGTTTTATCAGTATCGGTAACCCATTTGAACACGGTTAGTTAGCAGTAAACAGTCGCGCAGGTATTTTAGAGATAAGATTACCCATGGAACCAATGAATACTAGTAAATACGCCTTATAGAAGTTTAAACCAAACGGTGTTCTGACTATAGTAACAATAATAGCTATAAAAGCAATATAAAAGTCAATAAATAAAATAAATATATATTGCACGACACACAGCGCAATCTGGCCCCAAATTAAGCACTAGGTTTGTACTATGGGTACCTACTAGACAACGGGTATACTACATATTATACTTTTTTTTTGTGAATAAATACATTATGATACCTACATAGAAAATATTCAGACCAGAATCAAACATTTATTTTTAAGCATAATTATTTAAAATCTAATATTAATAAAATCAAAATACCCTGTCACTAACCGACTATAATCTACTATATAAAAATAAGTCTGGTTTTCCTTCCTGACGCTATAACTCCAGAACGCACGAACCGATTTCCACGGTTTTGCATTCGTTGGAAAGGTCTCGGGCTCCGTGAGGTTTATAGCAAAGAAAATTCAGGAAAAATTTAATTATCTATAATTTATAAGGCAAAACAACGTTTGCCGGGTCAGCTAGTTCAAGATATATTATCGTTGGTTACGCTGGAAAATAAGTACCTAAATAACTAACAAAATATGTGATTGAATATGAAGACTATTATGTTTATAAATGCCATAAGTTCTATAACAGCCATGACCATGCCCTTACGTTTTAATTTTATTCATTTTCTAATTTTTCTGTTTTTTATTTAATTTTAATTAGAAAATAAAAAAAAAACAAAACGTAGGGGCACAGTCATGGCTGATATAGGACTTATGGCATAAACATATTCGCTCTAATGTCTTTATCCAGGGAGGAAACAGTCGACAACGTTTGTATGGAGAAAGAGTAGGTAGACTGTCCTCTTAAGATTTTACGGTAGGTAAGTGGAACCAATCCCAGTTGAAGTTGTATTGTAATCATTGATGTTGATAAGAGAACACACGCTGCAAAAGTATAGGTTAAACTATGTAAGCAACTATACCGTATAAAAAACCTTCGCAGCTGACAAATTTTCCCTGTATTTATTCCATAACTAATATCCTATCTACACTTCTACACTAATATTATAAAGAGGAAAGATTTGAATTTTTGTGTGTATGTTTGTAATAAATAAACTCAAAAACTACTGGACCGATTTCAAAAAATCTTTCACCATTAAAAAGTTGCATTCACACTGTGTAACATAGGCTACTTTTGATCCCGATATTCTCACGGGATCGGGACTTACCCGAGTGTAACCGCGGGGCGCAGCTAGTGAATAATAATTGCGAACCTGTCAGCTTAATACTAAGTCTGGAGTAAATCTTATACCTATATAAAATTTCCATGTCACAGTGTTAGTTACCGTACCTACTCCTCCGAAACGGCTTCACCGATCTCCACCAAACTTCACATACGCATTCAGTAGGTCTGAGAATCGGCTACTATCTATAATTTATAAGGCAAAACAACGTTTGCCGGGTCAGCTAGTATTAATGTATTATAGTGATATAGAAAAATAATAGAATAGAATTTTCAGTCTCATTTTCTCATCCGTGCAATGTTCCCGGTTGCATCCCTCTCAGGAGCCCGGGGTCTGCTAAACCCCAAATTGACTTTTTTTTTTTGGCGCAATAAGAAAGTCATACATAATTGACCATACCTTTTGCAAATACATTTGTTAATATTTTAACGCCTCCGCCAGTCTGACACCAATCCTTCTAGGGACCAAGCAGTTTATCCGTCACCGCGCGGGGAGAACTAAAGGTTTGCACGTCTCAGATCCCTTGGTAGCCTTTTACGACACCCACGGGAAGAGATGGGGTAACCCAATTCAATACCCGGGCTATACGGTATGCACGGCACGATAGTTTCAGTATCCAAACTTTTACATTTACATAGGTTTATATGTATGTTCCCTTTAGGTCAATCGTTCCCAACCAGTGGTCCGCGGACCAACACAGGTCCGCCGAAGCCAACATATGGTCCTAAAATATGGCTAAAATTTATGTACCTATATAATATGTTTTAGTTTTAGTTAGTACGTAAATGTTGTACATTTTTAAGAGTTCTCATCGTATACTATTATGGGATAATCTATTTGTGTGCAGTGTATAAATATGGCACGTATCTCTGATATCGCACGCAGGAAACCCGATCGAGTATTCTGTGGGAACTATTGTTCTTGCTCACGGTAAGTATGTGGAACCGTCCGCTTCCTCCGGCAGTGATGCGCGTACGCACGCCCGCCGCTCTTGTTGATATCACGCCTTCGATTCAAAAATGTTCACTTCCTATGTTTTAGAATTTACAGTTAATAAGAAATAGGTCGTGTTTTGTATTCTATTTTTGTATTTTTAGACCAGCGTTTGACATGACGATCTGTGATGTAGTATAGGACTTTTTTATTTTTTCGCAATGACGCAAGCAACTTTAATCCATGCTAGGCTGAGAACGCACTGCGATTAAACGCAAGCGGTTTCCGAATAGCTGAAAACGCAGAACCGCATATCAAAAAGCAAAATTAGTGTAGTCCTTTTAAAAACGCTAATTATGCGTGGGCTTGTATAGTGTGGTATTCATTTCTGGTGAGGATTGCTTTTGCCTACAATTCCTATTTGTTTTTGTTTATTGAAACACCGAATTGTAATTACATGCTAGGTTTAGTTGTGAACCTTTTGCCGTCGTGATTTTTATGCTCTCATTTCCATTTATCTTCTATTTACTCAAGTTTTATTGATATTTTTCTTTGTTTACATTTGGTATATTTATGTCATGTCAAATATAATTTATTTTCTTTCTGTCATTTTTCACAAAGTTTTTAATGCTTTTTCCTTTTTGGTTGCTCTTACCTAAAAAGTCTTATAATGAAATAATTTCAACCTTTCTTATTTAGCGATATCACTGGTCATATTAAAAAATAAAACTGTTCCAATATTCTTTCGACATTACATTTTGAATATTTCGGATACCGACCCTATATAAGCCGAAACTAGATCACTTCACGATCATTCCATCCTCGACTCTTGAACTGGATAGTTGATAGTATTTCTTTGTCCGCTAAAAGTGATTACTATATCCTCGTCTGTTAAACTGTATAGTTGATAATATATCTTTGCCCGTCAGAACTATAAAGTGAAAAGTATTATCTACATACCTACTCGAAGTACGAAGCTCTATCAAGAGGAAATCTCCAGACTTCTTCAGCCTGTAAATTCTGCCTAAGGCAGACCCTCTGACGTCCTCCGACTGCAATTTCCTCTTAAGCCTAGAGGAACCATTTGAATACCGAAGGCAGACCCTCTGACGTCCTCCGACTGCATTTCCTCTTAAGCCTAGAGGGCTTAGGCTCATAAAACAAGCTTTCCCGAAATGTGCACTTTCTCTAAAAGTACACTTCTCTAAAATGTACACTTTCCCCATAAGTGCATATTCCCGAAAAGTACACTTTTCCAAAATACACACTTTCCCATGATGTACATTTTCTTAAAACGCATCCTTTCCCGAAATGTACACTAGACAAAAATATCATCTTCACACAGTTTTTATCACACAAGATCATAAGGTAGGTACATTTTAAATGGAATTGTATGTCGAGAGTGATTTTTGTCACATTGGTACAGTCCCCCACCCACACGTACGAGATAATTTAAAACATTAACGTGATACGTTAGTACTAGCCCGCGAAACATTAAATCACCATTAAAAACTTGACCTCTGAATTATATAAGCACCCATATGCATCAGGGATCAAGTTTCATTGGTCGTTCCGTACCATTATAGAATTCATTAGAATGTAATTTTAATACAAATACATCTTTAAGGAACCCTAGGTGAGCGAGTCCGACTCGCACTTGACCGGTTTTTTTAATTTGCTACCACTTATCGACCTAGACTGGAATGTTATATCTAGATTGCAATGTATGGAAAACTTAGCAAAATTAATGGAATACTTACTATAGGTAGGTACTTAATTAAACGTTGCTATGTTATTTTGAAAAAAAGTGGTCATTTATTTGCAAATCAAAACTTAAACTAAATAACATTTCTCTAAACTTAAGGAACTTCTTATTAAAAATAACACTTAGGTACTTGTCTATTTTAAGTATGAAGCTTGAGCAATACAATTTTTTTTAACGCATTGTCTGGGGAAATTCGTCCATTTTCAAGTTTCTGTATAATTTTTTTATATTTGCGATCAAAAAGCATATCTTTTGAGCTTCGGTTCCTCCTCAAAGTTCCGCGCTGGGCGTCTATGATTTTCCGATCGCACATTTTTGCTTCCTTCCGTAGGCAATGGAAAAATAAAAATATATTCGGTCTAGGCGGAACCCTGCTATTGAAACGGCGATGCCATGCTTCCAGAGCATTGGTCGTGCGGTGACGACTATTGATGCAACTCAGAACATTTGGATGCATTTTTGGGTACCATTGTGAACGAAAGTATAGTTTGAATAATACGATTTCATTTTGATCTGGAGTGTCGTCAAGTATTTTTGAGCATGCCCCTGGTATGTGGAGTGGTGGCAGCAAAGGGAGTAATGCAATGGATCGGACTATACGTCTTCCATCTGCTGTTCGTAACACGTTCAATTTTTTAGCTTTTTTCCGCACCGCGTGGTTATAATGATAGAAGCATCCCGTGACATTTATATCAGGAAAAATAACTCGTACGCTGTTCATTAGAGCTGTTTCATAATCTGATTTAAAATTGTGGATAGTAATACCCAGGTTTTCTTTAATTAAACGGAAAAATCGTACATAAGTCTGTTCCGTTTTATTGGGCAGAAGCCCAAAAATAATTGGAATGATGTTAGTCACTTTATCTGTGGATTTAAAATCCAAATGTATTGTCACCAATTGGTAAAAAGGTTTTGGGACACTTTTAAATGTGCCATCACAAAAATATAAAGCATCTGGGTTTTGTCCGTAACCATTAATTAGCTCTCTGGAGGCCGCAGAAGAAAATATTAAGATTTTTTCTGAATCGCCATCATTAGAAATTAAAAAATTATTGCTTACGACATCGGGGACTATGACGTCATCTACACGATCAAAAACTAATTTGTTTGTTTGCAAGAATTTTTTCCGTGCTCTGTATAGTGAACTTTTTATTTCTTTAAAAGCGGGCATGTCTTGGGCTTCAGTAGTTCTTGTCATTTCCGCAATTTGATTTTCGACAATTTTCTGCACAGAGCTAAGATCTTGACACACTTCATCTTTTAAGATATTAACAACTAAAGATCGTTTGATTCGCTCCGGATCTGGTAGACAAGCGTGTGGATGTTTTTCTTTTATAATACATGATTTTGTGTTGTTCAATGTCAAAGTTGCGAAACAGTAGTCGCGGTTTCTGCATTGCCACAACGTTGATCCCGAGGTATTAGCTTTACGTAGATTATATTGATAATCATCTTTGATGACTGATTTTTTACCCTTTTGATTGAATATGAATGTAAAATCCATTTTGATATCGCTTAGTAAAAGGACGTAACCAGAATCACAATGCAAAATGCCATAATGACAAGCTGAAAAGGAACTCCTTGAAAGTAGAGTGGCCAGTAATCTAAGATTAAAAGAGTATGTATATAAAAGTACCTACTTGAAAGATTTGAAAAAGTACGTATATGTATAATATAGACTCTTTGATAAACAGTAAAAATGCACGAACACGAACGATGGTATCTACATTGTACAGGTAGCATCGTCTTCATGGCTTAGGATTTTCATCTGAGGAAAGTTTTGTGGTGAAGATGACCGGCTCGTGTACATTTTGGGAAAGTGTGCGTTTTAAGAAAATGTACTTTTTGGGAAAGTGTGCGTTTTAAGAAAATGTACTTTTTGGGAACATGCACTTAAGGGGAAAGTGTAAATTTTAGGAATGTACATTTTGCAGAAAGTGCACTTTTAGAGAAAGTGCACATTTCGGGAAAGCTTGTTTTATGAGCCTAAGCCGCCTAGAGGAACCATTAGATTACGGATACATCATTAAATTGACTATCCTGTTATAGCCTCAAATCACAGAAGAAGACTCCGCTGAAGAATCCAACGTTATCTACAGCTCCATTCTTCCAACTCCATTTCTACCCTCGCTACTCATTTTTTTTTTATGTTCTATCTGTTCTTTTATTAAATATTTGTTCTTGAAATCTTTATTCTTTTATTGTTCAAGGGCATAAACTGATAATAGGTAGGTCTCACAATCTGCTTCATTACAATAGAAAGCTATCTGCTAGCTAGCTATCTGTTGTGTATCATGTATTTTGTATAAATTTGTTGCGAATAAATGATTTCTATTCTTCTTCTATTCTATCTGTTGCATTTTTTTGCGGTTTCAGACCTACGGAAAAACGCAGTCGTTTAATCGCAATGCGTTCTCAGCTTTATTTATGGCGCTATCCAGAAGAAAGAACAGGCCAAAAATTCTGAAGCTAATTCAGGCGTAGTTTTTATCACGATGTTTTTCTTCAACTTGAGAGCAATATGTTATTAGCGCACGCACTTTTATGATGATGGAGCAGATAGTCGATTCAATTATAAATAAAAAATTCGTGATTTGTTGTTTAAATAAAGATCGAGTGAAAGGCAGAAGACAGCTTGGGATCTAATTCCGACTACAGAACTATAGAACTAAACCCTTATGATTTAGTTCTATAGTTCTAAAGATAATGGGAACCTCATGAGTTTCTTGAGTCTTGTTCTATTGGACGAAGACGGCGTTACGAAGACACGCATCAGAAAATTGTAGAAATTACAAGACGCTAAAAACAATCTAGGTAATTCTAAATAATTCGAAAAATAATAATTTTGGCAATACGTCTTACTCAGGCCGGTAAACAGCGAGAAGCCAATGCAGAAAAAAAATGGTGCATTCAATTTGATTGTTCCGATCTGACATCAATTCTGGTCCAAACACCTTGGCCGTATAACTTCTTTACCCGAATATCAGCTGTTCAAATCAGCTGTTTCGACGTCACAATTTTTGTAAAAAAATAATATATTTCGATAGAAACGGTACAGTACCAAAAGCGAGGGAGATGTTTGAAAAGCGGGGGTCGCGGGTTCATTGATCGCGGGGTATTGTGCGCTGCGCGTGCGCTGACAGCTGCCGCTTTCAGCCCCACTGCAAAGGGTGGTGGGCAGATGGCACGTTTAGACGAAATACATTTTTTATCGGACTATACTGGTTTCCTGAAGCGGTAAATCTAAAATACAATGCATTACATAGGTACCTAGTACCTACGTGACTTACAGCGGCGTACCTACGTGACTTACGGCGGCCTCAGAAGGTTACGGGTTCGATTCCCGCCGGGGACAAGTATTTATGCTGACTATAAATGTTTCCTTCTGGTTCTTCTACACATAAATATAACAACAACATGAAATGATGTAATTCGAGAGCCCAGAGTCTGCTAAAACCCCAAATTGAAGGTTTGCTTGTCTCCCTCAGATCCCTTAGTCGCATGGGTTAACCCTATACTATGCCGGGCGCAAATGAATTCTCGGTAGATACCTATAGCAGAAAGATGAACGCCAAACAGTGAATACACCCAACCACACAGCAGTCTGCGCCATTAGGCGACTAGAGACTCTTTTCAGCTGGCGACTACTGGGTTTTGTAACACTGGCCTATTGTCAGTACAGGCTGATTCCTAAATTATCTTCGAATCGAAGCTATAAGAAACAAAACTTTTAAACTTAATAATATGATTTATCAAAGTCTCGGAGAACAACGTTGTACACGAGGACAGACCATCCAGCCTACTTTTTGGGACATGCTAGTGTAGAAATAAATGAGGGTTACCTTTCCTATCCTTTAATCTTCCATCTATGTCTATAGATATCTATGGGATGTCTATTATATCTATGGTTTTGTCCTGGCTGACTATAATCATCGCATAGCCTAAACCGCTGATAGCAGAGGGCTGATACTTGAAGAGTGCATTCTCTTAGTGATGTAGGTATCCGATAAGAAAGGATTTTTAAAAAATTCCCACGGGATCGGGACTTATGCGAGTAACACCACGGGACTCTGCTAGTAATATTATAAAGGTGAAGGTTACCTACTATGTATGTTTGTCTGGCTACTTTTATCCCGTTATCCCGACTTATGCGGGCGCGGCTAGTATAGAATGAAATCTTTAAAATTTCTTCACTGCTACATACCAGCAGCAGGAATGTACATGTAGGTAGCTTGCCAAACTACTTAACATACTTTGGCAACAATACTCAAAACAAGTAAATAGAAAGAATAAAGTTATTGGATCTTTTAAGAAATCGGATATATTTAGGAGACGTGCAGTAATCACACCAATTAGCTATATCTAAACATATATACCTACTGTAAAACCCGGTATTCTTGAAACCTAGGATTTTTATCACTTACAGAAGTTGTTATTTACCTAACCAGTTTCCTAATAAAGCAGGTTTAAAAGACAACAGTCTCACTCACTTTCATTTCAAACTTGTAATAGACAATAGTCATATTGAGGTAGTCCCGCTTAGAGAAGTCCCGCTCGGTACAAACGTTTCTTACTTACAGAGGTGGAAATTTGAAATATAATTATATTAATTTTATTGATGTTGTTTCGTGCCATGCTCAAATTTAAAATAAGTATTTCTACTAATACAGGTTATTGAACAGCAAAGTCCAAGTTATAAAGAGGTAAACGTCAAAAAAAGCCTATAAATTAAAGCTCAGTTAATGACGGCAGAAAATTCCCAGTTAAAGAGGTAATTCAGGGCAAAAGTGTCGGGGCCTCATTTTGAGTCTCAGTTATAGAGGTTTCGCACTTATCCAAAGTCACATTTTTAAACATACACGATTTCCGTTCATCATTATTCAGAAACACTGGTCTAGATGGTCTCTAAGACTTAAGTCTTCTCGCGATCACGGCCGGTGTGGCCTGTTTGCCGAAACGTCGAGTCAATTAATAACAATGATTTTATCTACAACGAGATCTAGACCCGTGTTTCTAATAATAATGATGGTTATCCAGAGTCCATAAACCAGTTTCCACTGTACTTAAAACTTGACAAGACAAAGCGAAGATGAATTTAGTTAAAAGCAAAACCCTCTCGCAATTGGGTACAAGCGGGGAGATTACTTTACGGTACACCGACTACAATGGACGCTCGCAATGGTCCCCGCGTGTACCTACTCCGGCGCACCCCCGAATATTTCATCCCCTTTTATAAAACAGTAGTAACCGGTTCAATATCTATTATACCTATTATTGATTTTCTACCCCCTGCAAGTTTAGAGCCGGTACATTCGATGCACATGACGACATGTGTTTCATCTAAACGCAGCGACAAAGTAAGCGTTAAATTAAACCTTGGAAAGTAAGATGTATGAAGCAAATTGCAGTTTGATGCAGTAGGTAAATAATGGCATACTAGCAGAGTCCCGCGGTTTCGAAACTCTAGTGGATCTACACATCACAAAAAACATACTGCGAAATGCGCACAGGAAAATTATAAACAAGACTACCTACACATATGATACATTCTATACCGGTATTCCCACGGAAACAGGAAATTCACGGGTTTTGTAAAAATATTTAATAATGTATCTTTACTAATATTATAAAGAGGTAGGTAACGTTGGTAACCTATATGTTTGTATGTATAGTAATCTCCTAAACCACTGGACCGATTTCAAAAAAAAATTACGAATAGAAAGCTACATTAAGGTCATAGCCCACTTACACGACTCCGCTCCCACCCGGCAAAAATAATATAATTCAAATATGGGCTTCAAATATAATATTAAATATTGCTCTTTAGATATATTTTACATTGGCATCATAAATTAGCAGACAGCTCGCTTTCAGCGAGCTTACCGCCGTCAGACTGCTCAGGAGTTGACGCCTCGCTGGCCGCACACTTACTGCTAGCAGTCGCCGCGCGCATCGTCGCGGAGTGTTGCCAACCGTACGATTTAAATCGTACGTTACGATAAAGGCGGGTGGACAGCTGGCCGTCTGCTAGCTGTCGCCGCGTGGACTGCTGGTTGCCTGCTGGCTGTCGCCGCGTAGACTGCGAGCAGTCGTCTTAGTTTACGACTCTGCTCCAACACCGATCCCATCCAACACTGCCCTGTTGGATGGGATCGGTGTTGGAGCAGAGTCGTTTAAGTGTGCTATGACCTTAAGGGAGTTACATAGACTACTTTTGATCCCGATATTCGGGATCGGGACTGAAGCGGGTGAAACCGCGATAATCTGCTATATTATATATTCTTGCATACCACTCGAATGCCCAAGTTCCAAAATTATAAAATGTTGGCATTGGCACAATAGGTACTTAAGTCATTATTGACCACACCTACTACAAATAGCAGTTGGCTATGTTGATACGGCCGGTCATATGCCTGACTACAACCGTTCTTGGGACCAAGTAGTTTACTCGCCACCGCGCTGGGAGAACTCCTTGGTGGTGTAGGCCTATTGTATGCCTAGCCAATTAATGTAATTGGTTGTAAAATCGTGTTTATTGACTTTAAATAAATAAATAATTAATTAAATAATACCGGGGCTACACGGCTAGAATAGGATTACTCCTATTTTAACCCCCGACGGAAAAAGAGGGGTGTTATAAGTTTGACGTGTCTGTCTGTCTGTCTGTGTGTGTGTATCTGTCTGTGGCATCGTAGCTCACGAACGGATGAACCGATTTCAATGTAGTTTTTTTTGTTTGATAGGTGACTTTTGCGCGAGTGTTCTTAGCTATGTTTGATCAAAATCGTCTCAGCCGTTCATAATATATGTGGGTTGAAGCTCGGCAATAAAAACCGAATGTTTTCAAATATGGCCGAGTGGGGTTTCAAATAAAAGAGCATGACGTTTGTGACAAGAATATGCATGTTTAATCAAAATCGGCTTAGCCGTTCAAAGTATATGTAGGGTCAAACTCGGAAATAAAATCCGAATGTTTTCAAATATACCCGAGTGGGGTATCAAATAAAAGGACTTAACTTTTGTGACAACAATGTGCATGTTTAATCAAAATCGCTGTTATAAAAAGGGTGAAATAGAAAAATTAAATTAAAAATTTAAAAAACCTCCGACTTAAAAAATGTTCCAAGTTAAAACAAAACTAAACTTTAAAAAGGCAAAAATAATAAGCCGAAAACAAATTTCATGTCTTTGAGTAGGTATGTGGTTCCCGCGTCGGGGGACGCGGGAATGTGTCACAGAAGTTGATGGTAACCGACCCGTCCTTATATAGTATCTAACATTCCCGCGTCCCCCGACGCGGGAACGTAAGGTACCACATACCTACTCAAAGACATGAAATTTGTTTTCGGCTTATTATTTTTGCCTTTTTAAAGTTTAGTTTTGTTTTAACTTGGAACATTTTTAGTCGGGGGTTTTTTAAATTTTTAATTTAATTTTTTTATTTCACCCTTTTTATTAATGTGGATATATTGATTTTATAATTATTTTAATGTACAATAATCTTTGCTAATAATAATCTAATATATAAAATTTCCATGTCAGTGTTAGTTACCGTACTCCTCCGAAACGGCTTCACCGATCTCCACCAAACTCCACATACGTATTCAGTAGGTCTGAGAATCGGCTACTATCTATAATTTATTAGGCAAAACAACGTTTGCCGGGTCAGCTAGTAAATAATAAATGCTTTGTCCTACGTGACTGACTGATTGATATATCAACGCACAGCCTAAACCGCTGATAGTAAAGAGCTGAAATTTGAAGAGTGTGTTCTTAATGTGATGAAGGCATCCGATAAGAAAGGTATTTTTCGAAATTCCCACGAGATCGGGACTTACGCAGGTGAAACCGCGGGACACAGCTAGTCAATCTAAAATGGCTTTGTCCTGACTGACTGACCGATCAACACACAGCCTTCGGAACACAGCTAGTGCATTTGTAAGATGAAGTAGAAAACAAACTTTTTGTAGGATCAAAAATCAGGAGCGCGTTGAAGTCTTTTACTTGAGTTATTTAAGTGGTTGGGTCTGCTACTTGTGTAGCAATGTCGTATCACAAGATTTAACCATTTGTACCCATAATGAGGCCCTTGCACTCCGAGACCGATTACCCGCGTAATCGATCCCAGTCTTGTATGTTTTTGCTCAAACCGTCAGTAAACAATAAATCAATCATCATCAATCATTTAATATACATCCAGAAAGTCCTTTGCAATTTCATAAAGTTATGAATACATAATGGAACTGATAAATAAACGCTCGCATCTCTCGCATAACATAATCTCTGTAAATACTTATCAAGAAGTTTAAAAAGCGACATCTATCTGCAATTGTCTTAAGTATCACGCCACAGGTTTTAAAAAAAATAGTTTGGGTTTTCACGAAAGTTTGAACCGAATACATTCATCACATGCTTTTTGGTTTCATTTCAAGGCACTAGATGTCGCTACTTGTATTAAAGTGTTCAAAAATAATAGATAGATAGTAAAAGGAAAACGGTGGAACTTTTGGAAGGATGGCAAAGGTTGGCGAAACTTTTCTCTTATTTCTATTGTTGTAAACGTGCATGTAATTTGTCTGTTTTGAGAAACTTACTGGTACAGGCCAATATGTATATTTTAATGGTGACGATAATTTAAGCTTAGAAATAAGTAATTAATTTGGCCATCCTTGTCCTACTTTGAATAACTTTATGGACTTAGGCAGTACCATATGACGTCATGGCTATAAAGTTCATGTGATCTAAGTTCTACCTCAGCACCTACCTAATAAATGTGACTGTTTGAAAACGATGACGTGTATTGCTGCATCGGTACTTATTAAAATAATATGATATGTGTGTATGAGTCAACAATTTGTGTCATTAATTTATTTTTAACTTAAAATTGCGATGTATAATGAATGATTAATGAATGATACCATACTTATGGTATTTTATACATATTTTGGAAATTTGCAAAGTTTCACTAAAGCTTTTGAAATGTAAGTTATTTTTGCAGAATTTCCAAAAATTGTTGAACTATTTTCAACAAAACTCTAACAATGTTAAAGAATTGTTGAGACATTTTAGTCATAGTTTTAGTTAGTTGCCCATAGTTTTAGTTATTATGTACCCTGATCTACATAAAAACACAGTTTACCTAGTAGTTGTGCGCTTCGGATTATGTATGCCACAAGTATTCTTAAAATAAATGAAAGTGTTTCAAATATTTCATGTGACATTTCATTCATCTTATTATATTGTCACTTCATACGTAAAAACTCTAAAAACGTCTCATTTACAGCTACAGCAGTTCGTAAAAAATTTCAGGTCTTCAGTAGCTGCTAATATTCATTGGACACAAATAAAATTGTATAATAGAGCTGGACCTTCTTGTTAATCATTATTATTTATGCAAACGATATTAGGTACGTTATTTTTTATTTTTATTGAGTTGGTATTTAAGTCCTTAGCTGCTTTGACCTGTGACTAATTTATTACGTAGAGACACTACGATATATTCACAAGATGAGCTACCGACTGTAGATGACGTGTATTCAGGTCAATGAGACATGCATCCAATTATCAATTAGCAATATCTAATTATATAGATTAAGTTGTGTGTTATTTTGGAAGTTTTTATTAGCATGGTTTACTGGGTGATAAAAGTCTACTACACGAAAAAATAAAGTCGCCTTTGTTCACCTAGGTGATTTAATTCCAAGGTGATCATAGGACACTACTTATGTCGACTGAAATCACCTGGGTGATATGAATCCAAGGTGACTTGATGAGACTAAAATTTCCACTTCTATCACCCAGGTGATCAAAGTGGAATAAACCATACTGTAAGGGAGTGAAATCTATATCTATAAACTGTTTTGTCTTTATTGGCTGGCTGATGGATCAATGCAGGGCCTAAACCGCTGGTAGTAGAGGATTGAAATTTAGAGAGTGTGTTCTTTATGTGATGTAGGCATCCGAAAAAGATTTTAGGAAATTCCCAGGGATAGGGACTTACGGGACACGGCTAGTATGCTATAATCTTATATATAAAAATCAATCCCTATTTCCCTTGGTCACGGCATCACACTTAAACTTTTACACATATTTCGATAATTCTTTTTTTTGTTGTGAGCGCTATTGTCAGGAGAAGGTTCTTATGAAAGAAAAAATGCTAAACCGATTTTGATGAATTTTATTTTTTTATACTAAACGACAGGACAACGTCTGTCGGGTCAGCTAGTTAATAATAATAATTAATTTAATTTATTTGACAACAAAGGCCCAGTTGTTAGTAACAAGAAAATAAAAAAAATAGGTAATACTTAGGGGCTAGTGTTAGTGCTTACACGTAAATAAATACATTGCATAACTCATTCACTCATAATTATTTATTATTAAACCTACCTACTGAGTTATGCTGAGCTATAAAATAGAAGCTTTACATCGCGAATGACACGAGTTTCAAGGTGTTTCAAGGTGCTACAATAATACGTTTCGTACAAAAGGCAATAGGTCAATTGATGCTGATTGATGTATTGTAAAGATCCACTACTAAAACGAAGATAAATAGTAGCTCCAGACCGTTAGTCACCTCGGTTCCTATACAATAGACCATGCAGCCTTGACCAAGCTCAAGGTCTCACCAAGGTTGTTTATTGTGCTGTCCCACCCTACATGCTCCACCCTGGAAGGCTACCGCGGTTTTATCGTTGACAGCAATCGATGCCGACGCGGTAGTTTGACATCTCTGACAGCGGAGTTTTCAATTTTAAAACCGCGCATCCATGGCCGTCAGCCGTCGATTTGAAGATTTTCTGTCAAAATCTTCAATTCAATTCAATTATGTTTGTGTTGCATTCATTCAATTTGGCTTCGGCATCGATATGAGTAATCGACGCGCCGATTTGAAATTTTCGCGGTTCGAAATTCGGCTGTCAACTGTCAAATGAATCCGATGCCGATTCCGACGGAAGAACCGCGGTAGCTTTCCAGATCTTGACGAAAGATTTGATGACATTTACGAGGAAACGATCGCAGTATTATCATCACGTACTCTACCTGTTGGAAATGCAAATTGTCAGGTCCGATTCGAATCAAAAACAAATTAAGATATTTTGTAAAACTCGCCGGTATTCGGTCTTCAGTTCCAGAAAGACTTGAGCGACATTATAAGGTTCAATCGTTATCCTTATTTCTGTGGCGTGAAGAGACATTTGTGGCGCAGGGTATGACATCATCGCGTTACGTATACGGCGCAGCGTCGAGGTCGCGGTGGATCTACTCCGGCTAGTCGACTGGCTCCCACAGTGTTCAAATAGCATTCGAACAGCTCGCTGCTTTTGTTTTAACTTCAGGAAAAGTTCAGTTTTTAATCATGGCTAACATCTTGGGTAAGTGCTTTTTTAATTGACTTTAACATTTGAATAAATTGTTGAATTTTATGTTTCCTTTTGGTTCTAAAACGTAACTAACTAAATAGTGTAGAGGCCGGCACTAAAATTGTTAGGAATTCGCTCAACCATAGAAGGTAAACTAAATATATGTTAAGTACCTAGACATCCATTGTAGCAATGAACAACTACTTCGCGTATTAGACCCTAATTATATATTTCATTGCCGAGTTTTTCCATATATGTTTTCGAAATAGAAAACGATTTGCAAACTATTTATTTTTCAAAAAAACCGGCCGGCGCGCGTCTATCCAACGGCGTTTTCTTGGCATTCTCCCAAATGTGGGTGCGGTTATTATTTTTTTAAGATCAATAGGCACACTATAAAGTATATCCTCCTTCTTAGAATAATATTTGAAGACATCTAACAACAACTTTAGAATATTTGTTTGGAATACCACAATTATTAATTAATTACTACCTACCAACATCACCAATTTCTTTATCTTTTCTGTTTTCCGAGTTATAAACGTAAAAACACGTTTAATTACATTTTTATTTGTCGTGAGACTTGTTTGATAATTGTGATAAGTATGCTAGATGGGATGAGATCATCCACCATTCTGTGTTGTCGAAGGTTAGCCCTACGCGACACGCCAGCGAAGCCAGCGTCACGGTACCAAACACTATTTTGTTTACATTTAGCGTAGCTGGGGTGTCGACGTTGTTTTCAAAGGTTTACATTAGCGTTTAGAAGTAGATAACATTTACATAAATGACACGTACGTGTGAAATGGAATCACCTAGGTAGGTGAATTCAACGCAAATGAGTTTTATTGCTTTCAACATTATCTAACAATTATTTAGTTAGGTATCTTAGTTTTAAGTAAATGCTTCTTTGTTTTAAATCAAACGACCTACCCCAGCTATGCAGAGATTAGATATACCTAAACGATTTTTGATAGAACTTTATTCCTTCCCTTATTCTACGCTATGTGTGGTCGGCGCCGAATGTCTTCATCAATTTTCTTCTGTTTGTAATCGTAATCATCTCATCATCCACCCACACCTACCTCTCTCATGTCCTCATTCACACAGTCTATACATCTTTTCTTAGGTCGTTCTGTTTATGCTCATATTTTTTGATAGAACTGAATGACCAAAATTCATTCCAATGTTTCTAATTATTTAAAACTGGCTATTAAATTGAATCCATTAATTTATACGAAGTTCGATGCTGGAAAGACTCGCATAATTTATACTTTAATGAAATATTAGTTTTAAAGTCATTGATTAATCTTTTGAAGTATTAATTAATGGTAAAGGTACGGAAACGTTATGGTCACAAATAATAAGAATACATACATACACACACACAAACATACTTATCGTAGAATAGGATAATACTCTTCTAAAACCTAAATGGAACATCAACTATATCGTGTAATATCTACCTAAACTGGGCAAAACAGAAAAGATCTTTGATATTGTATTTTGGTACAAGGAAAAATATTGCTATAATAACATTCTATTTCCCCCATCATGAGTTAGTCTAGCTGTTCAAGGTTACTTCCCCAAATATAATATTGATTAATCCATAAACGAGGCATAAAGTGTGGGTGGAAGAAGAAAACTAGCCAAAGCTTAGAATCATCCATCACACAGGGCTTTTTAGATTTATAGCTTAGATAGAAACTAACCACCTTACTTATAAACGACTAACTTTTTGTAACGTTTGCCTCTGTCTGTCTGCTTTGAAACTTCATGTCACAGTAAAAGACAAACGTTACATAAAGTTAGTCAACGTTTATAAGTAAGGGGGTAAGGTTTTTTAAAATTCTTTTATATTATATTCCACTAAAGCAGTAATCGTTTGATGATAGGTAAATTGTTTTTACTTGCAGTAAAAACATTAAAAATAGGTAATAATACCCACCCATTATGATATCGAGACAGATGTTTTCTTTCAGATATTATTAAGAATCTGTGGAAGTTAGGTACGAAGATGTTCCTGTATTACGCAACATATTTTCCAGTTAGTTGTACAATATGAACCACACGAGCACAGTGTGTAGGTAGATGGCCTAGGTAGCATGTAACTCCTTATTAGTCAGAATTGAGAGTCAGAATATAACTAATTGAACTAATGGGCGACTCGCCTATTTTCTTAACTAATTACTCAACTTACGACAGCCAGGTGATAACTTAAATGATAAGTAAGCAAATTGTTTACAAAACAGTTTTGCAACAATGTTTGCTGTTAATTTTTTAAGACTTTATCTAGGTTATATTATTTTCGAATAGTTCTCACTACATCACATGTTATTTATTAGTAATTAAAGCTTATTTTAGTATATAGAACCTCGTAACAGCCAGCGTGAATAGTTGAATGTTTGTCGATCATTTATTTTTTCCATGTTTAGAAAGGTTTATTTGAATAAATCTGTCGTAAAGTATCAAAGTTGTTTACTTCAAAGACCTCTGAGCTGTCCCCTTAACAAGTTACACGACTGGACTGGAGGTCGTTATATCATTGATTTTATTGGATGACATCATTCGAATCAACTGGAATCCATTAAAAGCAAGCAAGAAGCGACCAACCTATTTTACAACTTAGATTTATTTTAGTTTAAAAGCTTGATTCTACTTTCTTATGTAGGTACTGTTTCGACTAAGCAATCACCACGCAAGTCGCATACCAATACACGTCTATATTTAGAGAAACTGTTAGCTAAGAGGCACGCCCTAAATGGAAGGCAATCACTCCAGCATTACATTGTAATTCTAAATAGGAATAGGGAAAATAGCATGCACAGAATGTTGATAGCTGGAATGATTTAGTAATTGATACCCACGACATCGACAGTTCAATGACTCAACAACTATGCGGTTATTTTAGACCAGACGCGTTTTATTTTTCAGATGTGCAAACGGATGACAATCTCCAGTATCAGTTTTATCCAGTTTCCTCTGGATCTGTGCAGTTCAAAGTACGAGCTGCCAACGATGCTCATATCGCCCTCAGCATGGGACCTCAAGAGTCCGAACCAATTGTTGAGGTATTCAACTTTTACACTCAAATTTACCTTTAGGAATCCCTTACTCATCAAATATGTGTATGTCTGTGCTGTGAGCAGTCTGACTCAAAGACGCTATTTGATTGTTTAACTGACAAATTTGCCATTATTTAAATAGTGATCCAATCTTTTTCAGATCTTCATCGGTGGATGGGGTAACACAAAGAGTGTGATTAGAAGAAACAGAACCAAACCTGAGAAGTTCGAGGCTGATACGCCTGATATCCTGAATGGCAACGAATTCCGCGGCTTCTGGGTACGCTGGGATGGAGGCATCATTTCCGCTGGACGCGAAGGACAAGGCGTTCCATTCGTGTCTTGGCAAGACCCTGAACCATTCCCCATCGGTTTTGTAGGCGTATGCACTGGTTGGGGTGCATCCGGAACCTGGAAAATCGAAGGTAATATTTTTAAACAATCGATGACGCAAAATGTACCCAAGCAACGTTTAAAAATTCAAAAATAAAGATTGTTGTCAATACAGATGGAGCCGAATTTAATACTCCCGACAAGTTAGAGTATGTTTTCGGACCTAACGCTGCGGGCTCTTTGGAATTCGAGTTCCGTGGGCCTTCAAACTGCCATGTTTGTTTGACGAGCGCACCCACCGAAGGCGACCCTATGTACGAAATTATGCTCGGTGGATGGGAGAACACGCAATCGGTCATTAGGCACTGCAGACAGAAGCCCGACAAGGTAGTGTAGTTTCGTGTCGTATTCGGTGTTTGCAAGTAGGCATGAGTTAATGGAGTTAAAGATCTTGTTGACGGTTTATAGGTTACGGTACCAACACCAGGATTGGTGAATCCAAATGAGTTCAAGAAGTTTTTGATCGAATGGAGATGCGGCAGGATTGTTGTACGCGATAGAATCTCGGGCGCTGTGATAATGGAATGGTTGGATCCTTCTCCATTCCCTATCACACAATTCGGAGTGCGTACGGCGTGGGGTGCCCGCGGAAACTGGCGCATCAAGCACTACCTCGGAAACAGTTCCGGTTGAGTCTCTTTGTTCAAATTCTGGAATGCCTGATTATCTAATACTTATTGATGTTTAATTTAAATAATTATTGGCTAACCCAAAATTATAATATTTAGGGTGTGAAATTAACAAATAAACTAGTCGGAATTAAATTTAGTCGGGTATATATAATTAAACTTGTTTAATTCGGCACATAATTACAACCTGGATGACTTGGATTTCATTTGGTATGTTGGTTGGGTACATTTTGTCACTATGCTTGAGCTATTGACGCTCTCTTCTGTTGTTTTTCCCATGTCTTTTAGTGCAATGTGCAATTTTTATTTGTCATCCTAATTTTCTGATTTGTTTTTTCACTGACCTTCTTATTTAACATTGATTTCTATACACACGACTAAGTTCTTAAGTATTCACACACCTAATTAAATATTAGGTAGGAATGCACTTTTTTAACTTATATTGTCATCTTCATGGCATGATTATTTCAAGTCCTATTTCTATGCTTACAACAGCGGCGCAGAAGAAAAGAGCTTATAAGTTATCATTGTTTACACTGTCTGCAATTTTATAAATTCAATAATTGTCGTTTTTAGTTCCCGTGTCTGCACCGGCTCCCCTGTACGCGCCTCCCCCCGGCTACCCTGGTGGCACTGCCCCGTCTGCCCCTGGAGGCTCTGTGTGGGTAGACGCCTCAGGCGGCCAAGTGCCCCCCGGCGCCGTACAAGCAGGTCAAGACTGTTCAGGAGAACCACTGTTTGTGGCAAGAGCGCAGCACGAAGGTGCTATGATTCCCGGAAAATTAGTTGCGTCTCATGGGTGCGCTTACGTGGCTTGGGGTGGAGCTGAACATGGAAAACCTAATTACCAGGTAACTAATTGATAAGAGTTTAGTCTTATTTTAAAAATATATTGATGTAGATTTTTCTTCTGTTTTCGTGGTGTTATATTGAAATGAAAAACATTTTACATTTTGCGATTCAAACCGAAAAATGTCTTTTATTTCTATATTGATGTAATTAGTGTATGAAATCACTAGCACTCTCTTTCTGAAGAAGAAGAGTTTCACACTGAAATAGAGTTCAAGGTCACTGTAATTGAATGGCAGAATAAATTTATATTTTTAAATGTTTAGGTACTTGTTGGTGGCCCCAACAACTGGATATCGACAAATGGCGCCAACATTCCACCTGGTGCCTTCCCTGGAGGAGAAACAGAGGATGGAGAGCCCCTTTTCGTTGGCAGAGTGCGTCATGAGGGCAGTGTCACTTCGGGAAAAGTCCAGCAATCTCATGGAGTCTGCTACATCCCATTTGCAAGCCAAGAACTCGGCTTTCCTGAATATGAAATCCTCATGCCTTGAATATGAATCTCTATTGTCACTTAGTATTGCTTAAGGTTAGATGCAGAATGCACATTAAATATTTAAAGGCATGCTGTATCAGTTATGTTAAAGTCACTGCATAATGTTATTATTATTAGGTACTTATAAAAAGTATAAAAACACAATTATTTTGTTAAATTATTATTATTAAAGATGTTTTTTATGTATAACACAATCTTCTGTGCTTTATTTATACTTACCACAATGTCCGACATTTGTCTATCTACTTATAACTTACTTAGGATAGTGGATAGATATCATAGATAGATACCTACATTAATATCTGTAGTTTGACGAAAAATCTGTAGGTACTTTGATGCAAATTAAATAAAAATTAGGAGAAGGAGTAGAACATGAATTAATTCAAAAACAACTGGACCAAATCAAATTTGCTCTGTTTTAAAGAAAGGTCTAAACCACGTTATATATTATACTTTACATTGAAATCCAAAAAGTAGAACACTAATACCATCCTATACTTAACAAAATATTGCTCTCATACTGAGTGATGATTTGATGATCACTATTAAAATAGTGGCCACTACCCGTGGAACTCCTGAGTTTTCTACTTGATCAAAACTAATGTGGGGTGCAGTGCAGCTAGCACTTCCTAAAGTTAATAAGACATGGTTCAACTGAACTCAATTTAATGTTTACACAATTTAATTTGGTTACTTCATCCTAATTGAACAGCAAAAGTGAACCATGTCCAAATTGTACTTACCTCCAAGATAAGGTGTCACAGTACCAAAACGGCTCACTGGTTTCTCAATCGCTATGATGTCGGGACAACGTGGGACCTACCTTGCTAGTATTTTTCATTAAATTTTTCACTGTAAAACGGATGTAAAATCGAATTACAATCTTCACTGCATAAAGTAAGTAGTAACCTACTCGCATCACGTGCTTTGTTGTATTCTCTGACTAGTATATTACATATCTGTGATTCCCAAGTTGTTTTGAATCTTCAAATAGTAAAATTTAGTCTCTGCTTTGGTAATTTATGTTTACACTGTTTTTCTGAAAACTTGAGCCAACAAAACAAAAACAAACAAACGCTCGCGCGCGGTACTCGCGGGCTTTTTTTTTCATTCTTCTTGGTTTAGAACTGATTATTTATGGCCATTTGAGAATCAGCCAGTGTCAAGTTTTTTGTCATATTCGCTTGCAGGGTGCAGCAGACTGTGCATAAACAACAAAAATAGTCAAGGTCAGCGACACATAGTCGTCCGCTTCGGCTTCTTTGTCAAGTATAGAGAAAGTCATTTGTAAAACTAAAAGAATGGTCATTTTTCACATTTCGAGAATGCTTTCCCGCTAAAAACTTTAGAGAGTTTGGCAGTAACAGACCAAGTGGAAGTGATGTTGACAGCAAAACAGTCGGTAGTCAGTCATTCTAGTTTGTTGGTTTTTTGGCGGGAAAATGAAAACCAGTTCCAAACATGCCCTTTTCGGTTGCTTCTAAATGTTGTAAAAGGGGTTTTGTTGGAAAATTGGTTATCCGTCATTTTTACAATGACTACATGGACTTGATTTAAACACATCTACGACTTGAATGTTTGCAAATAACTTACGTAAAATTCTAGACACTGGCTTATTCTCAAATGGCTATATCGGTTCAACACCGAAAAGGAAGAGTATTTTTTTTATTATGACAATGATAAGACATGACATCAGAATCCGAGTTTACGAGTTATCGATCTCGCACCATTTTAAATTGATTTATTAGTTATTTACTGAATTAATCTACCTAAATCGCAATAACAGCAACCGAAATAATGGGCGACACGATTGGTGAGTAAGAATTTCAATTAATTAAACCTTTCTTTGTTGGTGAGTTTTTGTACAATCTGTGTTTGTGCTTTATAGAATTATCAACACGGAATTTTGTTGAAATAACAAGCGGATTTTACAAGGTATCAACAAATGCTGTTACTTTTGAAGTGAAGGGACAAGGGCCGGCGTTTGTCGGACTTGCGTGCGAACCTGGTAGAGATGTTAAATATTGGGTAAGTTTTCTCTATTTTCAATCTTATCTAACCTATATCTAGTCTTAAAGTAAAACTTTTGGTTGTGCCAATACTAGGTACTATGTAACCACATCATGATGTGTCATACTTTATAATGATTTCACAACAATTTGCAACTTTATCATATGAACTCCACCATCAGATGTATAAGTGTACCGACCTTTCAATTATAACATAATACATGATGTCCCGATCCTTTGGAAATATTAATGTAGCTTAGGCTACTTTTATCCTGATATTCCCACAGTATCAACACTTTTATGGGTGAAACCGTGGGATGTAGCTAGTAAAAATATATGTTTTAAAAATATACACAATTAATGTTAAGATTGTAGTGGTCCAAACTAAATAAAAAGGCACTTTAAGGTCAATGACCTCAAACTCTAAAAAACAGCTGATTTTCATGCAAACTTTAAACTCAAAATTTTCGAAAAGAACTTTGAATTTCCAAATTTGTAGAACAAAAGTTGTTGGCCTAGATGTCTAGAATAACCCCCTTTTGGCTTAATACCCCCTTCTTGTAACACCGTGTATATATTTTTACAAAATTAATATAAGTCTTACCCATATCCTTTGTATAGTCACCACAACACAAGCTTAGTAGCTTATTAATAACCAAAAAAAAACCTTTTAAAAATAAACTATATTTTAAATTATCAAGCTGTCTTGCGCAGCCACATTGAACTAAAACAAATGAGCTAAAACAGAATAGCAAATGACAATACAAAAGGTTAGACCATCTATGAAATAGGTAGGACATTCATGGGTTATAGATAATTTTAAATAAGAAATGCACTTAAGGGGAAAGTGTAAATTTTAGGAATGTATATTTTGCAGAAAGTGCACTTTTAGAGAAAGTGCACATTTCGGGAAAGCTTGTTTTATGAGCCTAAGCCATTACAAACTGTAGAAATGCTATTTTATGATAAATTCACGTTAAGTTCTGGATTCTCTTTTTAAATGATGTATCACCAATGCATGTCATATTTCATGAATGCTCAATATTAGCTATTCTGGATTAGATTAGCTTATTTAGTTAATTCAATCTAAATAGGTGTGCAAGTAATATTATTTACCTACACCTTATTTCAGATAGGAATAGAAGATAATAGGAGAATATTAATGGTCGATGGTCTAGACAGAGACCTTCGTGAGAGCTGGGTAATAAGTGATGAACCCGAATCCACACTGAACGCTGAAGCATTTACCAAGTTGTGGATCAGCTGGCACAGTGGTCGGTTGAGATCCGGCAACGGCTCTAACATTGAGAAAGCACTCATTAATGAACCGCGTGACCATTTAATAAACTATGTTACATTTGTTTCTGATGGACCTTGCGATTGGAAAATTGAAGGTGAGCTAAAAAAATCTTAATTATTAGTTAGTTATCTTACTAATGATGTTAGTTATATTACTAGTAATGTTAGTTATCTTACTAATTATGTTAGTTATCTTACTACTATTGTTAGTTATTTTACTGATAATGTTTTTATGGAAGTATCTATATTGAAGTATGTCCCTATTGTCACAATTTTAATGTAGGTACTAATTTTATTGTAAAAACTATTCTTAATCTATACTAATATTATAAAGAGGTAACGTTGGTAACATGTATGTATGTATGTATTGTATGTATATTGGGGGTAATCTCCGAAACTACTGGACCGATTTTGACTTAATAAAGCTGCAATTGTTCCAATAATTGTGAGGTATACACATACGTGAACAAACATATCAATATAATAATGTAATTGATTAGTGTTCTATTTTTTATTCCACAGTGCCTCCTATGTCACTTGTCAAAATGGCTCGCCAACCAAAAGTCACAATGCCTGTGACAGGCGGGCAGCCAGAATGGGTAAAGACAAATGGACAGTTACCCGATGATTCCATTATTGGTGGAAATGAGAATGGTGAACTACTGTACATTATTAGAGGCCATCACAGACGATCCTTGACTCCTGGCAAGTTTGTGCCTTCGGAAGGTGTAGCATACATATGTTGGGGTGGAGAGACACATGTCATGGAAGAATTTGAGGTAAGATGATTCATTTGTATTATAAAGTCTTACTTATAGGTATCCTAGTATGATACCATTGGCTGCTGTGCTGTTGCTATATCTGCGACCTCACAGCACTAGCAGTTGTCCAAGAAATCTCAATTTTGAATGACCGTTTTAAAACCTGGTTTATTTTTTTGCAATTATTATTTAGTTTAGTGCTCATTTATTGTAAGTTTATTAAGAAATGGTTTACAATACAGGTGCTGTGTGGTTACAATTTCAATTGGATCCCAACTCATAGCTGCGCAATTCCTAAAAATGCTTTGCTAGCTGGTTACACGGAACATGGAGAAAATTTGTATATCGGTCGAGTTTATCACAAGGGCCACCTTATTGTGGGCAAGGTTTCGCCTTCGGACAGAGTGTGTTACATACCTTATGAAGATTCTGAAATAGCAATAGGAAAATATGAGATATTGGTTGTACCTGATAGTAATATTCATGTAACTCATGACAAGTTTATAACAGACTTATTTTCGCAATGTCGGTTATATACCTGACAAAAAAAAAATGCCCATGTATAACAAAATAGTAAAATGCAACAATTAATAGGTAATTTAAATAGTTTGTTTTTTTAATTATGCATTTTGGTTTGGGATTAGTTAGGATAGAATCCGGGTGAATTTTTTTAGCGTAGTTCCTAATGGTGGCTTGTGGTGTGTGTAGGAGTGAACTGGTAGAAATCGTAATGAAACGTAAGTTCAGTTAAGTTTATCAAGTCTCGAGCAACTCAAGCAAGACTAATTTTCTAACTAATTAATCAAGCAGAGTCCCGCGGTTTCACCTACGTAAGTCCCAATCCCTCGGGAATATTAGGATCAAAAGTAACATAGGCTGTTACTCCTCGATAATGTAGCTTTCTATTGGTGTAAGCTTTTTGGGAATTGGTTTAGTAGTTTTAATTACCAGCGTTACCTCTTTATAATATTCGTATAGAAGTGTATAAATACAACAGTTTTGATCAAGATTTGTTTGAATCATGTCACGTTACGGATTCCGTCTCGTAAGACAACATTATCAACGCCGATAAGTAATAGGTAAATATCTCTATCGCTTACAAAACAAAGTCCTCTGCAGCATTTTTCTGTCTGTCTGGCCTGTCTGTAACCGATAACACTCGAAAAACTCCTAATGGATGTGATGATAAATTATTAGACTTGTCCGAAAAATATTTTTCTCATAAAGTTTGTGATAACCAATACGGAGTGTCTTTACCCGACTGCGCGACGCAAAGAAGGGTTTTCTGATTATCAGTCTATATTACCTATGTTTGTTTTTTGCTAGTATGTAACGAGTTCAGTGCAGTGCTGCCAGTTTCAAGTTTTTTTATGATGATACGAAGTGGCGTCGTGTCAGCTAGTGTTAAGCGCCAATAGGTACTACGGGTAGTTTAATACATGCGGTATTAGCAGCCCACATACGTGTATTGCTTAGGGCTTTGTAATCTCACACCTGTATTTGGATAGTGTAGAAGCCAAGTGATCCAACTGACATTTTGGTCAAAATTGAGTTAAGTGCTTTTTGGTTTTAGGAACACAATAATTTACCTCCAAAAAAAACAGCAAAATTCTAATTGCATTGAATCTTGTTAAAACTACGAGAGAGCCTACTTGTGCACAACTGATATGTAAGAAAACTTCAAGTGCACAAGTGTTTTGCTTCATAACTCGAAACTTATAAAAAGTCAGTTGGATCACTTGGCTTCTACACTATCCATTTATAGACGAATCGAGTATTTACTTTAGCTAAGTAATGCATTTGTCTCGCTCTTGCCAGGGCTTTCCAACGTCAACGATAAGGTGATAGAGACTTTACTTAGTTCGAATAATTACTCAATTCGCATTATAAATGCGGGTGTCGGTCTCTAAGTCCTAAGTAATCTCAGTCTACGTATTAATGCATGTTTTGGAAGTGAACAGTCTGTTTTAATAAATGCATTCCATGTTTGTATGTTACTACTTCTTTATCGTGTCGATGGCACAAGAAATTGAATGGATGGGGTTAGACTCCACTAAATTACAAGGTGTTTAGCATTTTCATTAAGCTCAAAGTCGGTCAACGTGCAACTGTTAAGGATAGAGGGGCATAATAAGAGATGCTGCGTGCATTCTAAAGCCAGACTAAAGCTCAAAATACACGATAATTGACACTTTTTGTTTGCGGTAAAGTGTCAGTGTAAATGTCATCGTGAATTTGTTTAGAGCGGTGTTGGTCTAGTGGTAGATACCCCGGCTTTCATTCTGAGAGTCGTGGGTTCGAATCCAGACCGACCGCGCACCAATGTCTTTTTCTTTAAGAAAAAGGTATGTGCGGTAATAACATCGCTCTTACGGTGAAGGAAAAACATCGTGAGGAAACCAACATGTCCTAGGACTCACCACGGTCCGAAGACATGGGATATTCAGTGTTTTCTATGTATCATATGTATGTATTTACAAAAAAAAAGTATAATATGTAGTATATCCGTTGTCTAGTACCCATAGTACAAGCCTAGTGCTTAGTTTGGGGCTAGATTGCGCTGTGTGTAACGTCGTGCAATAAAAAAAAAAAAAAAAAAAAAAAAAAAAAAAAAAAAAAGAATTTAGAATTTTACGTTTTATATCGTAGATCTAAATGTAGCTTATTTTAAACTTCAGGTCCTACAAGGGTACAATTTCGAATGGACAGAAACAACCACATGGAAGATTCCAAATAATGCATTAATAGGTGGTCATTCTGAAAACGGAGATACTCTTTACGTTGGCCGAGCGTACCATGAGGGTCAACTTATAGTAGGGAAAGTACAGCCAGTCCACAGAATCTGTTATTTGCCATTCAGAGGGACAGAGGTAGCGGTAGATGAGTACGAAATACTTACAGTACCACATAGTAATGAATACGTTGCTCCTTGTATTAACGATGTCCTTGATGATGTCGATGTGCTATTGATTATTAATTTTTATTGAATTTTATGGGTTTTTTTTTAAGTTAAGTATACTTATGAATAAAAGTGTTAGGTGGAAGTAAAATAAGTAATAATGTTGACCTATTGCACCGCAAGGTGACGGGCGTGATTTTTTTGATTTAGTAAAAATAATCTCTGATTTGAACTATGATTCCTATCCAGCTATAATATTATAAATGCGAAAGTTTAGATGTTTGTATAAATTACGCAAAAGCGTCAGAATGCATTTGGCTGAGACAGGCACAGGTAATAATTTGGGTTAACACATACTTTTTGCCGGTATTCCCAAGGGAGCGACAACTTTGCGGGTGACACCGCGAGGTTAATTAATATGTAATGTTTTATGTTCTGCATCCATCGCCAGAACATCCAACTAGTAAGGTTGCCTGAAAGAAATCTTTTTTAGGGACAAGGTCGCCCATTTGTGCAACTTTCTATTACTGAGCCTTTTGTAGTTCTTTACTTAATGTATTGTAAGAATCTATGCCTTGAGTTGCGCAAATAAAGCGTTCATCAATCTATCTATACAACTGGCGAAACTTGTGATATTGTAAAAGATACGGGGAAAACTTATTTATTTAGATTATTATTATTTTGTATACTTAGGTACCTATATACTTATTATACCGTCTGTTACCTATTGTGTAAAACACAATATTATTATGTATATTTACAATGTTTTAAATATTTTCTCGATAAGGTATTATAAATACTTAAAGAAATATGTGCATTTTTATCTGAACGGTACTGTCAGGCAGCAATTGCAGGAGGACTCTTAAAGTTTACAGTCCTAAGATTGAAACAGGCTTTTAAAGCTTACAGTTCAGTCCCTTCTGTTCTTTAACATAGAGGCATCTTAAAAATAGCAAATATTCACTTTAGTTGCTGACTGTACGTACTTATAAAAACAGTATTGGCTTTTATTAGTTAAGCTATTAATGCATTTTTTGAAATTGACTAGATTTTTTATTTTTATGGTCTTACCTCTTCTGAGATCTTGCATGTTCCTACTATATTAAATAAAAAGCAATTCCTAATAATATCTAAATATAGATTATTTTTAACTTCAGGTGCTACAAGGGTACAATTTCCAATGGACACGTACAAAAACCTGTGAGATTCCAAAAAATGCGTTAATAGCTGGTCATTCTGAGGACGGAGATTCGCTGTACATTGGCCGAGCGTATCATAAACGTCAGCTGATTGTGGGGAAAGTACAGCCGACACACAAAGTATGCTATTTGCCATATAGAGGAAAAGAGATAGCGGTAGAGGAATACGAGATACTAACTGTACCAGGTCTTAATGAACATATTGCTACCGATCATTTTGTTAATGATTTGTTGGGTTCGATACCCAGTTATTATAGTATTCTACATGGATATCAGTAAATCGCTCATTAAGAATAACAGTAAATCGATCTCCTGTTTACATTACTTGTATTTTAATTTTTGTAATTTGTTTTTATCTTGACTTATGAATAAACTATCTTAGCGTTAATGTGTTTGTTATTTCGAGTACCTAAATATTTTAAAGGTTAATTTTTCAATCTACAGATGGACGACATCTTCGAATGTTTGATTCGGTGTTGTTATATTTTATTAGATAGATAGATTTATCTAGAGATTGAAAAGTAAGCCATAAGCCCACCTGAAATAAATGAATTCAATTCAAAGGAGACCTTAAATCCATGTATGAACCTTGACATCAGACATCTTGCTTTTATTAGATCGTTTATCGCACGATGAACCCTATGTATTTGGATAGAGGAGACCTAAATAAACAGAAAACATTTTGTGTTAGGTACGTGATATCCTAAAGTGACACGTTTCGGAGATATGAGCCAATGAATTTTTTAAAGATTTTTTTTCGAAAGTTATATAAAACGTCATTTCGCGCATGGATTCGTTCACTAATCAGAAGAAAACGTCAAACCAAACAATCTTCGCCTTCAAACTAGGCCTCTAAACCATCTTTAAACCGTCACGGGACAAAGTTATTTAAGGGCTAAGATTTAAAACCGTTTGAAGGTTTCGAAAACGAAAATTGCCATGTCGTAGAATAAAGGTTTCATCGTGCAAAATGTCTGCCGCCGGCTATGCTAAAGATTTGATAGGTCCTTTAAAAGTGTAATGTTGGGTGCAATTACGTTAGTCCTGTCCGGACGGTTTAGCAATCGACCATTGTGCTTCGACGTTCTTTAGAAGCCGAGGAGATGTAGGCCAACGCTGAATATCCTTGGTGTTCGTTGGCCCGATGTATACACAGCATTAGCCGTTTTTATTTAATTCGACTTTACTCTGTACTATCAAATCATATCGCATATTAAGACTACGACAAGCTCGGTACGAGAGGCACAGTTCTATTTAGTTGTCTTGCAAGTAAGTATACCTACCTTAGTATTAATCATCGGGTGATTGAAGAATGCTTCTTAGGTAAGTATACTACCCCGTGCAAGCTTTTATATAGCTCCAGCTGTTTTCTGCAAGTGGTTGCTCTATGTAACCTTCTCAATACAGCTTTCCACGAAGGTTTTATTACGAACGTAAAACCTTCGTCTTCTAGAAGAATAAAGTCCGTCGATGAAATCTTATGAAAAATACAAAATGGCGTCTATTCTTTAAAAATGCCATCACAGACACATCGCTTTAACAAAATAATTTAACCAGGATCAGAAAAGGACTGTTTCTTTACAAGAAGTAAATATTAAAGCTGCAAAATGGCCTCCAGCGTGCCATCTGGGACGCCTTCGGTCGCTCCCAGTGAGGTGCCAGCAGACTCGGAATTGGGAGAAGGTGAGTATCGAGCGACGAAGAGTCTGTTTTAATTCTGTCTTTTATCTTGTGTCAGTATGTTGATAGGTAATACTCTGCAGGTCGTAGATTTTTTTTTGTCGTGGGAGGTTTTTGATTTGTTGGGTATTCTCCCACAAAGGGGCAACTCGATATCTCGGTGCAATAATATGCTCGCGAGGAGCTGCTGAGCCGAAAAGCCGAGTCCACGCATAGAGTCGTTTGTGAATAGGTACTGCTGATAATCGCTGTTGTGCCCTTGTGACGAGTTTTAGTGGCTGTATGGGTACGAAGTACGTGCTAAGCGGATGCGACAGTGGTTGCATTTTATTACATAAGGTACTATGCAACCTTCCCTGCACTAAGGAACCACAGTCGCAACATAGCCTTAGCTTTATAAATAGCAAAATACCATGCCTCCCCAGCGCACGCTTCGCTCCGTAGTTTATTGTAGGTAGGTAACGACGATGTAGGTTTCGACACGCGCGATTGGCACCTGCAATCGATGGTGTGGATCGGGCTAATGTTAATATATTAATAATATATTTATAAACCACCAAAACCATGTGTCTCCGTTACCAGCTACTCCCGTCCCGGAGCCGGCGAGCTTCCCCCCATACCCGCCGTATGCGTTGGACCCCGCTCCGCCTTGTGTGGCGGACACCATCTTTGCGGGACGAGATATTCGCTACAAACACAAGTCTAGTGTCAGGCCGCCAGTGCGACCGGCACCCAGGCCTGCTAGACCAAGGTAGGCTCTTTCTATCTCTTTTCTAAGTAGTTTAACGAAGTGGCTGTAAGTTCCTCTAAATAACTTGGATTATGACACGACTATACTATCATTTAGTAGCGAATTTCCTCCAAAAGTAATGGTAACTTATAGGTAGGTAAATGTAATAAACCTACTTACACATAAGATCACATGATATTATTGTGTTTAAGGAGAAGGTGCGAGTCCAAACTTCGTCGCGGTTCAATTTTTGGAGTTGCATTTTTAATTTTATTGATATATAAAAATAATTTATACTTTTCTACCTAATCTTTCTTTTAAACTAGTCATAGTACCTAAGTAGTACCTTGCTACTTTAGTAGGTACTTGTAATTTAGGGTGGGTCTAGATTGCGTTGCAAGAATTATGTACCTACCTAATCTTATCTTATCTTATTAATTTTATCATTACAGAGGTCCAAAGGCAACCGACATAAAGATGACTAGGAAGCAGATGCGGGCACACGCACGTTGCTTGCGGAGACACGGGGCTGTGCTCACGGACCGCCTCGAATACATGTCCAAGCCTCAGAGACGGAAAATTATCTATCTATGGAGGGAGCATCAGGACATGCTGCCAGCTGACACGGTGATCAAGATTAGAACACATAATAGAACACACACACCTGGGTCTTAATCGAAAGATTTAAACTTTTTAATTTTACTCGACGTTTTAACTATTTACATAATATTAGTTGTATTGGTCGTGAAAAGAAAATTTAGAAGTAAAAATCTCGCAATAAGGCCTTGCGTAGTCTAGTTGGAACAGACGTTGGGGTACTGACCCAAAGACGCGAGTTCAAGCCTCGCCGCAAGTGAAAATTTTTGAATGCTATTTATTTTTCCTTTAAAATAAATTTTCTAAATAAAATAGCCTTGAGCTACATACAAAAATTAAAAAGAAATTTATAATAAGGCCTTGGTAAATTATGTAATTACTGTGACCAAATTTAAATAAATTTATTTTCAGGGTTCCGTACCCAGAGGGTAAAAACGGGCCCCTTTTACTTGTGCTATTACTGAGATTCCGCTGTCTGTCCGTCTGTCTGTCAGTTGAAACTTTAACAGATGATGTATTTCTGTAGCCGCTATAACAACAAATACTATTTAAAGGGAGTTACCTACAACAAACGTGATTTACATAAAAACGTAACGATACCGCGATTAATTTCTACCACTAGTGCCATCTAGTGATGGAGTGATAGACTGGCGCCTGTGGTAAAATACATTTTAACGTTTGTGTCCAGTGTTCATTTTAGGGTTCCTACCCAATTGTGATAGTGGTACAGAACCCTTCGTGCGCGTTTCACGTGGTCGTTTTGTATCGTCTAGATTTCATCGTATTCATATTTATGTTTCAGATTAATCGACTACGCCAATTGCTAGATGCAGATGAACCTTTCAAACCTGATCAAGCCTACGAATACTTCGTGAATCTTAAAAAAACTAAAAGGGTGAAACAACAGTAAGTCACAGAAAACTTATCTAGTGAAAAATATACGCGACGGATTAAGAATCTTCTATTAGATTGAAGTTAGTCAAGACAATTCCCGCCTAAAGACTGGAACGATGAGATTGCCACTGCAAGGTTTGAGTCCTGCAGCTGTAGCACACGAGCACAACAAAAATTCTCGGTTCTGTCGATCAAACAAAAGTTCAGTCTCAATTTCTCGTCACTTGAGAAATATATAAGCTTAAAATTAAATAAAAAAAATTTAGATCGATTTTATTTCCCGTCTATTTTTCTCTAACGACGACGTGAAAATGAGACAGAACATTTTTCACGTGCCTTTAATGCTACCTACCACTGGTGTCCAACTATATTCATACCGAGTTTAATCGCAACTGGTTCTGCGGTTTTTGCGTAATAGTAACAAACATACCTAGTGTTCGAGTTATAGTCGCCCTAAGGCCTCTTACTTGACCTAACGACTGCTATCAGAGATAACAACCAGGTCAACCGGGACTAACTGCTTAACGTGCCTTCCGAAACACGAAGCAGCTCAAGAAAGTGATTATTTGCCACACAAATAATTGGTGACCCATCCAAGTGATGTACGCGCCAAGCGTTGCTTAATCCGATTTTGAACGTGCCGATCTTTAATGGTCGTGCACCGTTCAAGATCGGCAGGTACAGACAGTTAGGCTTGACCAATGAGCTCTTCCTCCTCCCATGTCTTGATACATTCACCCCCAGGTTGAAAGTGAACCAGATAAAGAAGGACGCGAAGGCGCTCGCCCTGTGTTCAGACAAGCGGTTCGCGTGGGCGCGGAACGCCACCGTCGCCTTCGCGCGCGGCATCCAACAGCGGCTGTCGCGCCCGGGGAAATACGCCTTGGCCGATGGGTAACTAACTAATAACACCTAGAACATTCGCTTTTTACTCTAGATCAGAGGTTCCCTAAGTGGGGGGCGCGCCCCCCAAGGGGAGCGCAGGGACCCTTACAGGTGGGCGCGGGCCACCTGCGATCGCTGAGACAATGCATTTCAGACTGTTTACTACGACCAATGAAATTATTTGAAATTGACGCCTATGTCAAGAACATAATATTGATTCTTTAGTGGACGAATTTCAGAACAATAAGACCCATAACAGCCTTTAGACTGATGCCGCGCCAACTTCACGGGAGCTATTAAACGTATTTGGTACTACTTATCAAATACCTTTTGTAAAACTTTAATGAGCAATTAAAATATTTATTTTGTAATCGAATCCTTTTTAGGGTTCTGTACCCAAAAGTTAAAAACTGAATCCTATTATTGATATTTATTCCGACCTAATAATCTGGACTGGAGGAAGGGGGAGCGCGTCTCAAATAAGTTATCTAAATATAAACCGGGCTATCTAGAGCAGGGGTTCCCTGCTCTAGATAGCCCGGTTTATTCTACTATGATCACCTGGGTGACCAAATTCTACATTTTTTGTGTCCTAAATTCACCTGCTGGTAAATCACCCAGGTGATCCTGATCATAGTAGAATAAACCGAAAAGATGGCAGACCTGAAATTTCAAAATTTACGCATGTTGCGGGACACTTCGCAACGTTGCGTGAGATGTTGCCGGTGAAAATGTCCCCTAGTGTATCTGAGGCTTTAACCCTCGTAAATACTAGATGACAATGGGTCCAACGGCATGGGACATTCGCCAATCCGGAGTAGGACCTCGTGGCGTTTTACTTACTCTATCATCATCATCATCATCCGAGCGATGTTCCCGAGGCTTTAACCCTCGTAAATACTAGATGACAATGGGTGCAACGGCATGGGACATTCGCCAATCCGGAGTAGGACCTCGTGGCGTTTTACTTACTCTATCATCATCATCATCATCCGAGCGATGTTCCCGAGGCTTTAACCCTCGTAAATACTAGATGACAATGGGTGCAACGGCATGGGACATTCGCCAATCCGGAGTAGGACCTCGTGGCGTTTTACTTACTCTATCATCATCATCATCCGAGCGATGTTCCCGAGGCTTTAACCCTCGTAAATACTAGATGACAATGGGTCCAACGGCATGGGACATTCGCCAATCCGGAGTAGGACCTCGTGGCGTTTTACTTACTCTATCATCATCATCATCATCCGAGCGATGTTCCCGAGGCTTTAACCCTCGTAAATACTAGATGACAATGGGTCCAACGGCATGGGACATTCGCCAATCCGGAGTAGGACCTCGTGGCGTTTTACTTACTCTATCATCATCATCATCCGAGCGATGTTCCCGAGGCTTTAACCCTCGTAAATACTAGATGACAATGGGTCCAACGGCATGGGACATTCGCCAATCCGGAGTAGGACCTCGTGGCGTTTTACTTACTCTATCATCATCATCATCCGAGCGATATTCCCGAGGCTTTAACCCTCGTAAATACTAGATGACAATGGGTCCAACGGCATGGGACATTCGCCAATCCGGAGTAGGACCTCGTGGCGTTTTACTTACTCTATCATCATCATCATCCGAGCGATGTTCCCGAGGCTTTAACCCTCGTAAATACTAGATGACAATGGGTCCAACGGCATGGGACATTCGCCAATCCGGAGTAGGACCTCGTGGCGTTTTACTTACTCTATCATCATCATCATCATCCGAGCGATGTTCCCGAGGCTTTAACCCTCGTAAATACTAGATGACAATGGGTCCAACGGCATGGGACATTCGCCAATCCGGAGTAGGACCTCGTGGCGTTTTACTTACTCTATCATCACCATCATCCGAGCGATGTTCCCGAGGCTTTAACCCTCGTAAATACTAGATGACAATGGGTCCAACGGCATGGGACATTCGCCAATCCGGAGTAGGACCTCGTGGCGTTTTACTTACTCTATCATCATCATCATCCGAGCGATGTTCCCGAGGCTTTAACCCTCGTAAATACTAGATGACAATGGGTCCAACGGCATGGGACATTCGCCAATCCGGAGTAGGACCTCGTGGCGTTTTACTTACTCTATCATCATCATCATCATCCGAGCGATGTTCCCGAGGCTTTAACCCTCGTAAATACTAGATGACAATGGGTCCAACGGCATGGGACATTCGCCAATCCGGAGTAGGACCTCGTGGCGTTTTACTTACTCTATCATCATCATCATCCGAGCGATGTTCCCGAGGCTTTAACCCTCGTAAATACTAGATGACAATGGGTCCAACGGCATGGGACATTCGCCAATCCGGAGTAGGACCTCGTGGCGTTTTACTTACTCTATCATCATCATCATCCGAGCGATATTCCCGAGGCTTTAACCCTCGTAAATACTAGATGACAATGGGTCCAACGGCATGGGACATTCGCCAATCCGGAGAGGGACCTCGTGGCGTTTTACTTACTTTATCATCATCATCATCATCCGAGCGATATTCCCGAGGCTTTAACCCTCGTAATTACTAGATGACAATGGGTCCAACGGCATGGGACATTCGCCAATCCGGAGTAGGACCTCGTGGCGTTTTACGTGCTCTATTATCATCATCATCATCCGAGCGATGTTCCCGGTTAGATCCCTCTCGGGAGCCCGGGGTCTACTACTTGCTCTACAGTGCCACTATTTAGAGGGCTAACATTATATCGTATTTCCTCAGTATGCTGCGGCTGTCCAATATAATAATGGCCGACATGTGCAACTACATGCGTATAAGACCACCCAATCGTCGCTGTAACCATCCTAAAGCCAAATTCATTATGGAAATGTCTGACAAGGTATTTATTGTGTTCCGCTCTAATATTGCTGTAGAAACAAGAGGAGTTTTTTAAAACTAAAAAGTCAAATCGTGTTTCCACCTCAAAAGAGGAATGAGAAATTATTTAATAAAATATACAATTTGGCAAAAGCAAAAATGCAATTTTTATATTTATTTAAAACTACCCTAGCCAGTAATTGAACTTTAATCCAATATGTTCGATTTCTCAAAAACTCTCTCTGATAATTATCTCAGTTATTCGCGTATTTTTTAACCGACTTAAAACAAGGAGGAGGTTCTCAAATCTCAACTAAGTAAGGCGAATAACACTCGGAGAAAAAATGTAATTATGACTGTCTTATATCTTAGTTATCAGCATAGTTTATTTAACAGGTAGCAGTGTGGATCGACGAGATACTTTCCGAATCGGACGACAGAATGCTCATGATGGACTTCGATGAAGACGAAGGTATGCTAATACAGAATATATCCCATTCGCATCTTCTACCTTCATTCTTAGGAACAATTATCACCAGTTCTAAGTAGTAGCTGTCGAGAGTCAGGTAAGCTGTGGGCCTGCCATGGGGTTCAATTTACCTACACGTTAACGTCTGTAGTAAACAAAATTGATAAAAATCCATACAGCGCCTCTACCGGATGGTAGCGGTACTATACGGATTTTGATACATTTTGTTTACCACTGGTATAACTGTTTACGTAAATTGATATTTATGGAAGAACGCACTGGTCAAAGTTACCCAATTTTCCGTTTGAACTTGTGACAATTGTTCATTTAGCGTGCTTGTAAGAAATCCGGTAAAATTGGACGAATGAACAATTGCGCACGAGTTCAAATGTCTGTCGTCCACTTTCCCTGGATTTGCTGGAAAAGGTTGGTTCAAGTTTTGTTATTGTGGACCGTTTATACATTTAATTTCATAAATATAGTGATAAATACCGTCGGTGACCAAAATCGTTTCAAACAATTCAAACCTTTTCACACGCGCTGTATGCTATGTAGTATGTATAATTCTCACTCGATAGTAAGGCCAACGTATTATTCAATTTGCTGAAAGAAATGAGACCTACTTAGAAATATTTTACAAGAAAAAATGCATCATCAAAAATCCTCTCGTTATGAACGCTGACACGGTGAATTAATTATTATCCACTCCTCTGTTTTGTTCGACAATTCGACATAATAATATATTTCTATTTGAATGCATTGAACAATAACCTCGTATTTATAGACAAGTAGAGCAATTACTTTGGGTAAGTAATGCATTTGTCTCGCTCTTGTCAGTGGTTTTCAACGTCTGCGTAAATGTGACGAAAGATTTTACTTAGCCAGAGTACCTAATTACTCGATTCCTTTATAGATACGGGGGTATTTTAATTTGTAAGTATTAATAAGTTAATAAAAATAAAATTAATAAGTGTTAGAAATTAGATCTTTTGAAAAGTGGTGAAGGTCTTTACTTAAAACTTGCATATAACGATTAAGTGACCGTAGACTATACACTGTACAAACGGTCCACGTTTTATTCCGTTAAGAAGTGGAGCGAGGTTACGAGGACGAGAAGCGGCCGCCGTCCGCGCCGCCGACCGCCGCGCCCTCACCCGCTCCCACCACCGACACCTCCGCGGCGCCTTCAGCGGACCCATCTGCTGCGTCTTCTGCTGCACCTTCTGGAGCTCCATCTGGAGCGCCTTCCGGTGCATCTTCTGCGGCGCCTACTTCCGCAAGCACTCCGGCAACTACTCCCAGGACTTCGAAGAGCAACTTGAAGGAATAGGTATGTTATTATAAAGCGACCGCACCGCCCGACCGCCGCGCCCTCACCTACACCCACCACCAACACCTCGGCGGCGCCTTCAGCGGTACCTTCTGCTGCCTCTTCTGGAGTGCCTTCTGGAGCATCTTCTGCCGCGCCCACAACCGCAAGCACTCCTGCAACCACTTCCAGGACTTCGAAGAGCAACTTGAAGGAATAGGTATGTTATTATAAACTGAACACCACCGACACCTCGGAGGCGCCTTCAGCGGAACCTTCTGCTGCCTCTTCTGTTGCAGCTTGTGGAGCATCTTCTGATGCGCCTACTTCCGCAAGCACTTCGGCAACCACGCCCAGGACTTCAAAGAGCAACTTGAAGGAATAGGTATGTTATTATAAACTGAACACCACCGACACCTCGGAGGCGCCTTCAGCGGAACCTTCTGCTGCCTCTTCTGTTGCAGCTTGTGGAGCATCTTCTGATGCGCCTACTTCCGCAAGCACTTCGGCAACCACGCCCAGGACTTCAAAGAGCAACTTGAAGGAATAGGTATGTTATTATAAACTGAACACCACCGACACCTCGGAGGCGCCTTCAGCGGAATCTTCTGCTGCCTCTTCTGTTGCAGCTTGTGGAGCATCTTCTGATGCGCCTACTTCCGCAAGCACTTCGGCAACCACGCCCAGGACTTCAAAGAGCAACTTGAAGGAATAGGTATGTTATTATAAACTGAACACCACCGACACCTCGGAGGCGCCTTCAGCGGAACCTTCTGCTGCCTCTTCTGTTGCAGCTTGTGGAGCATCTTCTGATGCGCCTACTTCCGCAAGCACTTCGGCAACCACGCCCAGGACTTCAAAGAGCAACTTGAAGGAATAGGTATGTTATTATAAACTGAACACCACCGACACCTCGGAGGCGCCTTCAGCGGAATCTTCTGCTGCCTCTTCTGTTGCAGCTTGTGGAGCATCTTCTGATGCGCCTACTTCCGCAAGCACTTCGGCAACCACGCCCAGGACTTCAAAGAGCAACTTGAAGGAATATGTATGTTATTATAAACTGAACACCACCGACACCTCGGCGGCGCCTTCAACGGACCCTTCTGCTGCCTCTTCTGTTGCACCTTGTGGAGCATCTTCTGCGGCGCCTACTTCCTCAAGCACTCCTGCAAACACGCCCAGGACTTCGAAGAGCAACTTGAAGGAATAGGTATCTTACAATATAAAGTCCGGTCCGATTTGAAAAAATCTTTCAGTGTTGGATAGTCCATTTATTGAGGAAGTCTATAGGCTATATCATATTTCCAAAAAATTAGGCGGAAGAAGTGGGCACTGCTAGTGTTATTATAACTGGACTCTGAATCTTCCTGTCACTTGTGGTATAACAAAACATTTTCCAGGCGTCTTCCGGACGTCCAGGGAGACTCGTTTTATGGTGGAGGTCCCCGAGACCCGCACTATTCGTTCAGAAGGCAATATAAAAGATCCTTTCAAGATCACTGTATTGCCCGTCCATCCGTCCATCGGTCCGTATTCCATACAAAGATTAATAACCAGTGTAAGTAGGACTCTACAATTATCTGCTCTAGATGCTGGTCATCAATAACAGACCCACATAAAGTCGTACATGAGTACGGAACACACAGTTCGACTCGCACTTGACCGGGTTTTTTATTTCTGAAATACAGATTATTCCTAAAGAGTGACTGTCGGTAACACCAAAAAGTTAAATCGTTGAGTATCAATATGTTTTTTTTCCTTGTTTATCAGATGTGTTAAGAGCAGATGACGACGATGAGTTTGCAGATGATTTCCTTAACATGATGGCCGGCGTAAGTATTCTGATATAGGTACATACATGTACAGTTGTATAATCTCACGAGTGCCGCTTGGTCTTAGTTGTGCGAGTACATTCACGTGCATGATTTTAGAGTGTGTGCGTGAGGTCGGACGCTGACGTACAAACACATATATAACATGCACGTCTACTTGACCAATCAAAAACAAGAGGTCGTGGTCGTCTTCGTAAGATAAAACAACTGTACAGCTCTGCTAGTGTATACAGTGTTTTTAAGGACGGTTCTGCGACCTTTAGAAATCCGAGACCTCTTTTGTTTAAATTGAGGTTACCTACGGTTGACTGGAAAACCAGCTTTTTCTGACAGTAAAGTCCAAACTATATAAAAAAAAATATGATAATGAGCTTTAACTCCAACAAACAGATGAGTCTCTTATCTATTTATCTTTACCTAATATTACAAAAAGGAAAGATTTGTATTTTTGTGTGTGTGCGTCTGTATGTTTGTTATGATGAATAAACTCAAAAACCACTGGACCGATTTCAATAATTCTTTTACCAATAGAAAGCTACATTTTTAAGAAGTTAAATAAGTTACCTTTGATCCCGATATTCCCACGGGATCGGGATATTTTAATATAACTTCAAAACAAGAAAATAGTTCAAATTTTCAGATGTCGTTATTAGCCCTTTCGGTTTATGTTACCGTCTTCTAAAGACACTGTATTTTATTTTAAGATCTCCTTCATTAATAATACTATGCAATTCTGATAGGATACCGCAATGTTCATCATCATCAAGATAATAATCAAGATAGATCACTACAGAGACTACTTATTCGAAACAGTCCTTATTTTAAATTTAAATAAACCAGAACCGAATGCACCTACTTGATATAAAATACCTAATTTTAGTGAAGCAAGTAGATGATACGTAATGTAGCTTAGAGAGACAGAAATAAAAGCAAAAATACAATGTATACAGGGTAACTTCTAATGTAATCCGAATTCAATGAAAGTAAAAAAATAAAGTAAAATTGTAACAGAAAAATAGTTGTTTCATTCGCCCTTCCTTACAACTGAACACGGATTTAAACAGGTAATTACTTATTTAAAATTGTTTTAAACAGAAACCATTCTTCATTTATCTATTTTAAATTATGAATGTGTGAAACATAACTCTTTTTTTCGGTTTAATTAATTATTATAGTTGCTATATTATGCATGATTTAATGCCCGACGTTGCAAGGTATTTATAGACCTCATTAATATTAGAACTACGGGTCTAGATCGCGTTGTAGATAACTATGGATTTTAATAACCTCGAGGTTTCGGCAAACGGGTTACGCCGGCCGTGGTCGCGAAAAGACCACGGCCGCCCACGTTTGCCGAAACGTTATCAATAACACGATCTAGACCCGTACTTCTAATATTAATGATGGACGGAAATGTAGAAGACGTTTTAAAAGTGTGTCTCTAAAGATCTGTTGCTCACGGGTAGACCAATATTTATTGTGCCCAAATCACCTTTTCTACGATACATTCAAACGTTAAGTGCCTTCGGAACGCGCCCTCACATGCGGAGAAGCCAAAAAAACTTTTTCTTTTTGCGAAAACCAAATGAAAATCGAGTTTTTATGTTTTACAATTAAATTCGTGTTCATTTGTATTAGATGGAGAATGAAGTATGGTTTTTTGTTCCTGTTTTCTCTAGTCGTTATTCTAATAGGTTACTTATTTTGTCTTCTCTTTTCAGGGAAGCCTTTTAGGAGGATGTGAGTATTTATAGAGCTTCTTTCTCCAAATTAAATGTTACTAAGATGTATGCAAAGGGCGAATGGAGGTATTTATATGATATTTGTATGCTGAACACACGCTGTGTTGTGGCACTAAACAGTCGGGACTAAAAACTAAACATTATTCTTAAGAGGAAAGTCTACCTACTCATTTCTCCATACAAACCGACTATGTTTGTGTGGAGTAAGAGTAAGTAGAATGTTTCCTCCCCGGATAAATACATTACAGCCATATACGTTTTGCTTTGTCTTTATCCAGGGAAGAAACATTCGACTACATTGTAAAGTTTGTATAGAGAAATGAGTAGGTAGACCCATAAGCATGTTTTAAACTTATTTTTATTTCAGCACTACCGGCCTACATGAAGTTCAAAGGTAATAATAATAATAATAAGCCCGCAGGGCACCTTGAGGCGAGGTGTTGGGGAGTAGCGACCCCGCGGCTACCCGAGTGCTCCAGGGGGAAATCACCGTTCCTCACCTCCGGCTTGCCTTAGTTGGCTGGTCGGAGTGAACACTGACGAGGAAGCGGTCCCCCGCCTCTGGCTTGCCTTCACCGGCCGGTCGGAGTGGAGTCGCGAGAGTAGAGCTCCCACTCTGCTCGTAGGATGGATGCCAATCGTAAGTGGTGAGTGGGCCAGGTAGGCTGGACCCTCAGGGAGCCCGTGACCTGAGTATAAAATCCAGGGAGGCCTCTCCATCCTTCAGCCACTCACGCCCCTGTTGCCCCCTGGCTGTAATTTGCTCGGCTTCATTTAGGGTGGCCCAGTTTGTGAGTTGGCGAGTCTCCGTCTGCCATTTTTACTTGTTTGTTGAACAATGTTACGGCAGGCGCCATAGTCCCCATAGTTCCCCCCAGTACCCAATCCACTACCAACCCATTGCCATAGCCTAAGTAGTTTTCATCCATAGTTTACATAATAGTTCTATCCAAACCGGGGGTTGTCCTTGGTTGCATTTTATAATGTGGACAGGGATAATCGCCGGTTTGGTGTCCATTTCATACTTTGCGATTAAAATTGTAACTAAAACGGGCCTCTACGTGTTGGCTTCGGCCCCACGCACGCCTTCCAAAGGTCCGGGGCTCCATAGCCCCGTGAAACGGAAACGTTACAAACAATAATAATAATAATGCACGACGTTACACACAGCGCAATCTAGCCCCAAACTAAGCACTAGGCTTGTACTATGGGAACTAGACAACGGATATACTACATATTATACATTTTTTTTGTAAATACATACATATGATACATAGAAAACACTGAATATCCCATGTCTTCGGACCGTGGTGAGTCCTAGGACATGTTGGTTTCCTCACGATGTTTTCCTTCACCGTAAGAGCGATGTTATTAGCGCACATATCTTTTTCTTAAAGAAAAAGACATTGGTGCGCGGTCTGCTTGGATTCGAACCCACGACTCTCGGAATGCAAGTCGGGGTATCTACCACTAGACCAACACCGCTCGTGAGGTGTGTAGTATCATTTGTAATACCTTATGTCTGGTCTATTTCAACCAATAACGGTTTACCTGTTTATTGTTAAATCTGTTATGTTTTAGGAGAAATGCTCGAAGCATTTAATATCCTAAGTGAAGCTATGCAGAAGAAAGGTGATCAAACCCTACTTGATTACGAAAAGTTTTCACAAACGTACGGTGAAGGGGCAGACGAGTAAGTTATATCAATTTTGAATTTAAAATGGTAAGATAAAACTGAGGGAACGTGACGTACTCGATAGAAACATCTCATCCGAGCGATGTTCCCGGTTGCATCCTTCTCGGGAGCATGAGATCCGATAAACCCCAAATAGTTTTTTTTTAATTCAGTAGGTAAGTCATCCATCATTGACCATACCTTCTGCAAATAGATTTGGCAAACTTGCCAGAAAATACGGACTTTTATACAGTGTTAATGTTTTACAGCCTTCAGGGCCATGTCCTAAACTAATACAGTCTAATGCCGACTATCCACTGCGAGCGGAGGGGAGTCATTAATGTGTCAGTTCAACATACAACGGTTGTTTTCATAGTCAAACAACTCTTTCGCACTATAGAAACAATCGTTGGATGTTAAACTGACACATTTTAAACTCCGCTCCGCTCGCAGTGGAAGGCATATAACACATTCACGTCTAGTAAATTTTAATATTCGCTTGGTATCGGTTCTAACACTTATTGTAAATCTCCAGATTAAAGCGTGCCAGTGACTTTGATGCGACGGAATATAACACTGCTATAGCAGCGAAACTGAAGGCAGACCTCGCAGAGACTGCCAGACCTGACACTCCTAAGAATATTGAGCCTTATATGAATGGTATGATTTTGAAATAACAGCCACAACCGAATTGAGAACCTTCTTTTTTTGAAATCGGTTAAAAATATTTTAAACATAGATCATCAAAAATCCTCCCTTGAGTTGGAGGAATCCGAACTCATGCCTCTCGCTTACCGGGCGATTTGCACAAACAACTACGCTACATGCGAACCCTGTATGGGAACCCCTATAGTTAGTAGAACGTCTTCAGCAATAAAAGTAAGAAATATTGAATATAATATTTTTTATAAATAAGCCGTTTATGGAAACTGAGGTGTATGTACATCAGTGTAGGTCGGTACGGATTTAATTTAGCTGTCCCATGTTGTTTTGTATTATTTTACAGATATGGTGGAAATTTGTTCGAATTATCTGGCTCAACATGCCGAATACAACAGTAAGTATCGCCTCAAATATCTTTCTCTCTCTCTCTCTCTATCTCTCTATCTCTCACATGTATAGGTAGTAGATACCTAAAGAAAACATACTTTTTATTTAACGATATCTGTCCATTATTATTATTAGAACTACGAATCTAGATCCCTTTGTAGATAATTTTAGATTTAAACTCGTGCCGAAACGTCGAGGTAATTTCAATCTAAAAATTATCTACAACGCAATCTAGAGCCGTAGGTCTTATTATAATAATAGGGATCTAGACCCGTAGTTCTAATAATAATAAAAGGTATCTAGACCCGTAGTTCTAAAAATAATGATATGAATATGATAATTCTAAACACAACTCGTTGTTTCATCACTAGAGGACAAAGGACCAGCTTTCAAACTGTTGGTAAAGCAAATGAAGGCGAAAGGAGGTGCACCGCTCTATCGCAAAGAGAAAGCAAGTCGTACCTTTGCTCAGGCTGCTACTGAGTTAGTACTGAAAACCGTTTCCTACTAATTTAATTAGAAAACTGATTTTAATACCATTGCAATCATCAATTTTAAAATTATAGGTAAGTACATAAGTAATTTACCCAAATACAAAAAATAGAACTTATTTGTTGACAGATTAGAACAAGCCAAAGGTTTAGGCAGCGATCACGATGATCCGAATCTCTCCCAAGAGATTCATTCCGCGCTTTCGAAAACAGTTGAAAATGTTACACCGGATAATTTGAAAGCAGATATGAAAGGTAATGCCTTACTGTTTTACAAATACAGTAGAATCCACTACAAAAAACATACAATGACGGAGTATCCGTAAAATCAGATTTAAATTTTAATACCTCGTACCTAATTAATAATATTTGCCATGTAGCCCCGGTCATACTATAGGGCTTCCCCATATTTTCCCGTGGGTGTCGTAAAAGGCGACTATGGGATATGGGGAAGACCAGAGAACCTGGAGTTCTCCCCGCGCGGTGACGGATAAACTGCTTGATCCCAAGCAGGGTTGGTGTCAGGCAGGCAACAGACTGTAAAAATATTGCCAAATCTATTTGCAGCAGTATGGTTAGTGATAAGCAGTATGGTTAGCTACGGTGCCAAGCGACCCCATATAAGACGATGGTTCCGGAATATCAGTATTATATTATGTTATTTATAGTAGTACGTTAAATATTTACAGAAACTGTGGACCAATGTTCGAAATATCTCTCACAAGCTGCCGTCGACGAAAGTAAGTTTTTAACTTAGTAAAATATGAGAGTTAATGCTTATTATGTCTAGTTATTATTAACTATGCTGCTTGCGCCAATTGCGCTTACTCGTTAGTCTGATAATACGCATTAACAAGCAAACCTGATTATAATAGAATTTTGAATTTAAGTAAGATTATCCCACCATCCCATCAAACCAGCGATAGAACTTTGTGGAAGGGGCTTGGGGAGGCATATGCCCTGCAGTGCAGGTGCTGAAGAAGAAGAAGAAGATCCCACATAAGTAGGGTTATCCCAGTTTAAGTAGGGTTTTTCCACTTTAAGTAGGGTTATCCCACTTTAAGTAGGGTTATTTAAGTAGGGTTATCCCACTTTTAGTAGGGTTATTCCACTTTAAGTTAGGTTATTCCATTTTAAGTAGGGTGTTTCAATCTCTCGCGTTGCGATTGAAAAAGGACGAAGCGAAACGATTTATTATGATTTTTACAATATTATTTTAATTTATTTTCAAATTATAGTCGAAAGAGGCCCAGCTTTCGATCTTCTAATCCAAGAGTTGGAGAAACACGGCGGAGATAGCTTCACGCCTGAACATCAGTGCATTGGAAGCAAACACGCTGCTGCTTATATGTTAGTAATATCGTTGAAATAATAAATAGAGCTGTGTTGGTTAAGAGGTAGATAGTTAATGGTATTCGTCGTGGTTTCTTGTTTTTGCGCTGTTAACATCGCTCACACGGTGAAAGTAAATATCGTGAGGAAACCCGCGTCTTACAATCATGTACAATGACCCTATTACGTACGGAAAATGCCCGACGAACCCTTAAACCTAAATCTTTATCGTTGAAATAGCTTTAATTTAATTTTAGTTGGTGGTGGACGTCCTGTTAAATTATAGGAAAATATGAAATATTTATCTTCGATTCTTACTCCCATCAAACGACCGAATCACTCAAAAAAAAAAAAAAACTTGGCACAAAGAAAATCTGAAACATAAAATAAACTCTTTGGTAAGTAAGGCAGACTAGTATATTTGACAGATAGGGCAGCCATTTTGAATTCCATGACCAACTCGATTTGTCCTCCTGTCCTTCTTCCTGTCCTGACTCGACTCCTTGTTATTTTTGAAACACGTTTGTTGTATGGGAGCCCCTTTTAAATAATTGTTTTATTTCGTTTTTAGTATTTGTTGTTGTAGCGGCAACCGAAATACATCTTCTGTGAAAATTTCAACCTTCTAGCTATTACGGTTCATGAGATACAGCCTGGTGACAGACGGACAGACGGACAGACGGACGGACGGACGGACGGACAGACAGACAGACAGCGAAGTCTCAGTAATAGGGTCCCGTTTTTACCTTTAGGTACGGAACCCTAAAAAAACCCACTTAGAATGGTTTTATTGTCATGCGGATTCTCTCACGCAACGCAGGATTTCCTTTGCCAATCCAGGGTAATGCGTGTGTGTAAGCAATTTGTATGGCCAATCCAGCGTGTGTGATCAAATCCGCATGACACTAAAACGACCTTATATAGTATCCCATATTAAGTATTATTATGGGTATCAAACACTTCTTTAACTTTTTCATACTCACACCAGTATTTATAGACGAATCTGAATGATTACTTTGGCTAAGCAATGCTCTGTCCCGCTCTTATTAATGATTTTTACCGTTAGCAAGAATGTGACAGCCACCTTACTTGGACAAGTATTACTTAGAATTGACTATAAATACGAGTTTTAGTATGTTAGAAAAAAATGTTTTTGTTATAAAATTCAATGCTCTCGGGTGCAATGGTGCTAAAATAGGTAGGCACGCTACCTACTTACATCATGGTAGTTCTACTCCATCTTCTATGTTCACTCAGTAGGATCCTTTCAACTTTCAGATTGAAATCAGCCCCCGGCCTTTCAAGTGTCAAACCGGATCCCGCCACAGAGCCTAAGTTCAATAAGGAACTACATCGTGCGGTTGACGCTGTGACGCCGAAGAACCTCGTCGGTGACATGACTGGTGGGTCATACAACGTTACAGTTTTAAAGATTTCTTCTATAGGCAAGCATATAAGTTCGTCGTCGTTGATTTCCATCAGATGAAATGAGGTTAGATACAAGCCTATTTCATATTAAGAAAAGTCCACTGGGTTACTATCATGCCCATTTTTTTTTCATTTTGGTTCAAAGAGGCAACGTTGTGTTGGTGAAATGTATGTTTGTATGTTGGGAGTAATCTGCGAAACCGACTGACCGATTTTTATGAAATTTAATGTGAATATACATTGCATCCATAGGATTAACATGGGCGTCGATTTATCCCGATACTTTCACGGGATCGGAACTTCACGGCTAATAAGTGAGTTATTTAATACTTCAGGTGTTGTCAATAGATGTGCTGGCTACTTATCTGCATTCGTTCGAGACAGAGGTAAATAAACTGATACAAAATGTGAGTATACTTATTGTAATACGTATGTGTACATCCCTCTCGGGAACCCGGGGTCCGCTTTCCTTCTTTTGCGTTTCCACTTCGCACGATCTTAGGCATCCCGTGTGAGATCATTTGCACGCATATCAGCCCTTCCAACTTCAAGCCAGCACTTCTTGGGTCTTCCCAATCTGCCGCGGCCGGGCGGAGGCGCCATAGCATGACATTTGTTCCCAACGCAACAAGCCGGTTTTCGTATAACATGACCGTACCAGCCGTAGCGGCTTTCTTGCAATTTATCTGCCATGTCTCGGACATGAAGGCTGCCCCTGATGCGGGAGACTCCACACATCCAGCGCAGCATCTTTATCTCTGTGACATGGAGCTCCTGCTTATGTCGCTCAAGCATTGGCCACGCCTCAGGCCGTATACAGAAAGAAAGCTGGAAACTTATAAGCGCTGACAAGCGCTTACCAGTGCTTGTCGTGAAGAGAAGGGTGAAACGGGACTTACCATCAAATATGTTCATGGCACACCGACAATAGTAAAGACAGCTGCAAAAAACTGAATATAACCACACCTGCTAACTCGACTAACATTAAAAATGGCAACACTTATAGAGTTCTAAATAACTACCAAGATATTCCAGTAAATAAGTCTCGCTTAACCTTTTTCTACTTAAATGCACGGAGTATACGAAAGAAGGGAAAATTTGATGAGTTGAAATGTATTATACGTGCTATCCCAAACAAAATACATGTTATCTTGCTGACGGAGACGTGGATACGAACAGAATCTCAAACTTTGCAACTACAGATGCCCAATTACACACACTATTACAATATTAGAAATGACATATCGGGAGGTGGTGTCTCAGCATATGTGCATAACGACTTAAAGCACAGTTTATCTGAGAGTAAATACGTCGATGGTAACAACTTCCTATGGATCGATTTAGAAAAATACGGATTGGAGGTGGGACTTGTTTACAATCCTGGAAACATAAATAAAAAATTCTTTGAAGAAATTAAATCACAATTAGAGCCTAGAAGACGAGCAATAGTTTTCGGAGATTTTAACATAGATTTACTGGAAAAAAGCAGAAATACTAAACGATACAAAGAAGTCTTGAAAGCATCAGGATACAAAATTATTAACAAAATTAAGAAGAGCTATTGCACAAGAGAATGTGTCAGTAGAAAATCAATACTAGACCATGTTAGCACCAATCTCAGAGAAGACACTTTCAATAAAATACTGATCAATTCATCACTATCCGACCATAAACAAATTTATGTTGAAATAGATAGAACAAAGCCACCACCAAAAACGTATTATTTATACGAAGCTACAAACTATACTAGATTATACGACATGGCTGAACAAAAGTTTTCTTATGAAAAAATCACTTACTTTAATTTAGTTTAACCGTTTAACTAAAATGACTTGACACCCCAGGTGGTTTAGACCCAAAGGCTTTGGCAGCGTTGGCGGCATCGGGAAGTTTAGGGGAAGCGGGAACAGCAGTGTCGGGAGTAGCTGGAGGAGCGGCAGCACCAGGGAGAACGGGAACAGCAGGAGGAACGGGAGTAGCTGGAGGAGCGGCAGCGCCAGGGGGAACGGGAGTAGCTGGAGGAGCGGCAGCGCCAGGGGGAACGGGAACAGCAGGGGGAACGGGAGTAGCTGGAGGAGCGGCAGCGCCAGGGGGAACGGGAACAGCAGGGGGAACGGGAGTAGCTGGAGGAGCGGCAGCGCCAGGGGGGACGGGAACAGCAGGGGGAACGGGAGTAGCTGGAGGAGCGGCAGCGCCAGGGGGAACGGGAACAGCAGGGGGAACGGGAGTAGCTGGAGGAGCGGAAGCTGTTGTGCGACGCCCGGGGGAGACTGAAGAAGTGTATCAGAAACGATTAGCTGCCGCAGCAGCTGTAGGAGGAGGAGCTGCGGATGGAGCTCGCCCGGGGGAATCCCAGGACGAGTACCGTAGAAGAATGTCTGCTGATGAAGCTGCGCGAAAAGGTAAGGCCTTTAACATTGGTTAAAATTATTTAAAACTTGCTGACCTGGCAAACTTTGTCCCGCCTTAGAGGCTAAAAAACGTCCGGCTCCTGGTTCTAATCTACCTACCAATTTTCAGCCAAATCAGTTTAGTTGTTCTTAAGTTATCATTACTGTAACTAACACAACTTTACATAAAAAATAGACGTATAGATATAGATATTTTGCTGCCTCTCAAGTATTTATTCAGTATTTATTCAAGTATTTACACATTCTCAAGTATTTATTTTTAAACACAGCGGCTGGTGGAGGTATTTATGCTCGCCGTCCAGGGGAGACTGATGAACAGTACAATAAAAGGATGGCTACTGAAACAGCTGCCAAAAAGGCCGCAGAAGAAGCGAAAAGAACTGCAGCCTCGACTGGTCGTCTTCCTGGCGAAACAGATGATGAGTATAAACGAAGAATGTCCGCCGAAGCAGCTGCTAGGAAAGGTAAAGATAAATTGATTCACCAATATAAACATGTTGACCTAAATGTTGTTAAAATATCGTTGTAAGTTCTGGTGTTACATAATGTTGGTCAACAAAAGGCAGTGTGGATACACCATAAGAGATGGCGTGACGATCTAGATACATTCGATTAAAACTGAACAAACTCCGCTTATGACCGACAATCTTGAAAACTGTTGAGGGATACCGTTACCCTGCAGTGGAACAATATAGGTTGACCAGTAGCATCCCGTGGTTTCGCCTGCGTATTTCCCGATAACGTGAGAATTTCAATAAATCTGTTCTTGTTGGACTACACCAGCGGTTTGGTGTCTGCGTTAATTATAGTTCAGTTAATCAGTCAGGACTTTGACATTTGGGCTCTGTAGCCCGCATCTAATAGGATATTGCTACAGCATTCTCTGCCCTGCGTAAAAGGCTCCCAAAAGTGGTTTCTTGGTGGGAGGTTTCGGGCGCCACTTGCTCTACCGGTCTAGGTCGTAGCGCCAAGCGGAATCGTCCACGTTCCGATACGTTGGATGCTGCATCCACTAAGGTACACATCTTAGACCATATTATCGCTTACCATTAGCTGAGATAGTGATCAAACGCTTATCTATCGTGGGTAAATATATAATAGGTATATGTTATAGGTTAAACAACAATTTAAATAAAATGTTTGAATACAGCCGGCCAAGGGACTGAAGGTCGCCGTCCAGGGGAGTCCGAAGAGCAACACCGCAAAAGGCTGGCTTCGACCGCTGCGGCCGGTGCGTCTGGTGCGGGGGCAGACCGGAGGGGAACCCGTCTTCCAGGGGAAACCGACGAGGAATACCGTAGGAGGATGTCTGCGGAGGAAGCTGCCCGGAAAGCAACCGCTAGCACCGCGCGTCTGCCGGGGGAAACTGACGAGGAGCATAAACGCCGGATGACACGACTCCCCGCAGGTACGTTAATTACCACCAGATTCTGCATTTTCTCTCAGTCAAATCTTATTTATTATATTTGTCGAGAAGCGCATCTTTGCGTATCTGTTGAGTTGCGTCTCTGACGCACTGCAAGTCTGATGAGATACGTATCTGTCACAAAGCGTTTTCTGGCGAAATGCGTATCTAACCATTTGCGTTTCTGACGACATGCCTTATAAACCTCTTTTTCGTATGATGGTGTACCAATGGTACTAATTGGAAAGATAACATTTTGGGAAAGGGACAGTTTGAACTTGAGGGAATAGGACATTATGAATCTAAACGTCATTCTAAGGCTTCTAACTTTACCTAACGATTGTTATCAAGATACAAAACCGGGACCAATATCGATTAAGAAACTGGTCGTATCGGCTTACAAGTTTTTCAAACAACTTCGGGTCCGTTCTTAGGGCTATCTACCGAAATTTCCTGAAGCTATTTGATAAAAAGGTGTAAGACACTTTCTTCTCGGTCGTTAATAATCTTGATAGACCGAAGGTTAGTAGATTATGTCCCAGTAACCGTCAGCGTATGAACGGTCCGTAAGCGCATGAATCCTATTTGTCCACACAGCGCGAGGCGCGGCCGACGACCACGATCGCGACGGCGCCCTCAAGATACTCCACACTCAACTGAAGGCTAAAGGAAACGAGTCGCTTTACAAGCAACCGCACACTGAGGTCACACACGCGCAGGCTTCTCAGTGGTTAGCACCTAGCTACTCTTTTGTACCGTCTACGCTTTAAAATTAACTAGATCGAATCCTGGTTAAGTTAGTCTTTAGGTAGATGTAGTTAGTAGTTTTATTAGGCGATTTGTTTGGGTGCGTTTATAGGTTTTTGGTTTGTAGTTTTAGTTTACAATAATATGCTTAACCGCTGCACCTGCGAAAGTAGCGATATATTATCTTTTGTTAAAAAAAATGTCATGGGAGAACTTTTGATGATGCATTTCTTCTATTAAAAATATTTTCTAAGAAGCTACCTACCTTGTTTTCTGCATCTGCACCACAACATTAAGCTGCTATACTCAATATAATATTATTTTTTGACCTGTTTACTCTTTCTCCACCCCAAAGGCTAATGCATCCTCTCTCGAAAGTGGACAACAAAGTGAAAGAGTCTGGCGACACCGACCGCCTCGCCAAGAAGTTTGAGAGGAAGCTTAGCAATCTGGTCGCCAAAGTTACTCCCCCGACAATGAACGATGCAATGCAGGGTACGTAACCACTGACCTCCATGGTGCAAGTCGCTGGACATAGCGCACTGAATTTTGTGCCTATTTGATCTGCGCTATGTTTTCTATTGAAAGTAATGGTGGCCGTCCGTGGAACTAATAGTTCCGTGGACGTTCACCATCACTTTCAATAGAAAATGCGCGTCAACAGCGCAACATGGCGCAAATCAAATCGGCACAAAGATCTTATGTCATTTTGTATGGTATACCCATTCCAGGGTACTTGTATAGTTTCATTTCAGTGTACGTAACGTTTGAATTCCAAGCTCCCTTTGCTTTATTTTTCCTCAAATTTTAAGCCCGATTGGCTTTCTGCTTTTACCTTAAGTCTCTTTTCTAAAAAGGGCTCTAAAGGTTCTGACATTATACTTCTTTTTCTTTCTTTTCTTTTCTTTTATTCTTTTAGACAGGGTACATACAAATGTTAACTATTATTTATCATTTTTCAGATGTAATTATTGAAAGCGCCAGAATATTATCTGAAAACTTTGTTTCAAATAGTGAGTATGGAGTTCTTTCTCACCTAGCCATTCAAATAAATAAATAAATATTAATATTGCACGACGTTGCACACAGCTCAATTTAGCCCCAAACTAAGCACTAGGCTTGTACTATGGGACAATGGATATACTACATAATTATATATTTTTTTGTAAAGACATTCATATGATACATATGAAACACCCAAACCAGAAACAAATATTTATTTTAAAGCATAAATACTTGCCCGCGGTGGGAATCGAACCAGCAACCTTCTGTATTGCAGTTGGGCCTTCCCCCGACGCGCCACAGAGGACGTCAATAAATAGCGTGATAACTATCTTAATATCATTTTCAATCAAAAACTTTGCTTTAAACTCTAGATTACAAGGCACTAGCGACTGTCAACCTCATCGCTGGTCTGCAAGAGCGCGGCAATGAGATACTGGTCGAATGGGATGGCACTACTGAAACAGCGTTCTTTGCTGCACAAAGGTACACTGCCTTGAATAAACTCATTAGAAACTAAATGTTCGATTCCATGGACAGTAGGTATTGCATAGCTATGGGTACACAACCACACACTTTTTCAATTAAATTCAATGTTTATTCAATAAGATGTTCACATGATCGTTTTGAACCATCAGTAATTTTAGTGTGTCTTCGGAACGCGACCTCCAATGAGAAGAAGATACAAGAAACACACGGGGTTTGTTTTGCAGTGACCATGTGATTCACATTTTCGCACATTTACAACTGACTGATCAACGCACAGCCTAAACCGCGGATAGTAGAAGCTGAAATTTAGAGTGTGTTCTTTATGTAATGTAGGCATCCGATAAGTAAGGAACGATTTTTGAAAGTTCCTACGTGATCGTAACTTATGCGGGTAAAACCGCGGGGCATAGCTAGTCTATACTATAATCCTTATTAACATTATAAGCGCGAAAGTAACTCTGTCTGTCTGTTAAAATAAGTTTGTTAAAAAACACTATCACATCTACAAACACACAAACCGCCCAATCCCACCCAGACAGACGGAGAGACCGACAGCGGAGTCTCAGTAATAGGGTCCCGTTGGTACTCTTTGGGTACGTAACCCTAAAAAATTATAATAGGAAAATATTTAAGCTGTGTTTTTTGTGAGATAATTACAGATCCTTCATGTGTGTGTCGGAAATCTACAAACTATTTCAGCGAATATTTTGTGAAAATGAGTCTGCAATTATTGAGCCTGACTGTACGCCTTATATTTGACTAGCAGTGCCCGCGACTTCGTGTGCCTATTTTATTTAATATAATTTAGCCTACAGCCTTCCTCAATAAATGGACCATCCAACACTGTAAGCATTTTTCAAATCGGACCGGCGCGCGGCGCGGCGGTTCCTGAGATTAGCGCGTTCAAACAAACAAACAAAAAAATAAACACACTCCTCAGCTTTATAATAATAGATTATTTTTTTGTTGTATTCCTGTTTATTTCGTAGGTTAAAGAAGGCTGATAAGCTAGAAGCAAATGAGCCTTGCGACCAAGTGTCTTACTATCTGACGAAGAAGATTGAAGAACTCGTGAGATGCAAGACGATGCCGCGGAAAGTTACTCCTACAATGAAAGGTGACTTCTTCTTTTGTTGTAGTGGTGTGTGACTATCTAAATTTATTGTCGCCCTAAGCACTCTAACTTGACCTTATCAGGGCCAACTGCTGGCCAACAGGGCATAATGAGATTTGAATTTGGAATGTGAATATTTTAAAAAAGTTTCAATTAACAAAGAGTTCCTATCACCGTACTGCGTGTCTGATAGGTAAGTGATGGGTGATAGACCGAGCAGGTTAAGCAACACATGTGTCTGATAGGTGAGGGATGGGTGTTCGACCGTACAGGTAGAATATTGGTAAAATGAAGGGTTTTGGTAGAAAATGGTAGGTTTTGGTAAGAAATGGTAACGTTGGTAGAAATTGGTAGGTTTGGTGAAAAAATGGTAGGTATTGATAGAAAATGGTAGTTTTTGGTAGAAATGGTAGTTTTTGGTAGAAAATAGTAGGATGTAGTAGAAAATGGTAGGTATTAATGGAAAATGGTAGGTTTGATAGAAAAAGGTAGGTTTGGTAGAAAATGGCAGGTATTTATAGAAAATGGTAGGATTTGGTAGAAAATGGTAGGTTTGGTAGAAAATGGTAGTTTTTGGTAGAATCGGCAGTTTTTGGTAGTAAATAGTAGGATGTAGTAAAAAATGTTAGTTATTGATGGAAAATGGTAGGTTTGGTAGAAAATGGTAGAAGAAGGCAGGTTTTGATAAAAAATTGGTAGTTACTGTCAGACGGGAACAATGGTCAAAGTACGTTACTCATTTTCTCATAGAGGGTGATGAAAAGTAGAATGTTCACCTCGGGAGCAAACACTATTTTTCGCTCGAGTGAGATACTTTGAATCCCTCGATTCGCTCAGGATTCTACTAAAGAATCCCTCGCTCCTCTCTGGATTCAAAAAACACTCTCGCCGTAAAAATAGTCTTTTCTCCCTTGGTATACAATCTACTATTTTTGCCACACATCCAAGTAATGACCGCGCCAAGCGTTGCTTAACCATTCAAGATCGCCAGGCCAATGAGCTCTTCGATAGATGACTAGCATACCTCCATTGTTCAAGATCATTGCTCGTAACGCGGAACCAAAATCCGATCATTTTTTGTAAGTGTGGGCTGTGTGTTTGTTGTTTTTCAAACTAAAACCGCTGAAGTGATTGCGATAACATTTTGTATTACTTTGATATCCGAAGACTTGGAATAACACATAATATTTATCCGTGTAGGTACTTCCACGAGACGAAAACGTAAGAAACTGTTGGTCGCTTCATTACATTTATTATGACATTTCTGTGCATATGACTATTTTATTTTCAGAACACATAAAAGATGCCGCCAATTACTTATCAGAACATGTCACGAAGCCCGGTAAGAATTTAATATTGAATTTAATGTATTTGACTATTTTTATGAATGAAGAATTTGAAAAATAAAAGCAGGACGTTGTATACCGCGCCATCTAGCCACAAACTAAGCAACTAAGCTTATCTATCTACTATATAAAAATAAGTCGGGTTTTCCTTCCTGACGCTATAACTTCAGAACGCACGAACCGATTTCGATAATTCTTTTTTTGTTGTGTTTGCTATTGTCAGGAGAAGGTTCTTATGAAAGAAAAAATGCTGAACCGATTTTGATGAATTTTGGTATGAAGATAGATAGCCATTTTTTTATACTAAGCGACAGGACAACGTCTGTCGGGTCAGCTAGTACTATTTAAATATTGAAGGATTGGTACCGCCATCTTGACGCGAATCATAATTTTAGGTCATCCAACTAATGTGACTAACTTTGTGTTGTAGATGAACAGATTACAGCATACGTAGCGTTGCTGGAAGAGATGGAAGCAAACGGGAACTCCTTGCTTATTGAAGGGAATATAACTAAATCTTATAAAGATGCCGCGGCATAGTAAGTACCTAGTTACTGATAAACCGTGTATGTGTATACAGAGCAGATGTTAGAGCTGGGTGCAGTCTGTCAGGCCAATCCAGTGTACTGGCTCCATTGCCAAGCTGGTATCAAGTTTGTCAGGCCAATCCAGTCCGCTGGCTCCATTCCACAGCTGGCTGCAAATCTGTCAGGCCAATTCAGTCGGTTGAGTCCATTTCAGAGCTGGCTACAAGTATCTCAGGCCAACCCAGTCGGCTGGCTCTATATCCGAGCTGGCTGCAAATCTGTCTGTCCAATCTAGTGGACTAGCTCCATTCTCGAGCTGACTGCAAGTCTGTCAGGCGAGTCCAATCGGCTGGCTCCTGTACCAATTTTTTTGGAACTAAACAAGAGGGTACGGGAAAACTTAGAAGCAACATGGGCATTTTTGATCCCAGTATTTCTATGAAATATTGTTTGGGACATCAACTCTAGTACTAGAACATTATATTTCAATGATAATAATGTGATTGTATATTTGTTTACCAGTCTTCGACAGCTGACATCCTTTGAAGACGAAATAAAAAGAACGAACTCCAGCATGCAATCATCCATCGAGAATAAACTTAAAAACATAATGTTCAATGTAGAACCTGTAGGATACACGAAATCTATATTAGATGGTACTGTAAAAAATTTGTTATTATTACTGATATAAATTAACTAGTAGACATTCTTCTCCTCCTTCTTTTCGTATAGTGTTAAGAGTTAAGAGGTCGCCCTAAGGCCTCTAACATGACCTAACGACTAACGACTTCTAACAGAAATATCAAATGAGACCACCTACTTAATCCCTTGGCGGGTATCACCCTACCCTATGCTGGCACCGCTCCAGAGCCTATATTGAAAAACCATAACAGCTTTTTAGGGTTCCGTACCCAAAGGGTAAAAACGGGACCCTGTTACTGAGACTTCGCTGGCTGTCTGTCCGTCTGTCCGTCTGTCTGTCACCAGGCTGTATCTCATGAACCGTAATAGCTAGACGGTTGAAATTTTCACAGAAGATGTGTTTCGGTAGCCGCTACAACAACAAATACTAAAAACAAAATAAAACAAATATTTAAGAGGGGCTCCCATACAACAAACGTGTTTCAAAAATAACAAGGAGTTTAGTACAATGTGAGCTCGCTTCTGATTGGTCAGGGCAAATCGAGTTGGTCATGGAATTTAAAATGGCTGCCCTATCTGTCAAATATACCAGTCTGCCTTACTTACCAAAGAGTTTCTTATAAGTTTCAGATTTTCTTTGTGCCAAGGGTTTTTTTTTTTTTTTGTGTGATTCGGTCGTTTGAAGAAAGAAGAATCGAAGATAAATATTTCATATTTTCCTATAAAATTTAAAAATTGGTTGTTGTAAACCATTTTAGGGTTCCGTATCCAATTGTGATAGTGGTACGGAACCCTTTGTGCGCGAGTGTCGCACTTGCCCGGTTTTTAAATATTTTCTAAGCAATATCGGAACATCCTAAAGAGAGCGTCTAGAGAGAGAGTCTAAAGCTCTGGCACGAACTTCACCCTCCTCCCAGTGATTGCAATAAGCCCACCTGCCTCCGGGCTACAACCTACTACCTTCCTCGGCGATATGGAAACGCTAAACTGATTCAGAACTCAGATGCGTCAAACACTTACAGCCTTGGGCAAATAGGTTTTACCTGTGAAAAAACTTTAATATTATAGAAGCAACGCGATTAAAACCGAAAAATGAGACAGATTTTTGTACAATTAATTTGATTACCTATTGTGTTTTTAGGCGTTATTAAAAACTCTGCGGGTCTCCTCACTTCTTACATGAATCTATTGGGTAAGTTATTTTTATTTATTACGAATTGAAATATACTTACGGTACTTAAGACGAATTGATGGAAATGTACTATTAAATGCAACTGCAACGAGATTTGAACCCGCAAGCATATCTTGGTTGCCGGGCGAGCGTCCTTACTACTGGACCACGCGATCTGTACGTACCTATTCTATTTTCTGTTCACAATTTTTCCTCTGTATACCTACACTTTAGGTGAAAAGACTGAAGCCATCGCATGCTTAGTAGAGAAAATGGAAGAAGGCGGCCCGAATATATTGCTTCGACACGGTAACGTCCGTAAGAACTATGAAGACGGCGCTAACACGTTAGTTTTATTATAAAATCCTTTAAGGTATTTGTTACCCTTACACGCAAAAACGATTAGGCCGATTGCGATGAAACTCGGAATGTTGACAGCTGGAGTATTTGTATAAATAATTAAATTTTTCCCTGGTCTAATTTGCATTGATTTTATCTATTTGCTCACCTCGACGATCGACTATTATATTGTGACATAGTCTTGGTCGACTATGTTACAAATAGTCTTGGTCGGCTATGTTACAATAGTCTTGGTCGACTATGTTACAAATTGTCTTGGTCGACTATTTTACAAATAGTCTTAGTCGACTATGTTACAAGTAGTCTTGGTCGACTATTTTACAAATAGTCTTAGTCGACTATGTTACAAGGAGTCTTGGTCGACTATGTTACAAAATATAGTCTTGGACTACTATGTTACAAATAGTCTCGGTCGACTATGTTACAATAGTTTTCGTCTTCTATTTTACAATAGTCTTGGTCAGTTATATGTTACCATAGTCTTTGTAGCTGTTAATAGGCTTGAATGTTTTATGTACTAGGTTACGTGGAAAGAACGCAGATCAGCTGTTGTCAGTTAAGAGCGCAGATCCGGTCGTTTGTCGGAAAATACAGATTAAACTGGACAACCTCATGGCCGACAATACTCCGCAGAAGTTTCATAACATTATTGATGGTAAGACAAACGTTCTTAACCAATGCTGGTATGGACTTTCTTACTAACGATTGTTCGTTATTGTTCCTTAGAAGTTTAAGGCAATAAACGTAGCATTTAATCTATTTCTTATTTGATTCGCAGCTGTGATCGAAGAAACGACTAGGTATCTGGCAGTTCATTTACTGAGTACACGTAAGTACTTATATAGTACCTAATTAATGTTCGAAACATTAATTAGGTACTATATAATATTCATTTACTGAGTACACGTAAGTACTTATATAGTACCTAATTAATGTTCGAAACATTAATTAGGTACTATATAATAAGTCCAGTGTCTAGCGTGAAACGAGCGGCGAGTAAAGTTGGTAACTTATCGGTGAGCGAGTGCCGGGCTATAAAGTTCTATAAACTATTGGAGAACCTTTTGATCGTGCTCGTAAGTGTGTACATCTTTTATTCTTAACAAGAAATGTATATCTCGCACACCGCTCACACTCAGACACCCGTCTAGAAGTCGGTAGGTATTGTATAGTATTAGGAAATGACTTACATTTACAGCTTTCAAAGTTGTCTTACATTTTTTGACTGCTGATGCTGGTTCTCTGAAATGAACAACTCGAAGAGCTCTCTCAATTCTTCAAAGAAACTAGTAGTTGATGTCGGTAAGAGTCTACAATAAGCCTGAAACACGAGTTTACTCCAACCATCCCAGAATGTCTCAGAAAGCCAGCAATCTGCTACAACTGCCGAAGGCTATGCAGCACGGTTTCTCACTGATATTTTGTTGCAGGCGTGATAAAAGTCTGCAAATGTATGAAGAACGTGTTCGTGCAATGCGAACTGTGGTGCGACGAGATATTCCGTCACGTGGCACGACCGTCGTGCACGTGCTCGCGTCACGCCACGGGCGCAGGGGGCTCCGAGCGGGACCGCTCCCAGGCTTGTCCATCACGCATCATGTTCGAGACGAGGGACTGTCCCGCCAGAGCTGGTGGGACTTGTCCGGCACCTCAACCCAACTACGGCTGCGGTCACTCCTTCACCTACTTTACCTACCCGTCGCTGGGTTCGTCGGGTTGGCATTCCCCGCCGCAACGCCAATCCCCAACTCGAAGATCCTCGCCGAGTCTCCCGCGGGTTTCTTTGCCGAGTTCACGTCGGGAATTCTCCCCGAGTCCAGTGAGACGCCGCGATCTTAGAGCGACTCGAAAAACTCCGCAACGACGATTTTCTTCTCCGACTCAGCTACGGCTTGAAAAGGAATCTGATAACTCATCGTTCCATACACCAGACAGCGCAAACGGATCTAATGAAAAGGTTAAAGATACGCCGTACTGGCAGACTCCTACGACGATGTTCGCTCGGGTCCCGCGGCCGTTGGAGCGGTCGCGCGTCGCTTCGGGCGTGGCTTCGCGACAGGTGTCGTCCTCGGGGCAGTCGCTGCGGCTCTCCACGCGACCCTCCACGAGAAGGAACAGCCCGGTCTCGAGGACCAAAAGCGGATACAGTAGTACGTATGAAATTGAATTATGCTAATACTTATTACCATGCCACCAAAAACTTAATATCTTTGTTTCTGAGTAGGTACGATCAAGAGAAGTATGATTACATTTCGATATGTTTAAGACTAACCCCCTTACTTATAAACAGTTTCATAAACTTTGCAAAGGTTGCCTGGAAGAGATCGCTTTAAACGATAGGGTCGCCCATTGTTTTCTTATTATAATTAGCTGTAAGTTTTTATTTATGTAATTTATTTTGTAAAATTTAGTACAATGAAGTGTTTATCTAATCTAATCTAAACCATGTATCGCATGTCTTTTACTGTGCCATGAAGTTTCAAAGTTAACAGACAGAGATAAACGTTACATAAACTTAATTAGTCATTGTTTATAACTAGTATAGGTATAATATGAGATAATTTTGTTCGGTCTAGGTACCCCGATAGTATTGACGGATCAGATGTGCGATTGGCACGCGATGATGATCAGCCTGATGTGGAACGTGCAGGCGTGGCGCGAATGGATACAGGAGAACATCGACCGCGCGCTGGCTTACGACTGTGACCCGACGCTAGGTCAGTGCTCGATCACATAGTACAAGCATATTTGGTCAGGTTGAGGTTAGGTGACGCCGTGTGCAACATTCTGGGAACATTTATTCTACGAATGCTAATATGTAGCGACATTTATTCATTTACTAGCTGCAACCCGCGGTTCCACCCGCGTAAGTTCCGATCCCGCGGGAATAGCCGGATAAAAAATAGCCTATGTATTATTCTAGGTCTCCAGCTACCTATATTCAAAGTTTCTTGGCAATCGGTTCAGTAGTTTTTACTTGAAAGAGTAACAAAATCACATACATACATACAAACTTTCGCGTTTATAATATTAGTAGGATTAGGATAGAATGGGATACATATAAAATTCAATGTCCTGACTGGTTGATTGACTGAGTGTAGTATAAATCAAAACGTCACGGGATAAGGAATTACGCCAGAAACTGCTGGAGGCTGCTAGTCAATGAGGAGCTTATTGGCCTAGCTGCATCTACCGATCTTGAATGGCCGGGCAGGTTAAGCAACGCTTGGCGCGGTCGTTACTTGATGGGTGCTTCGAAAGGCACGCTAAGCAGTTGGTCCTTGTTATCTCTGATAGCAGTCGTTAGGTCAAGTTAGAGGCCTTGGGCGACCTGAAAATTCTAACACCAGGTGAGACACACATAGGAAATGAAGAAGAAGCTGCTAGTTTATAATTATGTGACACAGAGTTCTTTGGCGCAACTTTTATGCTGATATTTATTTATTATCATTCCAGATGAAACAGATGAAAATTGGATTTGTTTTCAACGGAGAGTGACGACAGAAGCGCTGCAATGGCGTCAGTACAATATTTTCAGTCGACAACTGACATTACGTCTTTCCTTCCGATACAGGGATACGTTGGTAAATCGAGTTTTGGTCATCTGTATCCTATCAAATTGTATAAGCGTTTTTTCCAAACGAAACAAATGTAAATTTGAATGATAAATTAAACTTTTATAGGCCTGTTAATTAACGTGTAATAAGATCATAGGTACTAGTTGGACCATGTTTTGCTTCTGTTTGTCAACTTTGAAAGTAGGCTCCGATAACTGGACCGATTTCAAAAATTCTTTCACTGATAGAAAGCTACCATTATCTAGGAGTAACATAGGCTATTTTTGATTGGATAGTTTGTGTGTGAGTAAGGAAACGAGTATGTTCGTTACTCCTTCACGCAATAACTACTGAAACTTGGTATTCAGTCCGATCCTGGAGATCTGGATTCTTTTGATCCCGATATTCCGACGGGATCGGGACTTATACAGGTGAAACCGCAGGGTGCTGGCGTAATAAATAATGAGCTGTTGTGAATGGTATAATCCTGTGTTAAAGATCGTTTCGCCGACGAGAGCCACTAACAGGACCCAGACGTACCTGGAGTGTCAGCGAGAGATGCTGGAGATTATAGACATGTTCAACCGGTGGACTCAGTGGCTTACTGCTGTTGTTAGTATTGAGGCGGAACCAGACATCGCGAGGCGTGCGTTGCGAATGGTTCGCCTCGCATGCCCCGGGCTGTGTGGTCGTGTGTGCTCACAGTGAGCATGAGCAGTGAGCGTCATACGATCGTTGCGAACGCCGCCTCAGTGCGAGCCGTGCGCTCCGTGTGGATAGTCGGGTGTTTTTCTATTGTTCTACTGAATAAACCTGTGCGTGGTTGTTTGCGTGCTCAGCTTGAGCATGTGTCGAGTGGGATGAATGCATAAATGTAATCACACATAATATGCCTCAGGTTGAGACATCCGTGACGAACCATTCGCGACGCACGCCTCGCGATGTCTTGTTGCGTCTTTTGAGCTAGTTTGTAACTCCTCAAAAATTGCTAGGTACTCCTCGGGCACCTTACATTTCCTCCTCTTTGGGTTCAATAGTAAATATGTGACAATGTGAATTACATGATCACTGTAAAAACTCATGAGTTTCTTGTGTCTTCTTCACATTGGAGGTCGCGTTTCGAAGTCACACTAGATTACTGACGATTCAAAACGATCTGTGAATAGCTTATTAAGTAAACATATTTTAAGTTTTAATTTGCACATATTTTATAACTAAATCGTCTCAAGAGCGTCTCAGTATTGTTAGATTTTTTTTGAAAACGAATTAACAAATTATCCTTCTCTGAATCGAAAAGAAACAGAATATTTTTGTCGATCGAGAAAATGTTTCTCGGGTTCTTATATAATATTTAAAAACCATAACAATAACAATGCAACATTAAACTTAAAATATAATATGACATTAAAAAAGAATCGTGTCTTAGGTCCTTATCATACTAGCGGTTTGTGAGCGGTTTAGTAGCGGAGCGGGCGCGCAGCGGATTCGCCGCGGTTGCGCGGCGAAGAAAGACGTCGCGGTCACACATTCACTTCACATGCGCTTCGAATCAACAAAGCCAACAGCAGTGTTTCCTCGTCAGAATCCATTCTGTTACTGAGTGTTCAAAACCCGACCGTACGCGACGTCTTCGCCGCGCAACAGCGACGAATCCGCTGCGCGCCCGCTCCGCAACTAAACCGCTCAAAACCGCTAGTATCATAAGGCCCTTACTTTTTAGGGTTCCGTACCCAAAGGGTAAAAACGGGACCCTATTACTGAGACTTCGCTGTCTGTCTGTCCGTCTGTCACCAGGCTGTATCTCATGAACCGTAAAAGCTAGAAGGTTGAAATTTTCACAGAAGATGTATTTCGGTAGCCGCTACAACAGCAAATACTAAAAACAAAATAAAACAAATATTTAAGAGGGGCTCCCATACAACAAACGTGTTTCAAAACCAACAAGGAGTTTTCTTACAATGTAAGGTCGCTTCTGATTGGTCAGGACAAATCGAGTAGGTCATGGAATTTAAAATGGCTGCCCTATCTGTCAAATATACCAGTCTGCTTTCACTTACCAAAGAGTTTCTTATACGTTTTAGATTTTCCTTGTGCCAAAATTTTTTTTTCTCATTTTTTTTTTGAGTGTTGTGGTCGTATGATGGGAGTAGGAATCGAAGCTAAATATTTCGCATTTTCTTATCAAATTTAAAAATTGGTTGTTGTAAACCGTTTTAGGGTTCCGTGCCCAAATGTGATAGTGGTACGGAACCCTTCGTGCGCGAGTTTCGCACTTGGCCGGGTTTTTTCTGATTGTAATTTAGTACCTTATGATTAATTTGCAGGTAAAAGAAAGTGATTCGTTACAGAACAATTCTGACTCCAGTCTACCTTTGCATATAATGTAAGATTTACCCTTTACCAAAGTCTAAATTAAATCCTAGTTTGAGGCCTCTTCCGCTTTATAATAGAAGATAGAAGATTTTTCAACGTCGGACGTTCCCAATTTTTTGTATTTTGTAATGAGTATTACAAAACCCAAAAAATTGGAAACTTGACGGTAAAGATTTTTTTTTAATCTGACTATAAGCTATAGTTTAGGCTTAGACTTGGTTATCTAATAAATCCTTTATAATTTACAGTACCAATGTATTCGTTTTTATTATTTATTTCTTCAGGCGATGGTTACATTTCAAGTCAAAAGTACAAGAATATGAGGATGACTGGAGCAAATATAATAATCATCTGAAAGTATGTTGGGAAAGTAAATACAAATCGCTGATCTCAGGTAAGTCACTAGTAAGTAAGTAGTGTAACGTTCTGCTATAGGTCATTGTGGTAGAACTGGTAGATTTTCGTGCAAGAATAACATTCAATTTATTTAACACTACCTGCGTCCCGCGGTTTCACGCGCGTAAGTCCCGATCCCATGAGAAAAAAGTTACCCTATGTTACTCAGGGTGAATGTAGCTTTTTAATGGTGAAAGAATTTTTGAAATCGGCATAGGTTTTATTCATTCCTCTTTATAATATTAGTGTAGACTAGATTTATCAGCAGTTCAATGGTTTTGTAAGGTTGCAGGATCAAGTCCTATTAAGGGCAAAGTTTTGGAAAGCAATTTTACATTTTTGTTTTTCAAAAACTCCGTGTGTAGAGGAAACACTTTACATTAAAAATCAAGGTTAAGGATTTATCATCAACATTTTGAAATTATATGCGGTTATTTACTATTTTTTACGTGTTTTATTGTTGTATAATTGTGGTAATAAATGTATGTTGTTCATGTTTGCGATCAGATTGGTTGCCGGGCTGGAGACAGCCGGGCCCGGTGTGGGTGGTGAGCGCGTGCGGGGCAGTTCCCAGCGGAGCCATCGCCGCCGGGGTACATGAGAAGGAGCTCATTTGGGTCGCCAGGACCACTCACAAGTATGCATCAAACAATCTAATCTACTCTAGTTACATTTCATATCACGTCATCGCGCAATGCTCTCATTGATCTATCTATCCACATCTCATTATCTTTGTTATACTTCGCATGCATAATAATGTTTTTAAGTTAGATAGGTAGACACCTACTTTAATGTTTGGACGTGAAACATTATAGTTGGCTTTCCGTTTTCACCCTGTTATGTTTCCAAATAAATGAATAATTGGTTACAGATGCCACGTGCTACCAGCTGCTCTTCATCCTTCGAAACACTGTTGCATTGTCTATGCTGATGGTGCCATTCACCAATATACAAAATATCAGGTAGATACTGTTCACATGCTATTAAACAATAATTCGCAGCTTGCTGCATGATTGCAGTTGCCTTTTGTCCAGCTTCTTGTCCCTGCCGAAAGCCCGTCCTGCTTTCGTTAACGGGGTGTCTCTGTGGATATGCATATGTTTACTTGTCTATGGCATCACCCTTCAACCTTTGTGAAAGTTTAATTTTCATGGGTTGGCTACCCAGCTGCTGGTAGCTTTTCCAACCATTGGCCAGTGTTGCTCATTATAGAGTTACGTCATGTTAATAAAAAGAAGCTTTCATAATTATATCAAAATTTAGATACGAGTGTGTATAGTGTTTATTACGATCTTAAGGTTAATATTAATCATTCCTCCATTCCGCTGTCCGCCATAATGCAGGCTGGCATGCGGCTGAAAGTTACCCATGTCGCCCTTGAAGTATTGGAAATATCTGGGGTGAAATGGTTTACTTTCCATCCTTGGTTCACAATCTTCTATTATATCTACGCCACAAGTGACTTTTCCGACTTACGCAGCGTCCTACGTAGACGATTGGATGCGAACGCGATTGCGATCCGATCCGATCCGGTGCGGTGCGGTGTGACGCGGCGACTCTGTCTTACGTGCGCGCGTATCGTCCTCTCAAAATATGGTGTCGGCGGCGCGGCGTCATCGCATCTAGTTCGAACGTAAATGTCAAGTCGACAGATCGCGTTCCCATCAATTCGTGCCGCGCCGCAACGCAGCTTACGCACGTAGGCCACTTCAATGGCTATCGACTGTTTGTTTTTTCCGCACCGCATCGGATCGGATCGCGTTCGCATCCAATCGTCCACGCTGCGTTAGTATGCATAAAGCTGTTGTTCTGTAGGTGATGTGCAACGCGGAGGCATCGTGGGTAGCGTGGCGCGCGGGCGCGGTGTGCGCGCGGGCGGTGCGCGTGGCGCGCGGCGTGCACGTGGGCCGCGTGCACTACCGCTGCGGACATCTCGTCGGAGCCGTGCACGCGCCGCACTACAGGTACTGTGTACATTGTGCACGGTTGTAGGTTGTCGCTTGGTGATTGATCTCACTCAACTCGCGGCCGTAGTGTCCATCGTATGCAGTTATTGGTATCTTCACACTGAACTAGCGGCGACACGTGTGTGACAAATCACACACAAAACACACACGCACGCACTTATGTGCTTGTGGGTTATTGTTTGAATTTATTTAAATAGAACTGTCATTGAGGAGTTCTCTGTTGATAAGGTGGTTCTAGGTGCTTTATCAATCCCTAACCAGTAGCACAAGGTCTGATTCTACTGGTAAAAGTCCAAAAGTAAGTATACCTAATTTACTTTTTTCTAAGGAACTATTCTGCTCATCACTCCAAAGATCCTCGTCCGATCCATATTATTTTTCTATGGAGCCACCTTAAATAAATAAATAAATAAATAAATTCTCCGAACAACACACAGCGCCATCTAGCCCCGTGGTAAGCGACTAAGCTTGTGTTACGGTGACTAGACAACGGATATAATACTTATATTTATTTTTCTTTTGTAAATACATACATATTATACATAGAGGGACACCCAGACCAGACACAAATATTTATTTTATAAGCATAAATACTTGCACCCGGCGGGAATCGAACCCGCAACCTCCTGCATTGCAGTCGCGCTTTCGCACGACGCGCCACAGAGGTCGTCAAACTACCTTTCGAATAAAAAAAAAAGTCATTAAAATCGGTTCATAAATGACCAATAGAATTTGTTTCTCAAATTTCCATGGGTTTTCGCTTTTAACTTTTTATTTTTAGTTCTATGACTAAAAATTACTTAACAAAAGTTGTAGATAATCTTATTTGCAATACAAAATGTTAATTATTTTTTTTGTGAGACCTTTAATTCGTCACATAAACCATAAAACCTATATGAACCCTTTTTTCCAAGATGGCGGCCGTGGGACAAGAGCCACAACCCCATAAACTATTATTTAACTTTAAACTAACCCCCCCTTGATATCTAAAAAATAAAATTGCGTCCTCTGACAAACGCACACTCAAATGTAACTTTTCAATGGACTAATAACAATATTTTACACAAATACCTACCCTAATAATGGGTTAGCATTTATAAGGCTCTAGCTAGCTAGACAGACTGCATTTTGTAGTGTGAATGCAGTCTATCTGTCTAACAAATGACGATTATTATTTAAGTTATTTTCTGTGTGTTTTTAGGTGTCAAGTAGTTATTTTCGGACGTCCTTTCGCCTTCAACTGCTACGAGCTTCTAGTGTTGGAGGGAGACGACGATTAAAAGCGAATTCAGAGAACAAGTGGGTGAAATTTATTGTATTATAATATGAAGAGTTCACTGTTGTACGCTATTACGCTGTTGTAGTCACGCCTAAATAGTATAGGACGTGGATTGTCGTCAACTAATTGATATTATTTGGAACAACAAAAACGAGAAAAGGTCTAAATACGTCTGTCTGAGTCTGGGGGAGTTATAACCATTTGATAATAAAATAAGACTGCTCTATGGTTAGTTCCACAAAGGAACAAAACGCAAAGAAACGTTTTGTAATTGTCCAGTGATTGGTTTTTGTGATGTTTTGTACCCTTTTTATTGTTTTTATTTTGTTTACAATAAAAGAGTTATTTAATAAATTAACTTTTATTTAGCACCGTCTTATAATATCAATAAAATACTGTCAATTTTCACTAGTTTAGTTAGTCTGTGCGTCCGGCGCGGGCGTAGCGTTTTGTTCTTTGAGGAGTATCCTCTCGAGAGTCCCTTTAGTACCGGACAGTCGCACCATGTCGCCAGTTTTGAATATATTTGTGGCGTTGGCAGCTCCGACTATGCATGGTAGGCCGTATTCTCTCGCTATCACTGCACCTAAAAAAACCCATAAATTAATGTTAGCCAATGTAATTTCTTATCAAGTTAAAAACCCAAACGTATTAAAAAAAATGTCAAAGAAACCCCAAATAGATTTATTTATTTGGAGTTGGCGCAGTAGGTAATTCATCATTGACCATACCTTCTGCAAATAGATTTGGCAATATTTCAACGGCCGGCTGCCTGCCTGACACCAACTCTTCTAGGGAACAAGCAGTTCATCCGAAAGGTAAGAAGTTAAGGTTTGCTAGTCTCCCTTAGACCCTTTAGTCGACTTTGACGACACCCACGGGAAGAGATGGAGTAATCGTATGCCATGCTGGGACTACACGGCTTAAGAGGATCGTTTCCATTCTCTTTCTCCATACAAACGTAGTTTAAATTTTCCTCCCTGGATAAAGACATTAGAGCAAATATGTTTATGCCATAAAACTTATATCTGTCATGACTGTGCCTTTTTATTTTTTTCATTTTTTTTTTATTTTTTATTATTATTTTAATTAGAAAATAAAAATAAATAAAAAGGTAGATGCATTGTCATGACAGATATAGGTTTTATGGCATAAACATATTTGCTCTAATGTCTTTATCCAGGGAGGAAAATTTAAACTACGTTTGTATGGAGAAAGAGAATGGAGACTATCCTCTTAAGATACTACTAAACCTACTACCAGTTGCGCAGATAATGCACGACGTTACACACAGCGCAATCTAGCCCCAAACTAAAGATACTACTTAACTGTTATTAGTTGTAGGTAGTTTGACTAGTTACCATGTGAAATGAGTCCTCCAAGTTCCGTGACAATCCCCGTGATGAGAGGGAAGTAGGGCGACCAGCCGATGTCAGTCGCGTGCGTTATCAGCACGTCGCCTTGTTGCAGCTGATCGATCTGCGAAACGAAACGATCTGTACAATGTTATGACCAAATAGCCAGACAGACAGCGGACTCTCAGTAATAGGGCCCCGTTTTTACCCTTTGGCTACGGAACCCAAAAATGCTTGTTACATCAGACGACCGACTGTAACTGTGACGTTACCTCTGACAAGTCGTTGACGACGCACGCCCTCGCGACCACCTCCCCGCCGCAGACGGAGGCGGCGTGCAGTGTGACGTCACCGGCCGCGATGGGAACGCTCGTCGCCTCCAGCGGAGACACCCACCCGGTGTTGATCTCGTTGAACTTCAATTTGCACCATTTCGGGTAGTATTGCTGACGTTGGACCGCTCTGGGGGTTTTAAAATTAAAAATGTTGAAGTTCAATTTTTCACTCGCTGCCACTGGTCATTTAACATAGTAAGGTTAGAGCGGTGAGCGTATTGAAACCGCTTATCGATAATACGACCCGACCCATGAGTGAGGACCATGAGGAGAGAGCGCAGTACCCTGCACCGCTCCCATGTTTGACGACCCATTGTGTGGAGCGAGTGAAAAACTGTAGTTAAGTTATTTTATAATGCGCTAAAATCAACGCGACTTTTTATATACTCAACTAATACCTGCTAGCTAGGATAAGCATAAAGGTCATTCTTTGGATTTATAACAATAAGCTACATAAAATGCCTTAAATAAATCCTAACTCCACGTCTTGTGGCACGTCTTGCGAGTCTTTAAATCAAGAGTGAATAGGTTTCTTCTAGGAAAGCATGTCACACCATCGACCTTATAGTCGCACGCATCCCATCAGGTGAGATACTAATAGCCTTCCATGTAAAAAAAAATGGAAGAGTTAGATTGGGTCTCCCATTGACAAAAAGAGCCTTCAACAAGATGCCATTTGGAGAAGTCTAACTGCAAAAAACGGGTCTGTATATACAAATAGTTACCTAGTGATAACTTACTTCCTCAACAACGCAGGATCCCGATGTTCAATGTACTTCTTCAACTCGTGATACCTAAAGAAGAATATCAGGTCCTGATTGGGAAGGTACCACTGTTTCACCATCATCTCGCCGAGCCTTAAGAACGCCAGTCGAACCTTGTGTATGGCCAATATTAGGTGGGCTTTGGTACCTTCCCGGTGACGCACCGTGCGACGGCATAGCGGCATCACCCAGCGGAGGACTTTCCTGGAACAATCGATGATGAACTGAAGGTTTGTAAGCGTATTTTGATTGGTAGCAAAGTGTGGAAGTGCTATCAGATCAACCCTGATACAACTGAACTAACAATTTAATGTTATAGCGTCCCCACTTGCCTTGCCAGCCTTGAGGTGTTCCAGGCCTGGACTACGTTTCTTTCGACCGATAATTTCTGACGTTCGAAATTCAAATTTGATTTTCAATCAAATTTGAAAAAAATGCTGAAAAAAATTATTGGTCAGATCGACCGATAATTCCTAAATGATGAAATAAAATAGGGCCTCTGGTCCGCTGTACCGGTCGGCCACCCCCAAAGACACCTCCCAGGTTCAGTTATAGACAGATCGTGTCCCCAAACGCTCGTGTTCGGTTCTCTTAAAGAGAGCTGCCTCGTGCCCAAGGCCGGCCGGCATTAGTCTATCTCGTAAAGTAACCGTCATTTTGCAACTTTAGTTGCGCAGCACATGTAAAGAACATAAAGAAGCTCAGAGTCTTAGAAGCGTGTTTTATATTCTGTGATAGGTACTTTCTAAGTAAGCTAAGTACTTTCCCATACAAGAGACAATTGTCAGGAATTTCGTTCCGAGCCTCCGCCACGATTCTTCTGTGAACTACTTTCCCATAAAAAACAACAATTTTATTTGTTTGCCGTAAACCGTTATCCTTACCTTGTGCTAGCTTTCTGTGGGCTCTTCAAAGACGCAATAATCTCACTGTCTGTTTTCTGTTTATGGGGCTCTTGAGTTGAGGCTCTTAATGTTTGGAGTACTTTCATCATATCCTCAGGTCTCAAGATCCACGGTTTTGTTGATAAGTCAAACTGAAAAATGCAATACGTTTCTATTGAAAATAATCCGCCTATGATCCATCCCATACATATACAATTATACATATTAGGTTTGTGCAGACACAAAGGAAGACGGGTCGGAAAGTCTACATCTATAGGACTCTTTCTTTACTGAAACGTTATTTGCAAGTTTCGACTAATTTTTTTGTAAAAAAAAAGAATATCGAAATCGGACTATAAGCAAATACAGCTTAAGAGGGTGGGTACTGTTACCATTTCCATACAAACATAATACCAAAATAGAATTATGAAAAATTTAGTTTTCTACCCAAATATACGGATTAAGATTTTTTTTTACAGGGCCCTCACCACAAGGTTTTCCAAAATATTCGAAATGAAATAAAACGGAAATACATTTCGTTCATTTTACAGTGTAAATAACTTTTTATTGATAATAATATAAAACAAATGAGGTGTAAACTAGTAATTTACGCTGGAAAAATGAACGAAATGTATTTCCGTTTTATTTCATTTTGAATGAATATTTTGGAAAACCTTGCGGTGGAGGCCCTGTAAAAATAAAATCTAAATCCGAATAATACCGATATTAGGTTAGAAAACTAAATTTTTCATAATTCTATTTTGGTATTATGTTTGTATGGAAATGGTAACAGTACCCTACCCACCCTCTTAACAGTCCTTTTTACAGTCGATTAAAAAATTACCCGAGGAGCATCCATTTGCATAATAGCCCTATGCCTTGGCCAAGAAAAAGCTGACTTCGTCATAATCCGCAGTCGCTTGCGCAACACGCAGCGTCGTACTTCTCTTGCTTTCTAGAAGTTTCTAGAATGCCTAAAAAAGATCAATAGAACACCTACCTCCATAATAGCCCTATGTCCATGTTGGTCCAGGAACGAGCAGACTTCATCGTAAATCTTCGGCAAAGTCTCTTTCAGCCACTGCATGCCGCCTTCAGGCTTTAGTGCTCGGAACTCTTCGTATTTTCCAGAAGCTTCGAGAAGGTTCGCCAGCCGCGCGAGGGAATGAGGAACTTCGGCCGAGAGGACGTCTCCTGAACTAAGTAGGGCGCCGATCTCGTTGCATAGTTCAGGGGAGAATTCTGTTGGAGGAATTAGGTACTTGAATTTTGCTTGAATTGTATCACATGTCATAAAGCGTCATAACTAGTGTTTTATGTTATTTATCGGGCAAATCAAGCGATGCCAGAGATTGTGTGGGGCCAGGCTTGACCAAGCACAGGGTCGAAATTTCCTGACTTAAGTTGTATCATCACAGGCATGGTTAAATTCTCACCTGCATTTTTCTAAAAATCTTTCTACTCACCAGTCCGTCCTTCCAACAAGACATTCATAGCAATGAACTGGCTACAGGTGCTAGCTGTGCTGGTCACACCGTGGTTGTATGACAGCTGGCTTAATACCGGTGTGGCCTCGCGGATCGCCTCGAACAGTTGGTGTGGGGAAGTGGCTGCCTCGCCGATACTGAGCGCGAGGGAGTCGCGGATGGAAGACTTCATGCTACGGTTTGATGTCATTATTGCCTGGGAAATTAATACTATTGGATAAAACAAGATTTGAGATGGAGAATGCTGAAAGGTGGTAGTAAATCTTTCTTAATTCTTAAACATACCGCCGGTAGTTCAGTTAATATAATGACACAGCAACCATTATTGGAGCATTTCTCCTGTGACTCCACTATGACTGACTGGTGAAGGCAACCATCCTTAAATGCTCCACCAAGATTTGCTAAGGAATATTTTTGCTTTGTGTAGACCAAACCATGGGAGCTGGTCATTCACGCTGACACACCTAGTGTTTAACGCCTTTATGAATATTTTCCAGTCGGATTTTTTATTTGTTCCCTGTTACGCTTTACTCCTCCTGCGTTAGAAATGATTCTTAAAATGCCATTTTGCAGTCTTTGTTTTATGTTAAGACTGGAGTCGCAAGCGCTTCCCCATTGCTGTGCGCCTTACATCCATACTAGTTTAAGGATCATTTTGTAGATCAGTGGCTTATTATTAGTCTTGCTCGTAGAAATGACAATCAACGCCCGTGAATATGTAACAAAAGGTGAGGCCACGCATAGGGTCGTTTGTGAATACGGGCGTAAGTATACAGATCGTTCACCCGCCAGGCAATGCAGGGCCTGCAAATCAGGGGACTTACGGTGAACGATCTGTAGGAACTTCGTGGCATGCCGTGAAGTAAACTCCGACCAGTGCAATAAAATTGCCTGAAGTGAACTGTAGCTTCTCCCAGGAGCACTAAGTTCACCTCTGCTCCAGGTGTGGGTGTCATGTAGACCTCTTCCTTCCTTCAAACAATCTTACCTGTACTAACAATTTGATCATCTCGAGCCGGTCGTACCAGCGCGGCTGGCGGCGGTGTACGGCGGTGCGCATCACGTGACCGTCCGCCACCTCGTGTCCGTGTACCGCCATCTCTATCATGCGGATGTTGATGTCTACCTCCTTGGGCACGCGACGGTATATCGACTGTCGACAACAAAAGGGTAAATTTATTGGAAAATAAGTAGTGTAACGAGCGTATTGTAGTGTTCCGAGCACTACAGTGCCAAAAATAGCATGGATTAAAAGTTGCTTGCGCTGTATAAATCATCTATATTGGATGAAAGAGGCCATTTTGTTAGGTAGTGCAAACATAACATAATATACAACGAACGTCTGCTCATTTGTTGTCTACTCTTTGCTGCTTTGTTGTGTTTATTTTTTTGCGAAAACACAAGATTCGATTCCTGGGTCTATGAAATCTAAATAATGCTATTTTAGATTTTGGCAAAAACGAGGACACAATTTCTTTTAGCATTCTATCTCTTATAATTTAGGACATCTGCTGTAACAGCGCGCGCAACACCTTACCTACCGCTCGCTGTGCAAAATTCCACACTTAAGCGGGCGCTCAGGGAACCTCGCGAGGGTGTTTTAATGGGCTAGTAATATATACTTACAGTATACAATAGCAGTGCGCACCTATAGTGCGTCAGAAGGATACTATGGTCGTATCCTTCTGGGTCCTTGCCGACGATGCCGTCGATACCCCGCGCCAGTGGGAGCCGGACCACGTCGTTTGACATCGCCGTCATTGGGCGAGGGAGGACCTGGGGATAATTAGGACAACATAAGACCAACATAAAGTCTAAAACTAACTTGAACAGAGATAAGTAGGTCGGGCTGTCTTACTAATGGTATAAAAACTAAATTTGTCGGTAAGTTAGTAAATAAACGAGTATGTTTGTTACTCCTTTACGCAAATAAAATACTAATAATCATTTGTTATCGAATGCCTACATCGCTTAGAGAACACACTTCTCAAATTTCAGCTCTCTACTATCAGTGCTATAAGCTGTACTCAATCAGGACAAAGCGTTTTATAGATTACCTCTCCAGTATTTCCAAAGGATATAATCTCGTCATCTGACATGATAGGGTCGTCCAGTTCATGTAGCAACTCCTCCTCGGTCCACCGCTCCAGAGACGTTATGGGACGCGCTTGAAGCAGGTATAATTTGTCCTAAGCAAAAACATAGCATTTATTTGTAACTTTTCATTAGATAGAATAGTAGTTACACTCAATAACGTAAACGTAGGAACGTGTACCCACTGAGGTAAGGTATAGTTAAGGTTTAATAACGTCAAAAAGGTTATTACAATTTGGTGCCGTGACCAGGATTTTTAAAGATTTATGGTTTTATGGAAGTATGGCTGCAACACGAAGGTAGCGGGTTGTACCCATAGTACAATTTTAGATTCTGAATTGGGAGCTAGATTGCGCTATGTGCAACGTCATTTAGGTTTTATTTTTATGTATTATACGCAACACGACACGAACATATGATCTACATGGCCCCGCATGATAAGGAAAGCCGACCGTGTAATGGGATAAAGCGACGACAAAGAAGAAGAAGATTTCCTTACCCCAACAAACGCCCACTCGATATCCCTCCCGGCGCCCCACAGTTCGTCCTGCCTCACCCCCACCTCGGCCAGCCGCCGCACCTCCCCCTCCGACAGACACGCCACGCTCCTCTCCCCCTCGGACACGGCCACGCTGGTCACGTGGTCTCCGCTCACGGTCACTCGGGACAGCTTGCTGCCGAGGGTCGTGGAGGTTATCGTGAGGCTGTCGCGATTTACTATGAACGTGTCTGGTTCTACTGTGCCGGACACTACGCTCTGGAATTGGAGAGATATAGGTACTATTCAATAAGGAATAAATTTGAAATAGTGTGCCTCGTTAACATTTTTATTTAATAACCAGTTGTCCCGGGGTTTTACCCGCCCAAGTTTCGATTCCGTGGAAATTTCCCGAAATTCGGGCGGGGTCCGCTGTACCATCTGGCCACACACAGAAGTAACCGGCTGGGATCAGTCAAAGACAGATCGTGGTACCAAACGCTGGTGTTCTCATATCTTTAAAGGAGAGCTACCTCGTATCCAAGTGACAGTATCAGTTGCCCAGATAGGTACCGGTGCAATAGCAAAGCCGCTCACCACTCGCACCTCAATGCAGAGCTAACGACAACCTCGCTGAGGCTGGTAGAGAAGCCACCTTCCACATATTCTTGTTGGAGCCGGAGCTGTTATGGCGCGCTCACTTCCCAGCATAGATCCATATGCCTACCGAGTATCCTATAAATCCTAGGAAGGACCGGAGATCCCTTAGGTATGTGTGAGACACGCATGTGTGCAACCGTAAAACAAGGAGCAGCTATTGTGCTAGAGAGCCTAGTAGAGTGGTCATACCTCTCCCAGTCCGTAGTTGGCGGTGAGGAGCAGGCGGCGGGGGTCGCCGGCGGCGGGGTGGCGGGTGAACATGACGCCCGCCGCGTGCGCCGCCACCAGCGCCTGCACGCACACGCCGCCGCCTACCAAGCACGGCGCGCCATTCTGTCTGGACATGCCGTACAAGTTAAGAGATAAACATCATTTATTTGATACCTATTCTATTGAAAATAAAGACTTTTTTCGGTTTGAATCACGTGGTGTTTATTACTTTTAGCATTGTTACAACGCTCAATGTTTCGAGATATTTCCAGGTCCCTTCTTCATGATTGATTAATATGTCTTTAATTTCAATACAACATCGCGAAAACAGAAGAAAAATCTACCTATTCTATTTTTATTATTAAGTGCTTAAGCCTGCATTGGACTTTCATAGAAATATTTAAAAGGAAAAATACCTCTGCAAAACACAACGCACGATCGACGGAGAACGGAGACCTAACAACGCATCTCTACTCAATCCGGGAGCAATAACTTTACCAATTAGTCTAATACCTGCGTCAGTGACTCGTACGCCGAATTTTTGCATCAGTACCTTTACCATCTCGTCTTTATAATTATTAGAAAGTTACAAAAATTCTGCCTACAGGCGTCCAAGTTTTTTAACTAAAGTAAATCTTAGAATAAACTACATACCTAGTTTATCCCTAGATTTATTCTAGCTATAAATATTTCAGTGGGTTGCAGTGGGTAATTGTACCTTCTATAGTAAGCGCTGGTGAACGCGAACATGGAGCCCCAACATTTCTGTATCCCCTTTAACACATCCTCATCTGACAGACATCCTAAAATAGTCTCGTTTTGTCCAGCTGCTGATAGCACCTCGCTGTCTTCACCGACAGCTGCAAAAATAAGACAAAATATACATTAAAAACCGGACAAGTGCGAGTCGGACTCATGCACGAAGGATTCCGTGCCATTATCATAAAATAATCAACCGGTCAAGTGCGAGTCGGACTCATGCACGAAGGATTCCGTGCCATTGTCATAAAATAATCAACCGGTCAAGTGCGAGTCGGACTCATGCACGAAGGATTCCGTGCCATTATCATAAAATAATCAACCGGTCAAGTGCGAGTCGGACTCATGCACGAAGGATTCCGTGCCATTGTCATAAAATTATCAACCGGTCAAGTGCGAGTCGGACTCATGCACGAAGGATTCCGTGCCATTATCATAAAATATTCAACCGGTCAAGTGCGAGTCGGACTCATGCACGAAGGATTCCGTGCCATTATCATAAAATAATCAACCGGTCAAGTGCGAGTCGGACTCATGCACGAAGGATTCCGTGCCATTATCATAAAATAATCAATCGGTCAAGTGCGAGTCGGACTCATGCACGAAGGATTCCGTGCCATTATCATAAAATAATCAACCGGTCAAGTGCGAGTCGGACTCATGCACGAAGGATTCCGTGCCATTATCATAAAATAATCAACCGGTCAAGTGCGAGTCGGACTCATGCACGAAGGATTCCGTGCCATTATCATAAAATAATCAACCGGTCAAGTGCGAGTCGGACTCATGCACGAAGGATTCCGTGCCATTATCATAAAATAATCAACCGGTCAAGTGCGAGTCGGACTCATGCACGAAAGATTCCGTGCCATTATCATAAAATAATCAACCGGTCAAGTGCGAGTCGGACTCGCACAGGAAGGTTTCCGTAGCATTATCACATAAAAAATACGTTGGTTGTATGGGAGCCCCATGTAAGGGAACTTAGGTATTTATTTATTCTGTTTTAGTAGGATTTCTTTGTAATCTTTATAATCTTTATAATCTTACATATACAGAACTTTATAATCTTTGAAAATTTCAACATATCTAGCTATCACGGTTCATGAGATGCAGCCTAGTAACAGACAGACTAATGAAGTTTTAGTCCCGTCTTTACCCTTTGGATAATACTAAACCCTGGCTCTTAAATTTGTTTAAATAACTTTCAAGTAAACTTACCTGAAGATCTGACAGCAAATCTAACTTCTCCAATTTGTTCCGAAGCCTTTTTCCTAAGCTCAGTAAGGTGCTCCAATATGTCGTCTTTTAATTCCCCTTCTATTTCCGTACTTTCGAATAATGCGGATGCTCTGCAAAAAAAAACAACGAAATACTGTTGAAAATATCGGACAAAATGCGTGTCTTTTCTGAGAGATGGTGAAATGCTTATCTGACCACTTAGTTCACTAACTTAGTTACAATGGTTTATTTGTTTATCTGAGTTCGTTTTCTGCTAAATAATGATTTCATTCTATCGCGAGCTTAAAAAAATGTTTTTTTTTCTTCTTTTTATCATATAGTGATGTGGCTCCTATTGTTAGAGCTTTCAGGTCGCCCCAAGGACTGTAACTTGACCTATCGACTGCTATCGAAGATGACAACCGTGAGATCGCACTCATCTATGTGTTAATAAAGTGTTTGATTTTTAATCTAAAATAGTGCATCAGTTCTACTTACTTTTCACATTTCTGCTTGAAATTCTGTTCATCATAAGATTTATTAGCGGCCTCTATTTCTACGATAGCAGCTTTTATTTCTGGATTAAGTTCTAGATACTTATCCAGAGCGTGGGTGGTTAAACAGAACCCCGGAGGTACACTGTAACCCTGGAACAATAGGAAAGTTCACTATATTTAAGTCTTTGTACCATTTGCTTTATAGTAGAGGGAAGCTTTGGCCATAGTTTTTAGGGTTCCGTACCTAAAGGTAAAAACGGGACCCTATTACTGAGACTTCGCTGTCTGTCCGTCCGTCCGTCTGTCCGTCTGTCCGTCTGTCACCAGGCTGTATCTCATGAACCGTAATAGCTAGAAGGTTGAAATTTTCACAGAAGATGTATTTCGGTTGCCGCTACAACAACAAATACTAAAAACAAAATAAAACAATTATTTAAAAGGGGCTCCCATACAGCAAACGTGTTTCAGAAATAACAAGGAGTCGCGGGACAGGAACAAGGACAGGAGTTGGTCATGGAATTCAAAATGGCTGCCCTATCTGTCAAATATACCAGTCTGCCTTACTTACCAAAGAGTTTCTTTTATGTTTCAGATTTTCTTTGTGCCAAGGTTTTTTTTATTTGAGTGATTCGGTCGTTTGATGGGAGTAAGAATCGAAGATAAATATTTCATATTTTCCTATAAAATTTAAAAATTGGTTGTTGTAAACCATTTTAGGGTTCCGTATCCAATTGTGATAGTGGTACGGAACCCTTTATGCGCGAGTGTCGCACTTGCCCCGTTTTTTTTACTTAGTAGTAGCTATTATTTCTTTCTACTAAGTTTTGGCTGCGACTTGACACTACTCACTGGTCGCTATATCGAGTGTTGCAATGATTCTGTCAGCGAACTGTTAATTTGTGGGGCCCTACAAATTAACAGTAGGGGGAGTCATATTCATAGGACTACTATCGGTACGTCAGCCGGTGCAGCCACTGTAATAGTTGCCTGGAAGACAAAGAATGTCTGGAAATCATAGCTACTAGGGCCGCCCATTGCACCTGTTTTCTCTGTATTTCTTTGTAATTGTTGGTACAATAAAGCATTAGTTTATTAGGAACAAAGATGTCTCTTTGTTCTGGGTGAAAGCCCATGCAGGACTGCCGGGCAACGAGCGAGCAGATGAACTGGCTAAGGAGGCGGCGCTCAGTTCTGAGACCAGGCCAGATTACGACCAGTATCCGATCTCCTACATAAAGCGCGAGCTACGCAAGGACTCTGTGCGAGAGTGGAACCAAAGGTACATATCCAGCGACAGAGCATCAACAACCAGAATCTTCCTGCCGGACGCCGAGAAGGCGTACAAAATTGCTAGAGAGTTGCAGCCCATCGGACTCACAACACAAGTGCTGACAGGGCACGGTGGGTTCTCCGAATACTTGAACAGATTCAAGTGTAAGGAGAACCCATCGTGTCTCTGCGAACCAGGAGTACCGGAAACGGTTAAACACATAGTTTTTGAATGCCCGATGTATGGGCTCCTGCGCTACGAAGCCGAGTACAAAATTGACGCTGCCCTGACTGCTGAAAACGCTGCCAATATCATGTGTGACAAGAGGAAGAGGGGTGAGTTCCTGGTGTTTTGCGAGGAAATTGCAAGGAAGGTGGTTGCTCGCAACAAGTAGAAGGTTTCTGGCTACAAATTTTTGATAAAATTTTAGAGTGTAGAAAATTGGAATTGGCATATTGTAGGACCCGCAAAACACCAGAAACTCAACACACACACCGTAGCTCACACACACACACACACACTGGCTCACACACACACACACACCGCTCACTCTCGTTTTTGTTTTTATATTTGTTATTTATTTTGTTCTGTGGGATGCTATGTGCAAATTGTGACATTTTATGTAATTATGTAAAATTGTAATGGCAAAATTATTGAAATGTATTAAATTGTAAAAATCTGACTATGTAATCTGAATTGTAATGTGTAATATGCATAGATCGGATTTTTGGGTGCCGTTTAAAAAATGCGACATCAAAAGTATGGATACGACCAAAAAAAATTCCGAGAAAAATTCCGCCTCTTGGAATTTCATCGTGATTGGGATTTCGAATAAGGATAGGTGTCGAAATCACGAGTACTATCACCATCTAAAGTATCATCATCATCATCATCATCATTTGTTTTCATTGCTTAAGGCATATTTACTAGAAACATTTTAAAGAAAAAAATTATCTTCAAAATTTAAAATGAGATTCTGTTTACAGGTTAGAGTTATCCGTCAGAAATAAATAAAACACACATATAAATTAAAAGGGTTTAATGTTTATATTTCTTTATTTAATATACAAACAATGGATAAAATCTGTTCTATAAATAATTATCACAATTAAGAGAAAACACACCTAAAGCATGTTTGTGGAACAAACATTTTCAAATACTTGTTTAAAAACATTTATTTTTCAGCCAGTATTAATTTCCTTACAACGGTAGGGTAGAGACAATCCAGCAAAGCTTGAAATATAACAATTTATGTATTACTAAAACCAAAAATGTTCCCTTGACATGGAATTATTGTTGAGAAAATAATACAAAAATAATACTTTCCTTACAAATTGACCGAGTTGGTTAAAATGGGAAGTAGATTTTTGTACCTCTCAACGTTTAAATTGTTCTATTTCAAGCTTTAATAATAAAAAAATAACAGAAAAAGTTTTTTTTGTTTTCTGTGTTTTTTCTTAATAGTCTAGAAAAAAAATACTCTTTTTTTTACGCAACAAAACAACAAATTAAGGGGTCTACCCTCTTTAGACGGGCAAAGATAAGGCTATTTTCACGAATTTTTTTGACCGGTATACGTCATAAATATGGACATAAAAAGTGTTAGGCCTAAAAAATACACTATTTGATTACACAAGAAATTTTTTTTTTATATTTATTTTAATCAGTTTTTATACATAAAAATGAGGGAGAAGACTGGTCCAAAAAAAAAGATGAGTGTGCGCTGTTGATGAAATATCTGGAATGGATGATCGGAAAAAAAAAATAGTTTTAGATTCAGTAAGTAAATGACTATAGCGCATATCATACGATTTTTTTTTTTCAAAAATGACAAAATGGCAGCCATTTTTCGAAAAAGTACGAAAAATCACGTTTTTTCCGTCGTTCTTTGCCAAAAATAAATAGTTAAACTCAAAATTTCAAAAATCGTATGATATGCGCGATAGCTATAGTCATCAAGAACATGTGGTTAAATTTTGGTAAGGTTCGGTTGAATAGTTTCGGAGATTTTATCAACAAGCCGTCCAAAAACGTCATTACGAGAAAAACGCGTTTAAAGTTACCGCTCCGAGCGGTCCGCATATAAGCGCGCTCAGATAGCTACGTAAACGTCGTCCAAAAGTACAGTTAGACTGCTCGGATCTTTATAAATTTTCAGTATGATACTTTTAAATATGTATACTTTCAAAAAATACAAAAAAAAATTCGATTTTTTCAAAATTCTAAAGAGGGTAGACCCCTTAAATAACGAGAAAAGATCATGGTAACGCCCAATATCCAGTTTTACTTATGAATTACCAAGTTGAAAATGGAAATCTGATGATCATTTTTATTAAAATTCCGGGTCTAGATAGTGTTGTAGCTACTTTTAAATTTAAATTATCTCGATATTTCGTAACGGAATACATGGGCAACCGGTCGCGAGAAAACTAAAACAACAGAACAGGGATAGAAACACAAAGACCCAAATTGCGTAAATTTAAAAAGTGTCAAATGTTTTGTAAAAAGTCAAAATGTTTTGTAAAAAGTCAAAATGTTTTGTAAAACGCTTTCCATAATCATTGTTTTCTAGCTGCTTAAACCCAAAATTTGCAACTATCTTAAAATTTATAAATATTTTGATAATAAACGCCTATATCTTTAATATCTAGCTGGGGAACAATAGTTAAGACCTGCGTTTAACAAAACATCATCACATTTTGTTTTTCAACTTGGTCATTTTGGCAAAAACAAATCTGGAAAAAAAGTAATCGAAATCGAAGTTCTTTGCTTCAAAGTCAAAAGTGCCGAGTATGGTACAACCTAAAAAAAGTAAAACAAGAAGCTTGTGAGGCGGGTTATAAAAGTAAATTATTTGTAGCTATGTAATCTTTATAAATCTTGAAGAAGGTATAGTTTCAAACAAAGTAAAACATTTGTAAATTTTAGTACAATAGTAAAAATTGTAAGATACCTAGTCAATTTCAAAAAAACTATCAGAGCAGACAAAAATGAGACGAAGAATAAGTGACACAGAAAATAGGAAACATTTAAGTACAACCTAGGTATTAATTTACTCACCTTAGCCAAAGTTGTTGTAAACTATCCAGTCAAAGCAGCAAATCAAAGTCCGTTAATTGTCAAGATAAGTTCCGTATAAGGTTTAATCTAAAGAAAAAAATAACAATTAACTTAAAAGGGTAAGTTTATTTGAAACGCTTAGTTAAAGAGCCCTATAGATATAGAATTTTAATGAATTTGAACTTATATTAGATTTTTAAATAAGACTCAAAGGAAAACCAAATTTACCATCTCACAGCCATAATCCATAATATCTATAAGTTGTAAATTTGTAGGAATGAAGAAAAAAAATGCTACACTCTTTTTAACAACATATTATGGTCAAGAAACTTACAGTTAAAGTTAGTTTCTTGATTATAGGCTATGTTATTTATACTATTACAATATAGAAAAAATCTACTCACCCAAAGTTCGACGAATGCCAAAGATATCCAATCCAGTTGCAATAATCGTAGTCCGTTTAGTAGCCAAAATGTCAAGTTTTGCAGTGAAATCCAAAATCCAGGTAACGAGCAGGGGTCAATAAACAATAGCATAAAACACACGGATAGACTGCACTCAACAAACCGAAGTAAATGAATGAGCTTAAATTGCAGTTTCACTTTTCCCATAGGAATAACGGAATAATAATAATAATAAAAAGATATAAATATATACAAATAGGTATTTAGTATAAACAACTTCCAATTGCTCGAAGAAAAATAAACAAACATACCTTGGCGCCGCCTTTGTAATATTGCCGACAATAGGTATTGCAAAAGATTGGCCGCTGTCTTCAAAATATTTTTTTGTGCAATTTTGGGTCTCTACTTATGGATATTGTTAACTTAAAATTGCGAAATTGCATGTATGAAAATGACTCAGTAAGTTTTATGCATTCAATTAAAAAAATCAGGTTTTTTTTTAATCAATAGTACAATTTCTACGATACATTTACAATACATTACATTACATACATACATACAATACATTTAATATTGTTGTAAAGTTTAAAAAGAAATATCGGAATTACGGAATTTTCAATTCCGGAAAGTCATATCCATGTTAGTGACAACGTCTAAAACAGCACCCAAAATCCGATCTATGGTAATATGACTTGTATGTTTAATATGTATGATTTTATTAGTAATTATGAAATTGTTAATGTGTGTAATTTGTGACTATGACTATTGTGATTTTTATTGCTATTATTATGGCTAACTATGTACTATTTTGTTTTATTATTAATTTTGTATAAATTGTATTAATTTTGTATTCTTTTAATTGTAATTGAATTCTTATTGTAACAAATTTTGTAAAGAAATATTTTGTAAAGAAAGTTTGAAATAAAGAACACCAAAGTCTCAGAATCTACTGAGGACTTTGCAGGGACGTAGCAGCTCTTCGCGGGCTACCCCATTAGCGGGTAGACGTAGGCCAACTAGGTCCCCCAAAAAAAAAAAAAAAAAAAAAAAAAAAAAAAAAAAAAAAAAAAAAAAAAAAAAAAAAAAGCATTAGTTTATGACATTCTATAATGATAATACATTGCTGTTTTTGTTTCACGCTAAGAATCAAAGTCATCTTCTGCATCGCAGAGAAACGTTCCCCATCCCCACACACAGAAGCGTCAGCGGGGCTGACCCACTGACCTGTTCCTTCTGCAGCGTGGCCAGCAAGGCCAGCGAAGCGCACTTCCCCCCCACCAGGTCCGCGCAGGCGGCCGCGCTGCGCTCCAGCGGCAGGCAGTAGCGCACCGCGCCCGCCTCCCGCCGCGACACCCACTGGAGCACCGGCGCCGGGGCCAGCCGGACCGCGGGGTCCATCGCCACTGGAAAGTAGGTACCTATACAAATATACATACACGGTCATTTTTCAGCCTCGATTCAACCAAACTGGAATCCAGGAATGAGTAACCAAGAGCAGATCTCAGAATAAATCGTCTTATGTTCAGATGATTCTTGAGCTTCTTAATCGAAAGCAAAAATTGTAAGGTAATAGGTATAGGCGGTTGTATAGGTATTTTTTTATAAAAGGTAACGAGGAATAATTAAGAACGATTTGAAGTTCTAGAAGTTTTTTATTTAAATCGTATCATACACAGAGATGTGTACCTTCTGAGAAGCAACTAGTTATGTTATATAATAGTCACATTAATAGAGCAACCTGACTTAAGAATAAAGTATGAAATCGCTAACTATTTTTTGCACATTTTATTGATTTTATCAAAGTAACACATTCAAATAGTACTGAAACTGGACAAATAATTAAGAACGATTTATTTAACTGCTCGGGAATTGTTTTGTATGACACTTAGATTTAAAAAATCACAATATTATGTAGCACAGGAAACATAAAAAGAAATTTAATAAATATTTAACTAAAATTAATAGTTAATAGCATATCCACGGTGTCAAGGCTTCACCTTGCCGTATACGGTCAACTTGCTCTCACATTTCTATCAGGCGATATGTTAAATCTAATAAAATAATTATGACGTTTTAATTTTAACAAAAGGTACTTCACTTGCCTCTCATCCTTGTAACAGACAGGATCGTTATTAATAGATTTTTACGAATAAGAAAACTGGGTTTTATTCTGCACCACTTATGTTCGTATACACACGGCTTTTAATTACAGCTTTACAACGGCGAGGCATTGACTCTATTAATTTTTGACATTTCGCAAAGAGAAATAGAGTTCCATTCTTCTAATAAAACGTCATACAGCTCTCTTAAATTTCCACACTTTGTATTTGAAACCTTTTTCTTTACTTCAAACCACAGATTCTCTATTTGGTTTAGATCTGGACTGTTAGCAGGCTAGTCTAAGACAGAAACTAATTGCGCTGTAAGAAATTCCTTTACGGTGCGTGCAGTGTGCTTTGGATCAGTGTCATGCTGGAATGTCCAAATGACCGGTAGAACGTCTTCAGCGTATGGTAACATTGTTTCTTCCAGTATATTTTTGTATTGGAACTGATCCATGTTACCTTCTATCAACTTTACAGGTCCTACACCATGTCCAGAAAAGCAACCCCAAATTTTCACATTTCCACCACCGTGCTTTAATGTAACTTTCGTATACTTTGGGTCGAATGCTGTATTCGGGGGACGTCGTACATATCGTTTTCCATCAGAACATACTCTGTTTATTTTCGTCTCGTCAGAAAAAAGTACATTTTTCCACTGTTGCACAGTTCATACTTTCTCGCAAATGCAAGCCGGGCTTGCCTGTGGCAAAGTTTTAACATGGCTACCTTTCTTGCTATCCTACCGTGCAATTTTTCTTCTACCAAACGTCTTCGAATAGTGCGTGCTGAGATTGCTGAAGGGTTGTTTTCACCAAAATATTCTTTTCTAAGCTCATTGGACCCTTTAAAAGGATTTTGTTTTGCCATACGAACGATGTTTCGGCCATCTCGAGGAGTTGTTTTTCTCTGTTTAGGTACACGTGGAACATTCAAAGTAGTTTGATACGTAGCAAAATGCTTTACAGCGTGGAAAACCATCGTTTTTGAACATTGCAGATGGTCGGCTATCTTTTTATAAGACCAATTCTTCCGGCGAAGTTTTATTATTACTTCCCTTGTAGATTTATCACAACTTTTATTTTTTCCCATTGTTTTTTCTAAAGAAGCAATCACCTTTAATCTTTTACAGCACGTAATGGCGCCAAAATTATACAAACAGTAACGAAATCGACTGAGTGTTCTCTATTTAAATTTGAATAAAGGTATAAACTACTTAGCGTTCTTAATTACGTGACCAGCCAGTAATAAGGAATACTTTGTTTAAAAGTAGTGTAAAAAGTTTGCCTATTGATTTTTAGCCAATCATGTGTATCAATGAATACAGTGGTAATATGGAAATGTTTTACGATACCGAGAGAAATAAAAACAAATGCATACAATGAGTTTTGCATCTTAGTTGGAAAAAATCTTCCCTTTAAATCAGCGTTCTTAATTATATGACCACCACTGTATGTCCCTAAGTATAGAGCATAATCGATTTATGCAATAAATATATTTTTTGCAGAAAACTGCACGTGGTTTCGAAACAAGTCAAAAGAACAAGTGACTTTTAGAGGCCAACCTAGATTGAAACCTAGAAACTTCGCAATTCGCAAAATCCTACTTCCATACCTTGTGTACTGAATGAAATCAAGGTAAGTAAACCATTGTTTTGCCAACACGGTAACGGCTAGTCAACTATTTTAAATTACCTCAACGTTTCGACACGGGTTACACCGGCCGTGGTCGCGAGCAAACTGAACAGAAATCGTGTTAATTTAAAAAGTGTGACTAGTCAACTATTTCCTGATCCAAATTTCGCGATGGAAACACCTGTAGAGCAGTTACCTGTGTGCTGATATCCCAGTTCCAAAGTCCCCGTCCCGGGAAACCCGTCGATGTCCGCGACGAAGGTTCTGTATACGGAACCGTACGTGTACTTCATGCTGTACACCTCGTGTTGGTACGGAACCCCACTGAGCAGACGTCCGCCATCCTCATTGATTCGTAGTATAAGCTTCAGTGTACGGGAGCGGGCTGAAAGTTGAGTTGATAACGAAATACTTTAACATTATGTTTAAATGCTATTATAAAATGAATTTTAAGAGGATAGTCTCCATTCTCTTTCTCCATACAAACGTAGTTTACATTTTCTTCCCATTACAGACATTAGATGTTTATGCCATAAAACCTAGTATGATACTTAGAAAATACTGTTTTTGAAAAAAAAAATATAAACCCTTATGTTTTTAAAGGCATAGGCGATATTTGTTTACCAAAAGGGCGAAATAAAGCTAAACGATGAAAAAAAAATGTACAGGATATTGTGTACCTTCACTGAGGGAACCCTGGATTCCCTCAGTGAAGGTAGTGGTCATTTGACTTCACTGTAAACTAGAAATTCGGCTTTAGGATTGATTTAAAAATAAAATAAATAAATTCTGTGAACAACACACAGCGCCATCTAGCCCCGTGGTAAGCGACTAAGCTTGTGTTGCGTTGACTAGACAACGAATATAATACTTATATTTATTTTTCTTTTGTAAATACATACATATTATACATAGGGGACACCCAGACCAGACACAAATATTTATTTTATAAGCATAAATACTTGCACCCGGCGGGAATCGAACCCGCAACCTCCTGCATTGCAGTCGCGCTTTCGCACGACGCGCCACAGAGGTCAAAAATCGCTTTGAAAGTATTGTCCGTATATAAAATGATGCACTGACTAGTGACATTGATGGTGTAGACTTTGGGTATGGCGGTGGGCAGCTCGCAGAACTCCGAGAGGTCGAGGTCGGTGCCCGTCACCGGCTCCAGCTCGTAGCTCGGCAGCCGCACCGCGCCCGACCAGCATCTACGTGGTACCACACGTACCACATTATAACAGGCTGAACCATGGCACAGGTAATACTTACATTTTGAGTTGAATTCGATAATTGCAGTTTGCAAATGCAATGAAAGTGAAAGTAAATTTAGGGGAATTTTGATAACGGGCCTTCAGGGGGATATTCTAAACTATATGAACGAAAAATGCTGGTAGGAGTTGCGTCC